>CM056564.1:5045010-5520010 GCA_029721515.1 Synanceia verrucosa | reverse complement strand
TTGACAAGTGGCTTCTTGTCACTGTTCCCAGCTGTTGCTGTTGTAGAGGACTGTCACCACGGAGACGCTGCACAGAAATACTGAGCAAAATATAATTATACTTCAGAAAAGCATCAGGATATTGTAAGAAATTTCAAATATCTCCCTTTCGAAAATATCCTCACTCAAGCTCTCAAAAATTCCTCAAAAAGTCCTTAGGGAGTTACGTTTGGAAGAACACACACACACACACGCACACACACACACGCACACACACACTCAGGACTCTCATACATGATTTTAATTTCAACTCCATGAACCTGAAACATTCGCAAACACCCACTCACACTCTCCTCTAACACACACACACACAAACACACACACACACACACACAGTGTTGCTCTGAAGAGGCCTCATACAACTGCTTTGATACAGCTCGTTAACGCCGACTTGCCTCGTTGGTTGCCTGGAGACGGTGACTTGTGTAAACACAGGCACTCTGGATATGCTTGAGTCTTTAATAGATATCTGTTTTGATACACAAACTCATCCTGAAATTTTTGACAGCTTCTTCTTTATCTCTTCTTCTCCTCATATCAGTTATCTTAAATGATTGTCAATAAGAGACACAGTGAGATAAAGATAAGAAGTAACTAACCTCCTTTGACTTCATATTTCTAATACAATCAAGCACAAGCCAACTCAGGTTTCCTCCTTCATTAGATCCTTCTCCTTCTTGTCATTTCCTCCCCTTTTCTAACTTCTTTTCATGATGACACAACGGTGATTCATGGGGCTTAAAATATCAAAACCTCAAATAACCAGAGACAATATGACAATCAAAAATAACAATGGATTCTTTTCAGATGTGTCTTCTTTATTCAAATTTTATTCTCACCTTTTTAGTTAAATTCTCCTTGGGGTTTTCATTCCTACATCACACAGTAGCAATGTTTAGTCCAACCTCCAGCACCCTTTGGCTTCTTGACAGTGAGGGGTTTCATTTGACTTCAGTGTTAATCCACCTGCAGCAATATTGGACACTTTTTGAATCTTACTGGAGATTCTCGGGGTGAGACATTTTCTGCCCACATAAGGGATTTAGTGGGAGGAGCCACTGCCCAGAAGTATATTCCCCACTGTGAAATTCCCATTCAAGCTTTTTCTTTTTATAACATTCTCAGTATTCCACGACATAAAAACCAGTTTGAAAGCTTGACCATAACATGTGCTTTAAAACTACCAAAGAGTTTTCATTTTTGTCAGTTTCATATCCTGAACCTGGGGAAAATAATTACTCATACTGTTGTTTTCATTATTGAAATGACAATTAGTGTTGAACTGATAGTTTGAGTGTGTTGTATTATGTCGACCTACTGATCCTGTTTTGTATTCTCTTTTCTTCAATCAAAACGTGTGTCATTTTGTGTTGATGGAGAGAATAGGTTGAAGATAAAATCAGCTCATTTGTCTAAATGGATCTGAGCTTTCCATCAGATAATGAAGGAACGTCACAGCTTAATTTTGACTCACCTCCTCTCCACCCTTCAGTCGACAGATGGAAGATGACATATGACTACTCTGTCCTCCTTCCTTCTCTGGATGTTTGTGTGGCTGTTGATGAAATGTTGTGGAAATTTATGAAAAACTTCTGAATTCTGACTGTCACTGAGGAAAAAGATCTGCTCTCTCTTTCTCTGTCTGAAACACAGACGCTGCAGGTGTTCATATTTCTTTTCAAATGCTGTAAGATGATCCTACTAGCAACTGGGACAAACAGCAAGGGCTAATATAATGAAAAGAGTTGATTACAGCAACATTAAATTTATGAATATATAAGTTAAATTATGCCTAAACACAAGACGGAACCAAGAGAGAACCCAGAGAGAACCAAGAGAGAACCAAGATAACTAGAGAGAACAAGACAGAACCCAGAGAGAACCAAGAGAGAACCAGAGAGAACCAAGAGAGAACTGGAGAGAACCAAAGAGACCCCTGACAGAACCAAGAGAGAGACCCATGATAACTTGACAGAACAAGAAAGAACCCAGAGAGAACCAAGAGAGAACTAAGAGAGAACCATAGAGAACTGAGAGAACCGGAGAGAACCAAAGAGAACCAAAGAGAACCCTGACAGAACAAGAAAGAACACAGAGAGAACCAAGAGAGAACTAAGAGAGAACTAGAGAGAACCAAGAGAGAACCAGAGAGAACCAAAGAGACCCCTGACAGAACCAAGAGAGAACCAAGATAGCCCGACAGAACAAGAAAGAACCCAGAGAGAACCAAGAGAGAACCGGAGAGAACCAAAGAGACCCCTGACAGAACCAAGAGAGAACCAAGATAACCTGACAGAACAAGAAAGAACCCAGAGAAAACCAAGAGAGAACTAAGAGAGAACCATAGAGAACCAAGAGAGAACCAAGAGAGAACCGGAGAGAACCAAAGAGAACCCTGACAGAACCAAGAGAGAATCAAGATAACCTGATAGAACAAGAAAGAACACAGAGAGAGAACTATAGAGAGAACCATAGAGAGAACCAGGAGAGAACCATATAGAACCAAGAGACAATCAGAGATCACCAGAGTGAACCAAAGAGAACCAACAGAGAACCAAGAAAAAAACAGAGAGAACCAAGAGAACCAATAGAGAACCATTTCAGTTCATATCAATGCCTGTATGTTCTTAGTTAATCACAATGTAATTTTTATGACAGGATGTTCTTAGTCTGGCAGTTAGGTCTGTCACAATAGATACACACCTGACTCACAACACACACTCACACACTCACACACACACAGTATCACATGTTCAAGATACCACATGAGCAGTGGTTGACCTGCTCATGTTGATGATAACTGGCCAATTACACTCTGTTGGTGACAGTCCAACCTCTCTGTACAGGACAGTCCCTGTCCAAGAAGATAAATGTGACCTGAACTCAGGGTTCAGGGCTCTCTATGGCTGAGATCCTTCCAGATCTTTGTCATTCAGAGCCCAGCGCTACCATACCTGAATAAATATCTGTGAACTGCTTCTTTAACAGATTTCTCTAGTGTGTGTTCTTGGGGCTTCCAACTAGAGAATCGGGCTAACAAAACAAATAATCCAAGAGCATTGTTAAAGTACGAATTTGTAACATGAAATGGACGGAATGGAAAAGTGAAAGAGAGAGAGATTTGTGCGAAGGTAACTCTACTTGGACCAACTGTGTGCCACAGACATTCTGAGTCATTCTGAGCTGCAGGTGAGTTTGATGATGAATTAATTTGCATTAATGCACTAATTTCAACAGCCTTGGCCAGTTTTTTTTTTCTGGCTCACTGTTTATTTGAGTTTGACATCCCTGTATTAAACCGTTTCTCATCTCATCTTAAATTAAGATTCAGTTTCCTCTTGTCCTGATGCAGCCTTTGAATTTTTTTTTTTTTAATCATCTAATCACTTTGTCTGGTTGGCGGCATCCATCAGGCTGGCAGACAGCAGATGGAGGCTGACGTCTCGGCGTGGAGAGAGGAGACGAGCTGTCAGATAGTTTATTCTGCAGCCTCGTCCTGCGCTAACAACCAGCTCACCACACGCTTCATTCATCCGCCTCGTCAGCCTACAGACAGCAGCTGGCAGCTCGTCAGTCTCCATACAGAGGAGACAGTAGCACTGCTCGAAGACGTCCTTCTCTATCTGTACTGTCCCAAAGTTCACCATGTCCACAAAAAGACAAACTCTTTTCAACAACTTCAAAATCTGAGAGCATGTAGCCAGAAACTGGAGTAAAGTAAACACTTTAAAAACAAGTAGCTGTACTAATTAAGTTTCTACTGAAAAAGTTGTAGAAGTTTTGAAGCTATACTGTGTGTATGTACTATATATAATAAATATAGTATTAACAGAACACTTACTGCTGTCAGTTCAGCACTCCACACTCCTACTGATGCCCCGTGTCACTGTAGTTTCAGTGGGAATAAAGGAAGACGTCAGCTGTACAGTAAAGTCCACATAAGGAGGAGGTTGTTGTGGACACAGTACGTTTACATGCACTTAGAGAAATTTGACTTATTGCCTTAGTCCGGCTAATATTGAAGTTTTAAAAGCCATATATACACCTTTTTCGGACTGTAGTAGAACCGAACTGGAGTTTTTATAATCAGACTATTCGTGCCAGATAATGTGATTCTAAGTCATGCTTTTTTGGCAGGTATATGCAAACCACGCTTAGCCGGGTTATTGACTGGCCTGGGCACTCCCCTTCCGGAAGTGACAAGACCACGGAAGCAGGATGACAACAACACAGTAGCAGAAGAACCGGAAGAATGCCAACGCTAAAGGGCGTGTACCGCCACCTAGTGCCTCAGAGTCAAACGTACCTCACTCAATTATCTGATTCTCTTGCCGTGCATGTAGATTGGGATTTCTCAGAAACTCCAGTTAAATCCTTAGCTTGGTTATTACAAATAGCTTGGCTTAGATTGCATGTCAACATACTTAGTGATGAATAGACACAGGACTTTCACCTAGGAGAGTGCTGTTGTATGAAACTATGGTATCAAAGACTTAGTTAAGATAGCTTCTATACTTAAAGGGGAAGTTCTGTTTTTTACAAATTTGATGTTATTTCTGGGATAAAATCTAAAATAATCATTTACTCAACCATATCACTGATGATATGTATTTCTGATGATATTTGGATTGATGATATGCATTTAACAGGAGTGAAGGGGGACACAGAAATGCAGCCAGTAAATGACACAAACTTGTTCATTGCTCAAATAGCAGACAATAAGATTATACTACACTATTGTATTGTATTGTATGTGACAACATCACAAATAAGTGAAGGCCACATAAGTGGGCACTAGTGGTCCTCAGTAAACTATGACACACGGGACGTAGAGTCTGTTTACAGATTGCATTTTCTCAAGTTATGGACAACTCCAAACTCAAATGAGAATAGTAATAGTGTTGAACATCTTATTAAACATTAACATCTTGTTATCGTCTGTCATTTGAGAAATGGTCAAGTTTGTGTCATTTACTGGCTGCATTTCAGTGCCCCATTCACTCCTGTTAAATGATATCATCAAATCCAAATATCATCAGAAATACTCCAAATGACTCCAAAGTGAAATGGGTGAGTAAATGACAGTATTTTATCCCAGATATAAGGTCCAATTTTAAAAAACAGAACTTCCCCTTTAACCTGCTGAACAAAGTGTCCTGGTGTTGCAGGTGCAGGCCCTCCATGCCTGGCCAGTGTGATGATACTTTGAGCCCAAACTGAGCTTTCTCCTCTCCTCATCCATAACCAGGCTGTCTCTAAGAGGTTTTTAATGCTGACCGTTGTACCTGGCCTCACACTCCCAATCCTCTCAGTTTACTCTTGATGCAGCCTCCACTGGCAGGATCTGTTGTTTGGCATCTGTGCTCAGCTCTGTGTGTTTTAGTTGTTTCGTTCAAATCCTTCACAGACCGACTCTTTCCAGGGCACGATGAGTTCAGCGATGATTGTGCTCTTCAGACGACTGGAGTATAATACTAAATCTGGTCTGTGGGTTGTGGTGGCTATTTCAGGTGGGGCCATTGACCATCTGCCAATCAGAGGCTGAACCCAACATGGTTGACAATGAGTCTGTAGCTGAGGATGATGCTGTGTGGTCCTCCCATCCCAAGAAAATGATAGTTCTTCCAGTTGAGAGGGGAAGAGAGTTGTGTTTTCAGCCTTTCCTTCTCCACAATGACTGCTAAAGCGTTCAGGACATGGTTATGAGTCCATATGTATTCTCCCTGACTGAGGATGGAGGCTGTTATTGCAGGATGTGTTTTAGGTTTGTTGCTGTTACACATGCTGAGTCTTCTCCAAGACACTGGTGCAGCTTTTTGTGAGCTGGGAGCACATCATAGACAGCTGTCACCAGGAAGCAAATCTAATTTCCTCCCTTTTCTTGTTACTCTTTCCAGCTGATTTTCCTCTCCTCATTGTCCTGTTTTCACCTCATACCTCACTATGTCGTCCTGCCACTGCACTACCTCCACCACTAGTACTCACATTGACTGTTGTGAATCTACCGCTCATAAAAAGAGTCATGAGGGGGCTGCAGTAGTGTGAGAGCACCAGCCAATCAGGGATCAGCAGACAGTGAAATACAGTAGCACAATGAATGTATGCAACCAACCAATGGGTGTACGTCTCAAATATGTCCATGGTTCTGGCCAACACTGATGGCTGTCCTTTTCACTTGTCCTCTGTTTACTCAGGTCACCCTCGGTGTTGACTGACATGAATACTAATCACACAGGGAGTTTGATTTTGTATCAAAACTTTATTTATCAAACAAAAAGAATGCACCATTGAAATAACATTTCTATAAAAAAGGACCATGGGACTGTTCTACAGTGCATTACAAAACCAGCAATTGTATACAACATTGTGGATAGAAACTTCATCATCATCATCATCATCATCATCATCTTTTTCCCCCCTCACTGAAATGGACATCAAATAAAAATTCTTAAATATTGCAGTCACTAAGCTAATTTGGTTATAATGACTCTAGGATTGGACCTTTTTTTAAAGGGTGATGTTAAGCTGTATTTACTGAGAGAAGTCCGTCTTTCGGCTCCTCTGTCCAACAACGATGTTCTGGAAATGAAGTAATTGTCTGTGTGAGAGGAGATAAGGGCCGTTTTAATTTGGCCCCTTTCACCCCGACGAGATGAGGTCCAAATCATTTTCTACTTTTTTTTTCTACCCCCATTATTTTCTTTTTCTTTTTTTGTAAGCCTTCGGCCTAAAACTGTCAGGTTTGGAGCTGAGTGAGTCGATTTCACACCAACATCAGGCCACTTTCAAAGTCAGCACATCCATGACCAACTTCACCTGGTCTTTTTTGACTGTGTAATTTGTCCCTTTTTGATCCTCAATGGATTCCCACACAGGAGTGAAGCACCCAAAGAAAGAAGTTAATGAAGTTGAGTTTCCCTTTGAAATGCAGGAGCCGAGGCTCAACAGTTTCCACCTTATCAGGTCTGGTTAGTGGTTCTGAGTTTCACACAGTCACCATAAGACGAGTTCACAAGCCTTTACTGATAGAGGACATCATCCTGGTGTGTTTCTGCACGCTGTAGTCCATTATGAAATTAACTAAATGTGTGCTGTGATGGAATATCTATCTTAAGCAACATGATACAAATGAACAACACCTCAGCTCCACCCAGACTCTGCCATCTTTGCCCAAATTAGGATTTCCTGGCTCCAGATGGCAGGTGAGGCGTTAAACCAATACTTCAAAACATCACAGCCCCTCAGGACATGTCTGTCAATATATACAGGTTATAGTTAGAAAGGATAACTGCATAGATGCCATTAATCTACATAATTTAGACTGAAAATAAAGAACAAAAAGTGATGGTGACTGTGTGACCCATTAAGGTAACCAACCATTGAAATGTTTCATTAAGAAATGTAAAAAAAATAAAATAAATTCTACAATTAAAAAAAAAAATACTGGAACCTTTTTTAAGGCAACAAATGAAAAGAAAGAAAAAGTCTGAATGGTGCTTCAGTCCTCTTTTTCATTTTGTTCTTTGCTAAACTAAATTTACATTTGCAGAAATATCACACGGTTATAAATAATAGTTTTAAAGAACACTCGAAATAAAGTAATAATAATAATAATAATAATAATAATAATAATATATTAAATTTGATTATAAAAAAGTTACTACTACTCTAGTGGAACTGTACACTGTAAAAAAAAGCAACGTTCTGTAATGTAGTTCTGCTGCAGCGATGCTTTTCTCCACTTTAAAATACACATGTAGAGCTGACAAGAAAAAGAAAGAACATGTGGTTGTTAGAAGCCGGGGTTAGACTGCTGAACTAAAGCCTTGGTACTGAGACAGAAAAGTTTGGTTTGTGATTCACTATGTAACGATAAACAGAACAATATCCATTTATGCTGATCAAAATGAAACAACCGTTCCTTCTCGTTCTCTTGACAAAATGATATTTTGCACTTTACTCACTGAATGATGAGTTTGACTGTATACAACTGCTCGGTCAGTATTCTGGGATGCTTCAATGCCTTAACATCAGATCACATACTTTCTGTCAAGCAGCCAGCTATTCCTCATCCAGCACATCCATCAGTCAACATGTCGGCAATTTTCTAGCTAATGGCTAGTGGCTGCATCATGGAAGGAAACCCCCAAACACTTTGGTAGGATTTAGAAAATGATTTACAGTAACATGACTTAAATAATGCAGACTAAAATATGCAAAAACACTTGAGTCTAAATGAGTGTGACATGTGCTGTAATGATGAAAACCAGGTCCAGAACTGCCCGTCTGCTATGGGCTGCTCTTTGGTGCCATGGGATCGACTCATTTTAATATGAACAAAGAAGATGTAGATGAATGCTTCGTCCCTGTCACTGCCTGACAAAGAAGTGTCATAATCAGAAATTATGCATAAGCGTTCCCTGAAAGATCGGCGGCAAAATCTGATCAGAGGCACAAATTCAACCTCCTGCGTGTCCACGATGGAACAGAATCCAATTTCCTGCTGTTTGGCTTCTGCTGGCTTTGACTGAACCAGCTGAATATGTTTCACTTCCTAGCTTCTACCAGATCAAATTAATGTTATTATTTCAGGCAATAAGCCAAAAATATTATCCTCAAACAATCTCAAAATTAACATTACTGAAGTGAAAAACAACTCATTTTTTCTAATCAAGCAGAAATATTAGCTAAACTGCATCTGTTTCCTACAGAGCCCCGGACATGACATGGTCAAAAAAATATAAATTGTGGCCACAATATAGCTATAACGTGCGCACGAAATACTATTTCGTGGCCACAATTTACTATTTTGTGGCCACGAAATACTAATTCGTGGCCACGAAATAAGTACAACGTGCGCACGAAATACTAATTTGTGGCCACGAAGTGTGTATAACTTCAGTAAAGTTAGAAAGATACTGGCAGATTCGAACTTCCGGGATCAATACGTCAAATACAATATGATCGAAAGATGCAAACGATGCATTTCTGCAATGTTGATGAGGCATATGATGAGCTACAACCGTAGTTTTACCGAAAAAAAATGATATAAAAATAAAAATAATATAACTTAAAATAATGTAAGTTATTGAAAAATATTCAATAACTTATACATTAATAACTGTAGCTTCATCAGATTTACCTCCGATACATCTCAACTCATGCCGCTGATACTACAACACATATTTTGTAAAAAAAAAAGTTAATTAATGTATTTTTTATTAATTATTGACTGATTTTTATGGGATTAATATTCTTTATTGTTGGTTGTAGTAATAATGAATATTTATAGCTACATTATTAATGTATAAGTTATTAAATATTTTTCGTTTTGTGTTGCACTTTGTAGACGGTCCCTGGGCCGTCTCCGCAACGGCCGCTGCTCATTGGGAGCAATGTTTTCTGTGGAGCACCGGGACGGATCGTTTCGGTAAAAATACGGTTGTAGCTCATCATATGCCTCATCAACATTGCAGAAATGCATCGTTTGCATCTTTCAATCATATTGTATTTGACGTATTGATCCCGGAAGTTCGAATATGCCAATATCTTTCTAACTTTACTGAAGTTATACACACTTCGTGGCCACAAATTAGTATTTCGTGCGAACGTTGTACTTACTTCGTGGCCACGAATTAGTATTTCTTGGCCACAATTTACTATTTTGTGGCCACGAATTAGTATTTCTTGGCCACAATTTACTATTTTGTGGCCACGAAATAGTATTTTGTGTGCATGTTATAGCTATATTGTGGCCACAATTTAATTTTTTTTGACCATGTCATGTCCGGGGCTTCGTAATTTCCAACACCAGTCAACTTGTTTAAGTGATCCTGAAAGTGTGTACAGTTGGATCACATTTTGTTGGACACACTGGCTGTTTTGTGGCTGTACATCAAGAATAGGACGATGCTTTCATCAGTACATTTAGCGTGTCTGAAGTGTCTGTTTCTAGACAGCTGCATCTGTGCCACTGAAGGAAAAGAAGGTGTTTTCTCTTCGTCGTGTCTATTTAAAGGGGACACAGAAACCCTCAGCAGAACAGAACATCTCATCTGTTCCCGGTGTGGCAGCTAATTAACACAACAGAGCACATTTTAACAGTATACAAAGACTTCAAATAAAGTGACTAGATACAGAGAAAGAAAAACAACACTTCGGTGCAACCCTGTCCCTGTTGAACATTCCCACACAACTAAACTGCTTTCTCAATTACACTTTGAAGTGAAAATATATATTCTCCTGGGTTACAGTGGCAGTTTTAAACACAGAGTTTATGTCGCTAATTGAAACAAAAGCAAACAAAAAAATGCTTAAAAAAAAACTACAGTGTGGCTTGTATGGGAAAGTAATTTTTAGGACATCAGGCTGTTCGGTGAAACGTAAAGGCACAATGTCATATTATCTCAACGGCAACAAAAACTAAGTGCAAATGAATCATGAAGAATGAAAATGATCAACATATCATGGTAAGACTGTTTGCTGGTGTCTATGGCAACAGAAGAAAGGGAAGGCCTTGTCTATTTTAATCAGATGTCTTCACGAATGACACAGAATTGAGGTGAACAGTCAATTAAAATCTCCATTCAAATGATGCTTTGAATGCTTAAAGGTAATTTGCTTCAGGGAAATGGCATCCAATAAATATCTTAATCCAATTAGATGTGACCTCACTGCTGCAGAGCCTGACTGACATCTCAATGTGATGGTCATGTAAACTGGACCAGTTCATGTTTAGTCATTTTAGAAACCCCCCATCAGTTTTAAGGTTTCCATCCTTCCACTTTTCAACCATTCGTTTCTCTTCATTTCTGTAAAAATCAACATGCAGAGACATGAAACTAGAGGTTCATTCATTTCAGTGCAGATGGACTTTGGGTGATGGTCACTTTTACTCACAGACGAATGACCCACTGAAATCTAACAGAACCTTGAACCACATTAATATAATTAAGGCTCAGCCATGAGGAAGAGAGTGGACTGCACTGACTTGAAACCTGCTAGAGATGCATAATCCATCACGGTTAACATTTAAAATAGTCAATGGGGCTAATTGAGTTTTTGAAATGAAAAAGAAAAGGCTATAAAGATTCATAATGTGAGTTAAGTGTTTCCTGCAACTGAATCCTATTCATCCCATTTAGAGCGTAGCTCTTTTTGCAACAAAAGCAATACTACCTCAAAGGAGCATAAAAACTTCTTGTGCAGCTGAAAAAACTTCTTTGAAAAGCTTTTCTGACAGTACTTTTCACCAAATGTCAGAAAATCGGGAAAAGAAGGAATGCAAACATGAACATTAGGAGTGCATTTCCACACAGGTGTTTTTAACAGGTGGATGGTGGGTGGTAACATGACTTAATGACAGCTATTAGCATGTGTTCAAACAGTTCAGAGCCCACACTATAAGCTGTTCATGAGGTGTGAAATCCAACTGGAAGCCATTAGTAATCATCTCGCACTATATTGTTACTCTGAAGATGCTTAAACTCACTGACAGTTGTTGGGATCGCCCCTGCTGAGGGCTGCATAATGTGATCATGTAACGGTGACTAAAATTAAGTTGTCTAAATGTCGACACGGTTGAATTATGTATCTGCAGAATGTGTCAGGTAGCCTGATAATGAGCCTGAATTCCCACTTCATCATTTAGTTCCACATTAACTGGTAGTGCCTGACTGCTAGGAGCATTTCAATCAATATGTTGGTCGAAGAATGATTCATTTTCACATCCATGTACGTCAAAATTTCCATCTCCATTTTGAACAAAGTTTCAAGTCTCTGCAAGTTTATTTTCATTTAAATGAGATAAACGAATAGCTGCCGGGAAGGAATGAATCAATTTAAAAACTGGTAGACGATTTAGATAAGGGATCAGAAGTACTTTAGCCATAATGGGCTAGAATGTGTACCTGTATGAACATTATTTTAATCTGACTTTTCCTTTTTGACACCACAAAGCAGAAAAATTCTCTGCCAACAGGCCATTTCATTTTTGCTCTTCAATCATGTTTTCATTCTGGAAATCAAATTTCACCGTCCGATCATTCAAGTCAGTCTGCAGCTCTGCTCTGCTTTCTGAAGGAGGAAAAGAAGTGTGAAAGTATGAAAGCGCCAGGCTCAGACTGGATGGATCTCCCAGAGCACGCTGATGAGTTTGATCCCCACGCTGCTCGCTTGCCTGCGTTTGTTCACCTTTCATCCCCACACTCGTTCTGCAGAGACGTTACCTTTCCATCCCCTCCATCCGCAAGACTTTTCCCCCACAGCCGTAACAGACCAGCGAGCGTGAGCTTGAATCATAATATTTGAAACGGCGTTATAATGAATTCCCGGCCTCATTCGTCCGTGCCCTAGCTGGCACATACAAACCACCCCTGAATATCAATTCACCTGCTCTGCCTCTGCTCTCTCTGTCTCCTTCAGGCTTTTTCCTTTCATCACAGAAAGATAAAGGTCTGAAAATTACAATATGGTGACTGAGGTGACACAGTCAAATATGGAGCATACCGATAGCCTGTTTTTCTCCCTTCAGCTGATTAATGAATTATTTGTCATTTTAAGCTCCTGCCTTTGTGTGCACTCCAAAAAATATCCCAAACTAATTCTCCAAATCAGATTTGGCTTTCCTGCCATCAATACAAATCTGTTTGTTGTAAAGAACTGATCAGCAGATACTCTCTACTCTATCGTCCCGCCTGACCTCATGTTACAGAGGTCATCATGATAGCGTAACACAGTGAGTCTCGTTCCCTCAGTCCACTATTTAAAGTAAGTAAAACAAAAAAAAAAATCATTCTGTCCATACCAGAAAAATGTGGAATTAGAAAAAAATATGTGTTCAAAAGCTGTATGTCATCAATTTTTATGGCGGCTTATGACTTTAAAAGTAGCTCTTTGTGGAAATATGTTTGCTAAAACCTGATTTGAAAAAACACAGTTCTGACAGGACAGCGAATGTAAAAATATACTTTTGTGGAATATGCACTATTTGTATATTTTTGTTGTTTTTTTTTCTGTTATTTTTGTATAAAAACGGAACGCCCTGAAGTAAACTGAAAGTGAAGCTGGCGCCCCGTGTGGGTAATCAAGGTCGACAGAGGTACATGTGTGTTTATCTCATGTAAAATAAATATCATCAGATTCATCAAAAGCAGGCCTGAATGCAACACACACCTTCAGTCAAACACATACTGAAACTCATCAAAGTAAAAAAAAAAAAAAACAATGGTAGTGGTCACTCATAATCATCATCATCATCGACTGCCCACTAACATCTCTAATCTCAATAATAAGAATAATAATAACTACAATAATTCCACTAATAATAGCTTGATTATTGAATGTTGATCCTGTTGCTGTAACACCTCCTTTACAATAGATTCTTTCATCACACTGAAACCAAATTTCAAACTATTTATTTAGTAATTTTTGCAAATCTGCTTCTACTCGTTGCCTTGAATGCTCTTGTTGGTTGGGTTGGTTAGGTTTAGGCATGACTAGTGAGATTTTAGATGAGTTGGAATACTAGGATAAGCCAATCAGAGGCAGAGTAGGTTCAAGTCATGTCTTTGCCAAAGTAGGAAGAGCCAATGATGTAATATGCCATGTGTTTCTGTTATAACAGGCTACTGGGACATTTTCCAGACTTTTTATGGCGCTGCTCCACAGGCACAGTACGGTACGGCTCGACATGGTTGTGGCGCTTTTCCACTAGTAACTGGTACCTGGTACTAGGTACTTTTTTCTTTACCTCCTCCTGGTTCCAAGCGAGCCGAAGTGATACTAAAACGCGACGTCAGCCGACTGCCTTCCACTGATTGGTCGACTGTCGTCATTGGATGCAGGACGTCCGACTGGACTGTAAAAGACAAAAACAACCCGACTCCATCATTTTTAAAACCGCCAACTGCTTCACTATTTTTACACTTCCTGGAGTCTTCTCTGTCTCTTTTGTTTCGCTTTGTGCGTGAAAAAAAGTCACAGAGCGAGCAAAAAAATGCATGATCGCTTCCTTGACCTCCATTGTTTGTGTTCTTGTTCTTGTTCTTCTTCTTTCTGTGTCGCATGCAAATGAAGTTACGGCAGTTTCGCGCTGCCGTATGATGACCCCGCCCATGCTGAGGAGGTACTCAGTTGGAATGGAAAAGCAACAAAACTGGGCCGTACCATGCCGTGCCGTTACTGTGTAGTGGAAAAGCGCCATTAGGTTACGTCCCAAAATCCAGTCCTCATGTAACTTTTCCTCCGTGATTGTTCTTCAGTACTCCAACCAGCAGTGGATGAATGTGACATCCATACAGAGCAACGTGAAGAATTGTGAACGAAGTGTTAAGACCTAATTTGAAGGCCTTTTGCAACAGGCCCAATCAACGCGGATCTTCCAGAGCCAACCTTCATTCGTCCAGGATGTGATGGGTCCTACCAATACAAATCCAGAGGTCTTCTAACATTTGTTCCTCAGATCATCTTACTGCTATTCACTGACCTGCAGCCCAGGGTGGAACAAAAACAACAACAAAAAAAGCTTTAACAAGTTATTCATGATGAGAATTTGGCACAAGTCCTTGTAGGTAAAGTCTTGGTCTGGGTTAGGAAGGGTAAAGGCTTGGTCAAGAGCAGCAACAGACTGTGGGAGTCTACAGAGGTTTCTATCCAATCCTGTAAGAGTAGAGTCAACTGGTTTCCATCCAGGTGATCCAAGTCAGTCTAGCAGGTTCTCATACTGGTTTCTATCCAGCCAAAAATATTTTGAATCCCTCATTTTTTTAAAAAAACCTCAGAATATTGGCTGCATGGTTATGAGTGATGGTTGGCTCAGTAAAATCATACTGTTTTCTTTGAGAAAGGGAAAAAAACACACAATTCCAGGTGAGAAAATAAAGATTTTGGTGAAACTTTGGTGGCTGAGGATGTGTTTTCTATTTCTCACTGTAGGTTCTGGCGGCACTGAAACATATACACATCCTGTCACTGTGAAGATGGAATCCTCAAACAAGGAACGAAAATCATGAAAAATGAGTGAGGTACAGTCACAGTAACTGAGTTGTGGATAACTCAGCGGAGGAGGACACGAATAAATACCACAAAGAAGAAACAGGAGGGATCTTAGAAGGTCGTCTTCTTTTTTGTGATAATCCCATCGTCCTGTGTCATTAAACCGAGACGCTAGGCATTGGGTTTTTCTAGTTTTGTGTTTGAGGTCGAGTCTAGAGAGTTTTCAGTTTAAACTCCTAAAGAAGCCCCTCTACCCTTTTCCTGTTCTTGGAGTTAATGCTGTGCTGCTGTAGTGTTTATCCTCCATTTGATTCCCTTCAACCCTATCCTATCCCGGTCCCAAAGAGTATACAGAAGCCAAGAACAGTAGAAACCAATAAACCCAACCAAGCACAGAAGGAGGTCTGATTCCACAGAGGCATCTTCAAACCCAGATTAACCTGTCGCTGCCCTTAGCAGATGGGGAGAAGGTAACATCACGGCTTGAAGAAGGGTTCCAGACTGGACCATGGTGAGGGCTAGGCTGGGCTGGGCTAGGCTGGGCTGGGCTAGGCGGGGCTGAGGGCTGGGCAGGGCTGGTATCAGAGGTTAGAAGGCGGAGCCGGTAATGGCGTTGAGCTGCTTCATCAGCCCTTCGAGACTGGCCATCTGCTCCGACAGGTCATCCTGCTCATAAACCTGAGAGACAAAAGATAGATAGAGCCGTTTGCACAACTATGAACGTTACAAAAACCTGCCTGGATGTCTGTGCTATGGTCTTAGCCCTTGGTGAATGACCTCAATGACAAAGCCAGTACTTTCTCTTGTTACTTCACAATAACAGCCTTTCTGTTTTTGTCAGTGGAAAGCTTTTAGCTTAACAGAGCAACGGACGTCATTTGAGCTCTGACAGCATGACAACAGCGATGCTGCTGTCTGTTAAGTGAAGGTCAAACCCAACTGTAGATCTAAAGTTACACATTCTGGTTACACGCTGTTTCTGCAGTATTTAACTTACCATATTTTAATGTAAAATAGATGCCCCCTGTATGATGAATGACAGCCATTTAAATGCAGTTGACTGCCTGCTGATCTAAATTACCTTTAGTAGCCACTGATTCAAATCTCATGTTGTCAGTGAAGTATCTACCTTTTTTGTTGATTTCTTTGTGTCATAGAGCAACAAAACAGAAGACATGTCTTGCTTTCTAATGACTTAAATAACTATGAAGGAAACTGTGTGAGAGTAATTCAAAAGAAGTGCAGAACAGCAAGATATGCATACAGTATGCCTGTTGTTTGAGGTTGCTTGAACTACTGCTGTTCATTGTAACTGCCACCTGCATTATGTTTGGGTCACCTAACTATGACTAGGACACAAACTTGTTATTTCTGTGATTGGAGGAGCCAAAATGAAGGTCTTGAAAGGTAAAACTTGAGACTGAGCATGCACAGCATTCACCCATCCCCAATCCATCACAATGTCTTTTTTTTATCAGGTTCACAACGTTTCAATGTGCACTTAAGGCTGAATCAAATAAAAGGTGACTGTATGTCGACTGTTTCAGGTTTGCAAGTTGAGCTGAACTGAAACCAATGGCTGCCTAAGGGGAGAATATCAAAATAAAAAAGGAAAATGATTAGGAATGGAAAGTTCACAGGGTGTGAAGTTAATGGGCCACATGAAATATAAACCCAGTGATAATATCCATGTTCACCAGCTGTGTCACAGCAGGTTAGATTCCTCGGAATGGACCATATCAAACATGTCGGGAGTTGTTGATGTCGTTGGTCTGTATGTGTTTCAAAGGACAGGACATAGCGGCGGAGTAAACGGCTGTACTTTTATCCAGCAGAGACCCTGTGATCACTGTGTAATGGCATGTTCAGTGCAGCTCCACACTGTCACCTCTGAGTGGGCTGCTTAAGTGCCTCCATCTCTGTGAATGTGTGTGTGTGTGTGTGTGTGTGTGACAGTCAAGAGCACATCTCTCCCATACTCCCTCTCTCAGTGTGTTATATTGAGCGTGGCCTTCATGCAGAGTTTGTCTTTGCAGTTGGAAAAAAAAATTCAATATTCTCCTCAGCATGCTGTGAAAAACCAATAAAGGCTCAGTGGAAATATTTGAATTGAATGGTTTTATGTCAATGCACAAAGCCCTCTCCACATACTTGTACTAAATTAGCACTGTGTACAGTCAGCGGATGAGTCCTTCATTACACTGCAGAGCAGAAAAACCACCTATTAAAACATTGTGAAACTGCTGAAGCAAATCTACAGATATAGAAAAAAAAGTGTTTTCTTTGTGTTTAATCATCTGTGTGCAAATTAAACAGCCTTACAATGGACATCTTTCAATTATAAGGGTTATTTTCACAAGGTATTATGCCATAAAATGTAAATAATGTCAAAAATGTCCACCACATTGTCAAATTGCTTGTTTTGTCCATAACTACAAAAGCTAAATATATAAGATGCAGAAAATGCTTACATTTGGATCTACAAACTAGTTGTAATTTTAGATTAAGGACAACTAAAATATTAATAAATTCAGGTAGCTGCTGTTTTGTTTTCCTGTCATTTGGTTGATTGACTAATCATTTCAGACCTACTGTTTCAAAAAAATATACGCTGAAAAACTAAATTTTACTATTCTAAAAATTAAATGTACATACGCAAAATAATTTATAGCTAACAATTTTAATCTTTGCAGAAACAATTCTCAGGAATATTCTGTTTCCATATGGAAATGTGTCTTTTCTTTCCTTTATGTCATTGTAAACTGAATATCTTTTGGTCTTTGACTGTTGGATAAGATTTCTGACTATACATTTAATTAGTTAATTGTAAATACAATCAGTAGCTTGACAATGAAACTAAATTAAAAAAAATCGAAATATCTCTCAGGTGTTCAGCCTTTTATTTTGAAATTAGGCATGCATACTGCAAACCTCCCTCTCGAGAGTCCTGAACCTGCTGATCCGCATTTAGAAATCATTGTGATAAAGCTTTTAACCTGACCAGACAGAGTCATGCTGGATCAGCTTTCGACCTCTTTCAGCCTCAGGGCACCTTAACCTAAGTCATTTATAGATTTTTATATCCCTCCATTTAAACCATCAGCCAATAAACACCCTGAATCCAGCAGCAGCAGCCAGTTTACGACAGACAGTAAAATGATAACTCATAGTCAATAATAATGTATATCACATTTTGAATGCTTCACTGGCACGCATTTTCCCAACCAATTAGTGATTTTTCTTTACAATGACAAAAAAATGGCACCAGAATATTAATTTGGAATCTCAGCATAATTTTTTTATATACATTTTTCTTGACTCACTCATACAGTGTCATTCACTCTAACAGTTCCCAACAGTAATGACATTGGGTGTGTTCTAGAGCTGATATAAATTCAACAAGAAGGAAAATATTTGACTATTAAGCCCAATTTACACCACATATGTAACAGCAGCGTACAGTAACTGCAGCACAGCGACAGCTGCTGTGAATCACTTTCATTAAAGTCAGTGAGTCAATTTACACCTCCAGCGTAACTGCAGCGTTCTCAGCGTGTATCACGTGCGGCATCGCGAGAGATGCGTGCTGGTTCTATTTCCAAGCCGTGTCGTGGCCGAAACACAACAAGCTCCACTAACTAGATCGAGCAGACAGGAAGTCAGACACCAGAATAAAAGAGTTTCCGGTGGATTTTCAAAATAAAATGTCACGCGTGAATTCCGGCTACTTCATTTTAGCAGCATAACCGGTGGAAGGCCAAATAATGAATGAGGAAAGATTTATCATCAAAGTGGAGACACACGGCATTATTTATGATGTTCAACGCCTTTTATAAAGACAGCAACAGAAAGGAGAATGCATGGAGAGAAATTGCAGAAGTGGAGTTGACGGTGAGTAAATTCTACTGTAGCCTATGTGTGCAATTGAATGAGTTTCAAAAACTTGCCAAAAACAGACAAAGGAAGAACAAAGGAGAGATCAGCTGCGAAGTAATGAGCAGCTGTACATAGTAAACAGGAAGTTCACTACGTTATGTTGAGAATCTCCTGAGAGTGTGGATCAGTCTCGCATGCAGCGCTACGCTGTAAAACGCTCCCGGTGTAAATTGATGTTGTAAGCAATACATCCGTAATACATACGAGAAACGCTGCGCTGCGGTAATGTGGGCGGTGTAAATTGGGCTTCAGTTGCTCATTAATATATTGTCCAAATTTGGAAGGTTCTTCAGTATGTCCTCCAAGAAGACACACTACTTATGCTACACTCATTTATTGTACTGTTTATGAGCTTTGGAAATGATATTATCATTTAAAGGGACAGTGTGTGGGATTTGGCAAAATCTTTGTTGTGGTTGCAGATTGCAACCAATGGAGTACCCCTCCACTCACCACTCCCTGGCCAGGCTGTTCTCATCCAATATTCATACAAATTACTACAAAAAGTATTGCACTATAATTCATATATAACCCACATAATTGGGAACCAGAGTTGTGATCACATGACGTTAGATGCAGGCTGCTCTTTTTGTGAAAATATGGTGGACATTCCTGACATTCTCAGTGGAAAATGCAATATTTGAAGATGGCTTATGACTTCAAATGTATTTTGATAAAATTTCTAGCAGGAAATATGCAGAAATATACAAATGGAATATTGTATTCCATTTCTGCTAATAGATCCCCAAGAATGGTACACTCTCTTCCTATATGGTGCAGTTACAATTCACAGTTTTGTCTAATAGACGTATTGTAAATTACTTTACGGTATGTATGGTATAAGTAAGGATTTAAACGCATCATTTTCCACAGTTCTCCAGTGGCTTTTCAGTGAATCACTGAGAGTTGACATATCTCTGAATGATTCACAGCATGGGAAGAAAAAGGACTAACAGCACCTGTACGGCTGTCATTTATCTGTGTAGTACACACCACCAGTGTGACCGTTTGACCTTCCTCTTTCACTCTGGATGAGGTAATAAAAGCTCTTCTGAAAGCCCCATACTGCCAGTTATTTTCCATCTTCCATGGGCAAGAAAGGCGCCTGGAAATACATAACAGTGTATAAAATCTCAGTGACCTCCTGATCTCATTTGTTGACCTGTTACAGAGTTTAACTGAGTCGGTAAACGTTTCATCAATGGGACAAAACGTTTGTCGATGGTCCGTGTTCCTCTCTGATATCCTGTTATCTCTGGCGGCCTGCTGACCTGGATTCATGCTCCTCTATAATCCGTCAGAGATTCATCCCGACACAGCAGAGCAAAGGGAGAATATGTGAACTTTTTAGACCACAAACACTGTGTTCAAAATGAAACACCGAAACACTAAATGACAAACTACTACTGAGGGTTCTGGTAAAAAGCTGGACACAGCCAGGGTGTCTTCACACCAGGAAGGTCCACTAGTGCAGAAATGTTCCAGCATCAAGACTGTTTGACGCAACATGAGTTTTACATTATAATTATAATTATTTATATCATGCTTATTATTTTGCAATGATGAAGACGTGCAGCAAAACAGCTGAGAAGGAGAGCTCTCATGTGTGTCCAACATGCTACAGTACAGACAACTGGTCTACTGCACAGAAGACGGAACAGGTAGGATATTTGGAGATGCAAGATCAAATTATTATAAACTACAGGAGCCTGTCAAATCCAAAAAGGTAGATTTTTTTGCAACTGGGTCAGATCGAGGTCGGACTGAAAGGAACCGCACCAGGATTCGATAGGAACCGCTCTGAGACCAGCTCCTCAGCTGGGTCTCAGTCCGCTTGTTTGGTCCACACCAGAGTTCAAGTGATTGTATTCACACCGGCTAAAAAGGTCCGAACCAAGAGAGGAAACAAACTTGAGTTTGTTTTAATCAAAAGCAGTATTTCTGCTGCATGGAGAGGAGGATCAACATGCAGGATAACTTGTTACTGAGGAATCCTGCTTCTGAATGACAGCTTGTTATAAGGGTAGGACCATATTTTAAAGGGACAAAAAACATTTTAGTAATGGGTGCGTTTATTAGCTCCAAATAGAGAGCTAAGCAAAGGTCTGTTATTAGAAAGGCTGCACAGCTGCATATATAATTAGTATATATAAAAATTGTTGTCAGTGAACTGTATGATCAACCTGGATCTCAGCATTTGCTTATTGTTGTTTAATCAAATCAAATTGTTGTTTAATTAAATAATGGAGCCAACATTTCTGCCATGTTATTGGCTTTCATTTCAATACTGGAGCACAAACCTAGGTTGGATAAGAACCCAGAGTTTGAATTATGCTTTTTTGTTCTGTGGTTTGCTTAATACTCTTTTTGTAAATATGCTCAGAAAAGGGTCCTATTTATTTGTCATTGTTAAAGTTAGCCTATTTGACTATAAAAGTTCTGCAAAACAAGAGGCTGACCGTCAACAGCTGTTTATACTTTATTATTTTCGTCCAACAGTGAATATTAACACTTAAATAAACATATCTGCACTGTGCGTGAACATTGACATTCTTTGTGGCCACCTCTGAATGTCTCTTTGCCACCCCTGGCCCAGCTCAGTTTAAAATTCCCAGAATTGCCACTGGTTAAAGGTCAGCTGATGGAATTTGTAAAGCCAGGAGTAAACAGTCACACACACACAGAGGAGAAGATAGAGGTGAGAGTTTTGAGGGCACCTCGGCCACCATGCTTCGCTATAAAATGCTGGTCTTGAACACCAGTCTCTTGGTTAAAAGTCTGGTGTTTGTTGGACCCATCCACCGCCCCACCTACCCATTTTTTTACCCTAAACTATACCTACTATACCCTAAGCTCTTACTGTAGTATTTACATTGCATTTATATTGCGTATGAAAGACACGATGTGAAGACGTTGATTAAAAACACATAATATCCTGCTGCTCCATGTACTCACTGTGGCAGCTGTTCTAGGAACTCAAGAAGGCATTTTAAAAGTGAAACAATATTTGAAAGTTTTCAACATATTCACTAGGAACCAGACATTTTATCAGCCTCTCCTACTGTCACTGAGCTAACAACATACTAAAAGCTCCTCCATTGTACTTACATTTTTCACTCACTCTGTATCTGTGTCAGTCTATTAACTACTGTGTGTGATAGATAGGCCAGGGGGCTGATGGGAAAATACTAGATCAATTATAGAGATAGAACAGCAGATGAAGAGAAAGACCTGTTGACCTTTAACCCCCTCATCTCATTTGCTCCACTCCTCCTTATCACTTTCATCGCCTCTCCTGGTTTTCTTTGTCTCACCGCCTCTCATCTTCTGTATCTCTCTGCCATCCCCCCTTCTGTATCTCTCTTCTTGTTCCCTCCATCCTTCATCGACCTGAAGCATGCCTGCTCTCCTTGTGTTACCACAACAACACCTCCTGCTCCTGTACTCTTCCTTTCCTTTTTCTTCATCTATCTTCCTGTTTTGTTTCCTTTCCTTTTTTCCTTCTCCTTGATTCTTCCTCTTTTTCCTCCTCCTCCATTTTCCTGTCTTCTCCTCTCTTCTCCTCTCTTCTCGTTGCCATGGCGACACCTCCTCCCATCCTACTGTCATTGAGTCATATATGAATATTTAACAAGTCCCCATGGCCGGCATCCGGCCAGATCACCATCATCTGCTTGTCATCCTCTGCCTCCCCTCCTTCCTTTCCTGTCTCCTTAACTTCTCTTCCCTCAGCCTTCTTTCCTATTTCCTGTTTTCCTGCCTACATCTCTCCTTCCTCACCCTTTCCCGTTTTTTCTTTCTTTTCTCCTCATCCTCTTCCCATCCTATCTTTCCCTTTCTCTTGCCACATATTGTCTCTCCTCCTCCTACATTAGCCCTCTTTCATTCACAGAGCATCAAATACTAATGCTGTGTCATGGTCATCGGCATGTGACACAGTATGAGACACGTTGGACGTTCCATTAACTACAATGTAAACCCATGAGCAGTTTGAATGTGCACCAGGAGTGACTGTGGCCATGTATTTTAAACAATGAGGAAATAATATTTTGAGCAAAAAAAAGGATAAAGCCTGAGTCACCATCTGGATTCTTCTGCTACTATTTGTCTATTGGAACCAACATTTTTTAATATTCTTAGCATCCAATTTTTATTTTATGCATGCTGGCCATGCTTTCCTTTTGCCAAAATCTGAAAGATGATGATGACTGCATCCTCTCTGAATCAGCGCTCTGCTCACTTTCTTGCCAGCACATTGCTCATCTGAAAGCTCTGCTGTTACTTTCTGCTGTTGCTGCCCCACCTCCACCAGCATCCACCCACAGACTCAGTCAACAATCCCCCAGGGGCTAGGTTGCTATCATCGAGCTTGGTGTTTCCTCTTGGGAAGAGATGAGGTCAAGCAAGACAGCAAATATCAACACCGTACATCCACATCCATTCAGTGCCTGCTGGCTCACTGAACTATGACTGCTGCAGGAGCTGCTGGCACTGTACTATACTACTGTTACTACTGTGAATGTGAGATATTTCACTACTGTTAGACTGACTGGCCTTGTTTGTTATTATGTTAAATGATCAGATTTGTGGTGCTTAATCCTCAAGTCCTGTTTGCAGATCATGGGTTCATTCTGTATAATTCACTCACTAGATTAGATGAGCTGTGATACAGTATATTACTGGAAGCACAAACAGGAGAAACTGATAAAAAATAAATGCTGGCCAAGACTTTTAACACATGGGAGTTTTATATCTCCAATGCCTCTTGATCACTGCAGGGTTTCTGCAAATTTACAGCAATGACCCCATTTTAGGACACACTCTGCATTACACTGAGAAAGCTCCGGATGGATTGTAAAATGATTTTTTTAGATTATCTTTACATGTTCTTTGTGCAAATTGGAGAAACCATTGAACCCATGTGATCTGCACTTAATACAACACAAGCTCAAAGAAGAGATGAGATGATGAGAGCTGCTTCTGATCTTCAGAAATCTGAAACTGTGATGCTGCAAAAATATTACATTTTATTAATCAGAAATTGTATCAAGTTCTGCGACTATTAGACACCCTTTAAACACAAGTTCTATTTTCAGTGTGCAGTTAGAAAACCTCTACAAACTGAAATGCACGTGAAAGCTTGGGTGGGTTATCTTGAGTAACTAGCCAGAATACGCTGTCAGAGCATTTCATCAAGTGATTGCTGTTGGAATGAAGTAAGAATTTCAACAAATACAAAAAAAAATGTTTCTGAACCACTGATGTGATGTTAAACTAAATCAACAGCGCTTCCTACAGCATTCTCTCAAGACTTGCAGACTTACATTGGCAGCTGAGTCCTCTGCAGGTTTTGCTCCCCCCTCCTCCGTTAGGTCTGGAGCTGTGGGGACTGAGACGGGCAGCAGAGGGGAGCGAGCTTTACCAGCCTGACCCAGAGAGGCTGTCTTCACTTGGGGCTTGGGAAGGCTCGCACCTGGGTAAAAGAGAAAGAGCTGTGGTTAATAATCTGGGGCGTATCATTTGACACCTTGCTTTGTAGGGCTGGGTATCACCAGGTACCTTGTGATATGATACTATCACAATATTTTGCCCACGATAATATCACGAAATTTAATTCATGATACATCACAATATCTGTGTCAGTGAAGAAATTCCATTTCACAGGAATTACAAAATATTGTCAATCAATTTCACATTAACTGCGGCCAAGTAAATACTGTATATATGTACACATATATGACATATATCCATCCATCCATTATCTACCTCTTATCCTCATAGGGTTGTGGGGGGGGCTGGAGCCTATCCCAGCTGTCTTAGGGTGAAAGGCAGGGGACACCCTGGACAAGTCTCCAGTTCATCACAGGACACAGAGACAGACAACCACTCACACTCACATTCACACCTACAGTCAGTTTAAATTAACCAATTAACCTAATCCCCATGCATGTTTTTGGATGGTGGGAGGAAGCTGGAGTACCCAGAGAGAACCCACACAGACACGGGGAGAACATGTAAACTCCACACAGAAAGGCCCCGGGCCGGGATTCAAACCTGGTACCTTCTTGCTGTGAGGCGACAGTGTTAACCACTACACCACCGTGCCGCCCTTATTTATATATATATGCATATTTAGTTTCCTTTTAAAGCCAAATTGCCTCCAAATGTCATTTTTAATTGTGATAGTGTTTTAAGCCTTGTTCACCGCAAATGCCGTGCAGCGAGGAAACACTACAGCGACACCTTGTGGAGCGGAGGTACGGAAGTCATTCTGAACTTTATTTAAATCTCTATTAAGAAATGAAAAATCGAGATTTGCAAACATTGTTCTTACTACTGAGGGTTACTTGAACATGAACTCATCACTATCCAGTGACTGTGCTTCAACAATGTTGACAGAAAGACTTGTCTCTGGAAAGCTGCTATGCAATACTGATGACCATGTAAACACTGACAGGAAGAGTTTGGTCTGCTAATTAATTTATATAAATGGCAAGATCACATGTAACCAAGAGAACCAGAACCAGATCTGAGGCCTGAGCCATCCATCCATCCATCTGCCAAAATGTCCGTTATTCTGTTCATCCTTTCACTAAATAACAGACAAAGTGACCAGATAAGCAAACCAACAGGGTAACAAATTACCCTCCAGGCTCCAAAGAGAACAAACATACAAAGCAACAGAACAAACAAATGGATGAACTAGAAAATAAATCAATAAACACATTCAGCTGCGTTGTCTCCATGACACAAATACATTCAGGAAGTCCCATGTAAGGATGCCTCTTTCAAGAGGAACTACACAAAAGAGGAAAAAAGGAGACAAAAGAGGGCAGCCTAGATTTTTCCTATCCTCTCTGATTCCCTGAACAGCCCTGTGATATCTGAACACATCCTAAGGCTTCTGCTTATCCCAGTCGATTCTAATTCCCAGCGATGATACCAACATGTTTTACCACCACACAAGGTCTAAGACACACCGGGCTCCATTAAAGCTATAGTCTGTAATCCTGTTCAGAAACACTTTTTGTTCTACTGGGTGAAATGGTCCTTCCATCCTGACAGCAGTCAATACATTATGTACTCAGAAAAAGGAAGGAAAAGAATCAGACCTCTGTAGCAGCTGCAGGACTGTAAAAACTCTGACCAATCGACTGACATTTGGTCCGAATAGAAAGAACCAATCAGATATCTTCTTGTCTTGTTATGCACATGCCCTCCTCTGTTTCGCATCACACTTCACCACTGCCAGAAATATTCAGCACACTCCTTTGCAGAACTACAGAATTAGCAGTAGAAGAGGTGTGGCTTTGGACAGAGGAGGGGCTTGGAGGAGGCTTAGAAGAGGTGCCACTTTCAAATCTTGCTAGCTTCCTCGCTAGCTCTCCAAAATTACCGACCCTAGCTTTATATCTATGGCTAACGACATGCAAACCCATCGGCAGCAAAAGTATACACTCAGAAAAAGTGCACAGAAAGTGACAGTGGTGACAGAGTGGAAACTATGGACACTATGGGAGGAGGGTGGGTCCAATTACAGGACTTCCACCCAGAACATTTCTGTACATGTTCCATGTGTTAAGTTTCACTTTCATGTTGCAATCACCTGTTTAGTTTGTGTTCCCTTTCATTTTCACTTTACAAAGTTAAGCACAACCATAATGAGAGAAAAAAAAAACAATCCTGCAGTGCACTCCATCAAGTCTTGATCAATAACCATTCACTCTCCTCCCTGTGAAACAAAACACCTGGAACAGCAGCAAATTGCACATAAAAAAACATCAACAAGAACATTTCCCTTCTTTATGCACAGAAACAGTGTGATTCACAGTCCCCTGCTGAGAATAAAGATCTATTTCAAACTGTTTAATCATATTCTGGTTTGTTACAAACAGTATGATGAAAATGGAGAAAAAGAAAATCACCTGAAGATTCCAGCTGAGAACAATGAGGACGAACTCTAACTACTTCATTACAGCAATTCTTCCCTGACAGGGGTTAAGTCCTCCTGTGGTTTACCTGTGCACTAACACAATCACATACTGCACCGTATACGCATCTATATGTAGACTGATTACTAGTCTTCATGCATGATTTCTTCAGGGAATACACCCAGTAATAAGAGGAGATGAGCAGGATGTGACAAGTCAGAGTTGATCTTTGCTCTACACTTGTGTGAGTATCACAGAGACTGAACAGACAATCCTCCTGTGGTTTAAGTGTCTGTGATGACACTGAAAGCGAGCTGTTCCTTTTAAAGAACTATGGCTCCTGAATGGTTAGTGTCAGCGTTGTAGAATTATCGCACCAGAGGCTAAATTATCGTATTCTGGGGGACATTATAGTACATGCGTCACAACCGAAATGACAAGCCTACTGCTGCGCGATTGTCATATACACATTTAAGGCTGTCAAACGATTAATCACATGTTGTTCTGGAATAATTTTTATATAATTTTAATCTATATTAATGTTTCATTTTGCATGAGCAAACAGGAAGAAGGGAATATATCTGCACTGAACGTGTTTCTTAAACACTTTCAACAGTCTGAGGAGCATCAGCTGGTCTGTTCGAGGTCTGCAGAGACTCAGAGGCACTGTAGCCTCCAATGAGACGAGACCAGAAGAAGAAACTAGTCTGGTTGTTTCTATTTCCTGTCACTACTAGATCAACTGACCATTTGAGTTGATAACTCTACTGTGACCAACTGAAATGAGTTGATTCAGACTCCTTCTGCTGCAGATGGGTTAATGGAGTTAACATTTTTAATCAGATTAATTATGATGATGGATTAATCCGTGTTAACATGTTAATTTTGACAGCCCTAGTTACAAGTGTCCCCCATAAACAAATGACAGGTGGGAACTAATGAGCCAAATCCTGAGGCCTTGAGGCCACTTATGCTAAATCCACCAAGGCTTGTCAGTCGACTTTCTGACCCGGTCTGATCTGATTTGTCCTGAGCTGAGGCTACATTAGCTGAATGGTCAGCTGCACCTAGCCAATCACACTTGTTATTCTGAGACAAACATCATTCATATCTCACACTCAACCAACTACATCAATCCATCCATCCTCATAGGGTCTTGGGGGGCTGGAGCCTATCCCAGCTGTCTAAAGGCCAATTTATATTACTCCATAAAGTGTAGTGTAGTACTCCGTCCTCTCCGGGCGCAGGATTTTTTTTTTAACTGTCCGTCAATCCGTCAAGGGAAGACGGAGACGACAAGGGCTGTGATTGGTCCTCTAGTTGCATCCCTGCCCTGAAATGCAGCCCCTCTCCCTACACAGAAACAGACAGACAGGTCGCCTCTGCTGCAGCACAGACAGAGCAGGAATTAAAGTATCGATTAGCCTTGTGAAACGCAAGTCAAACACATTCAGCTTGCTCAATAAATCCATTTAATTCATTTAGTAATTATGGCTGGGGTATATTTCCACAGAACATACCAAAAGTTGTTGGTTTGCATTTGCTATTATCTGATTTTATGTTGAGAAGAAAGAGGAAGAGGAGTTTTAAAGACTAAAAGCAACCAATGTTCTTCTCTTCTATCTCCCTCACAAATAATTAAATCATAAAATAGTGTTTTCTCCTGCTTTTATCTGTGATATTAAGGCGAATTGCTTCACTTTCCAAGGGGGTGCATTTCAGCGCAGGGCTGCACAACACGCATCACGACGGAGAACTGCGAGGGCTCGAGGGGTCTCCGTAGCTACGGAGTCGGACAACGTATTACGTCGTCGGAGAAGTATATTACAGCCTTTAGGGTGAAAGGCAAGGTACACCCTGTACAAATCTCCAAGTTTATCACAGGACACATAGAGACAGACAACCACTCACACTCACATTTACACCTACGGTCAATTTAAATTAGCCAATTAACCTAATCCCCATGCATGTTTTTGGATGGTGGGAGGAAGCTGGAGTACCTGGAGAGAACCCACACAGACACGGGGAGAACATGCAAACTCCACACATAAATTTCGAACCCGGTACCCCCTTGCTGTGAGGCGGCAGTGCTAACCACTACACCACTGTGCCGCCCTCAACCAACTATAATTAGCAAGAAAAGAACAGTCTGGCAGACCGGGACAGGCTGGTTGCAACCACACGTTCACAAAACGGTCAAATTATCATTCATTTGGCCTTTTTTGATTTATCGTAGAACAGGCCAAATTTTCATTCAAATAGGAATAATTAGCATACATCAGGCAACACTAGTTAGTGTAGATGTTGCAATAGCACCTGTTATATCAACAATAGGTTACACTGAAAAATGACTTCTCTTGTTGGAGATATCACGTGATTCAGAGAAGTCGTAAAATATAAAGGTGTCAGTGCCTGTAAACTTTACTCAATTTTGGTCGTTGTAAAAATGATTGGTTGATTTTAAGTAGCGAAAACTAACTTTACAAATAAATGCCCATTTTCATGTATTTTCAACAAGTGATAATTCACCTAATACTTGATATATTCATGTAAACAAACTTGATTTTTTATTGTTAATTATAACAGATTTAACTATGTTACATTTACTGGACCTCAGAATCATTTTTTTCAACGTATCATACCGGCGATTTATATGAGACACCCATTCAACACAATCAGTTTTATCAATTTATAATAAAACATAAAAAAACAACTAAAATACGATTTGACAAATTATGTTTTCGTTATATTTAAGTAAAAACAATGTAATAAAAAATAACATAATAAGGTTGTTCACTATAAAATGTCACTTTTCTCATATATAAGTGCTGTATTGATGTTTAGGAAGAAGTGGTGATACAGACTTATCGTGAGAATTTCAAAATAAAGGTACACCTTAAAGATGATATTGAGATTTTCCATCAATGGTATTGGGTCGTTGATCATTGAAGCGTTCCAGTGAAGGAACAGTAAAGACCTTTGCCTGATGGAAGTGATTTCTTTTCACTCTTCTGCTGATTTTGGCAATAGTTTGATTGATAGATGGTTCATCCAATCACATGCTTTATTTTTATTTCCAAACACTCACCAATGACTTTTGCAGTAGTTCAGTGTAACAAACCATCTGACGTGCCATGTTGGGTTTAGGTGTTGGTTTGATGAAAGGATTGCGTTTTAAGAATGTGGTCAAACTTTACAGATTCCATGCACATCTTGCAACACACAGCCAAATTGGCCCCAGATCTTTGTAGTTTTTGCCCCATGAGTAGTGACATCACCTATCCAAACTTTCTGGTGTGGCACATCATGCCCTCAGTTTGGCTCCAGACTTTGAGTCTGTACCTTGCAGTCCCACTACTTCACTCTCACAGTATTACTGACCTTGTGTGACTCTGAATGTCTGTAAAAAGCGGTGGAGAAATCGCTGCCAGCTTCATTTTAAAATGAAGTAGAACCAAATGTGTTTGTATGACTTCTCAGCACGCTGCTGTCAGACTGAATCCAAACTGAGCTGAGCCCCAGAAAAAGACGTTTTGTGGAAAAACACAATGAGCTGCAGCAGTACAGAGCCGAAGCAAAGGTTACACATCCACAGTGGAGAAAGCCATAAAAGGGAGTTTCACGGTGCCTGGCTCACCCTCGGGGGGTTTGTCAGAGAGGGGTGGGGGTGTGGGGTGAGCGGCGGCTCGTCTGCTCAGAGAGGTGGATATATTTACCAGACAAACAGCAGCAGAGGTGTGAAGCGCCCGCCGGGGGTCACATCAGTGGTGCCTGTCTCTGTTTCTGGGTCGAAGGCACAGATGGAGAGATTTACAACGATAGAAGGTGAGGATGGAGGGGGAGGGGTTATTGATCCTGAGCAATGGTTTGAAATAAATACAGCTTAAGATGAGACATGTCTTTGAGGAGACATTGTGTCTCTGGAGGGAAGAGGCAGGCATCTCCTCTGCTTCACACAAGACTTTCTGTTTCTGCCTGGTTTATCTTCTTTTTATGTCCCTCTCATGTCTGTTTGATGTCTACCTGTCTGTGCAGCTGGCTCCCTCACTGGTCAGGAAGAAAGAAGGTGTGTAGACAGCCTGAGCGCTTAAGGTTTAGTGAACTCTCTAAAGTAATCCTAGGATTAATTTTTTTTTTTCCTCTCATTATTTGTGCAAGAATAGACACAAATGTCCTCAGATAAATGAAGTATTTTTAAACAAATCATCACACAAAACTTCTTTCTCCTTTTGTACCCAGGAAAAAAATATTAAAGTTTGTGAAAATAAAGTTAGTCTAAATTGTGAGATGCTAAATCAAATTTGTGATGGCCCCTTAATTATGTGTGTGAACTGGAAACACCCACACCCACTATGAAGGTGAAAACAGCTTGTCATGAATTAAAATGATTTTAAAAATATGAAAAGTTATTGTTGGTTAGCATTATGAAAAAGTAGGTCATAATAACTCACTATTATTATTATTTCACCTAATCCCAATTAATTTTGAAAATCATGACTATTTTCTTTTTTTTTTCATTTTATATTCATAATTTGACCGGCTCACAATTTTGCAGTAATATAGCATATTCTCTTTAATAATCTTTGAGAAAGAAAAGATATTGACTTACTTTCTTATAATTTGGACTTGTCAACTATTCTATTCTGATGCTGCTCTTTTATGTCTTCATGTACTGTATATTTACAGTCCAGGAATGAATCCTAATGATTTTGCTGACCTTCCCTGTAACGCCTGAGGACATACTGTATATTGAGTAATTGCAGCCTCTAGAAAATAAAATAAAGCCCAGTGTACTATTGAGAATGATTATCAAGTCTATGGCTGAGCTGTACGTGGTTGTCCAAATGTTAGAGATAACCATTTTAAACTATCCTTAAGCTTTTTATTGGTAATAGCACGTGCCCTCTGAGGCGAGATGGAGGCGTACACTTAAAAACATCCATCACAGCTGGCTCTGTGTCTACCGCCAGCTGTGGCTGAAATGCCTTTTCTCAGTATCAGACATTGAGCCAGACAATCCCATTACAGCTTCCAGCATTAAGGCGCACATTCAGGCCAATTTAGGTGAGTAACTGACCACCATCATACTTTACTCTGCAGATGGGCTCTGGAGGCTCCATTTCAAAAGGGAAGGTTTCACTTTAAATATTGATATAAAATTAGGGAGCACGGGTGGAAGAGGAAAAAAACCTTTTTCAAGCTCAGACGTTGGTCACAGTATTATCCAATCTAACACTTTTCATAGCAACAACATAATTCTGGTTTAAATTATTCCACTTCTTTGACTCACTGAATTTAGCCCAGCATAAAAATAAAAACAGATTCCTACTCATGTTTGGATAAGAATGTCAACCCTGTCTCCTAAAAAAATGTGTATTTATTCTAGTAATAAGTTCTTTCAATCCAGTGATCGTGATGCCCTTACTGTACAGATCTTGAATGAACTCTATTATTATGACACCATTCATCAAATATTCCTGAAGGACTACTGGCTGTTAGATCTTAAATTTCTGAATATTGCACATTTCTGTACAGTTTTTTTAATCTCCATATTGCACTGTTTGTTTGTCTTATCACATAATCAGAGTCATATTTATATTTGTTCTTAGCCACCTTATCATCTTTTGGTATTTATCTCTGCACTGCATTTATATATTTAAGTTTAGATGTTTATATGTTCATAAATCATGCACCAGAATATCAAGTTAAATTCCTTGTTTGTGCAAACATACTTGGCAATAAACTTCTTTCTGATTCTGATTCTGAAATATGGCAAAATGACTTCACATCATCTTTGGGTTGTATCAAACAGACTGCATGTAGCAAATTTTATAGCATTTTACAATCGCTAACATCTTTTGTGTTCAAAACTTGAAACGCAATTAACAAAGCCTGTCTCTGAAGGAATACGCCATTCACACAATCCATGTTGCTTTCACAGAATATGTAGTAAACTAACATGTTTCTAAACTGCTGAAAAAGTCTTAATGTAGTCCTAACGTAGGCTACAAGCTTACCCAGTACCAAAATGATGGATATCTGGTCTTATTTGAATGCGACACACAACTAGTGAAAATGGACATTTGGATACAGCAACGCACGTTTTAATGTATGTGTGTATTTTATTTTCAACCATTTGGAACCAGAGGCCATGTATGTTGGATTTTTTTGTTGATCTCTGGTTGTCATGTCAGATTGCTAAAACAGCTTTTACTGCAGAAATGTTGTCAATTTTTTTTCATGCACATTCCGTACAGCAAAGGTGATTCATTCACTTTCAGATAGTGTGTTGTCAGAAATTCACAAATATATGAACTGTGTTCATGGTAAAATGAAACAGAAATATAAAAATAATGGATTTTATGCTTACCAACAAGAACTTTTGCCTGTGCAGATTTAACTGACACATGAATAGCAATGTGTACTGTCATTGATTGAAAACACTTGTTGGTCTTTTGAAAGAATTATTTGATATTGAGGGTCAGAGTTCGTAAATGTACAGAAAGCCTCCTTGCATGATGAAATGTGTTTTTATTTAATGGCTAATTGTGTGATGTAGGGGGCGGCATGGTGGTGTAGTGGTTAGCACTGTCGCCTCACAGCAAGAAGGTACCAGGTTCGAATCCCTAGCCCGGGGCCTTTCTGTGTGGAGTTTGCATGTTCTCCTCATGTCTGTGTGGGTTCTCTCTGGTACTCTGGCTTCCTCCCACCATCCAAAAACATGCATGAGGATTAGGTTAATTGGCTAATTTAAATTGCCCGTAGGTGTGAATGTGAGTATGAGTGGTTGTCTGTCTCTATGTGTCCTGTGATGAACTGGAGACCTGGCCAAGGGTGTACCCTGCCTTTCACCCTAATAGGCTGGGATAGGCTCCAGCCCCCCCGCGACCTTATGTGGATAAGCGGTAGATAATAGATGGATGGATGTGTGATGTAGGTGTTGATATGTTAAGAGTATCTGGGTGGACACTTGTTGGCAATTAAAAAAAAAAAGTGAAATGCTAGCCAAGAATGGCTACTCTGTTTAGTTGCAGATGAAAGCATCCAGTGGAGTCTTGCCTATAGAGTGGATAGTTATCTGTCTTTACATGGAGTGGGTCGCTCATACGGTCTATCAAAAACTATGAACTGCTGAGAGGGACATAAAGCACTACCTGCTAGTACCCATAGGACAAAATGCATTTCCGCATTTTGTGATTCACTTTTCACAGAGAAGCAAGGTGGAGACGCCGGTTTTACTTACCCAGCACTAAACTAAAACCTGTACTGCACTTTTGGTCATAATACAAGACCATACTTATGCCGCGCCGATTCTTATAGTGTAAAAGGGCCATAAAATGACTGGAGCTCCGGGCTGGGGATCCGTGGTGATACCTGGGAGGTGACCCATTCTGCTCACCGTAGTTCCAACCATGTTGCAATGCATGCAAAGTCAAATTTAACCACTAGATGGGAGAAAAAGTTACACATCACCCAGCTCTCTATTTGAGCTCCTTCAAGAATCATTTCTTTTCCTTATGAGCTAGACGTCACATGTACACACTCTCCACATTCTACATTGACATAATTATTCAAATAACAGTGAACTGGTACACATTTATGAAACAGTTTCACATTTGAGGTTTCAATAAATTTTGTGGCCTTGGTTAAATATTGAAAATGCATGAAAGTGCCTCATTTCTTCTTTTTTTTTTATCTTGCCTTATGTCAGCATTTGCTTTTAAGAATATTATTCCAGAGCATTCACCTTGTTGCTTTGAGTCAGATAAACCTCTTCCCTGTTCAGCTTTCTATCCAATTCACAAACTGGAGCGTCAACCTTTAGTCTGCTGAGGTCTCTCTCTCTCTCCCTCTCTTCTTCTCTCCCTTCCTCATTTTCACCACAACAATCCAATTAAACCGTGAAAACATGTCATTCTTTTCACTGAGGGAGTCATTCAGGCCCAGATAAACACACCAACAGGGCCAACAATGAACATCAAACGCCATCGCTCACAACTCTGTTTTTTTCCCTGTTGATAGAGAGAGAGAGACGGAGGTGGGGGAGGGGGTGATGGAGGTAGCGCTGCCCTGCTCTGAGGCTCTGTGTTCGGGTAGGGAGGGTGGTGGGGGGGTCACCGGGTGAGCGGGGGGGCTCTGAGAGGCAAACCGAGCGTCGCCTCAGGCTCGCTATTTCTGAGCAAAAGGTTTCCAGGAGCTGAAAATCAATGTTAATCTGAGGCCACCTGGGCGTGTAAACAGAACCATAATGGAACTACATCCACCCACACACACACATATAGAGGTGATACACACCTACAGAAAGTAGGAAAACACAACACACCTCCACATACACACACACTGTCCAGAGATCATATGGACTGCAGGCGAGTATTTTGTTTTCTGTTCAGACTGCTGCAGGCGATCAGAGAGAGAATGACAGGATGAGGTATAGAAGGAGAGGAGAGAGATTAAAAGATCTAACAAATCAGATCAGTAAGAGACAAAAAGTAGAGTCAATAAGACAGAGAGGGAACGAGGGAATATCTTTTGGTAGAATTGTTTTCTCTCCTCTGGTAGAACACCTTACTGAAGCACTTCATGTTGGGATTTATGGAGGTATACATATGGCAGAAGACTTGAGTGACTTTAGCATTAGCATCATGTCTTTCCCGTCAAAGGAGGAATATGGAAGGACTGTAGAAAGACCCACTTTATGCGATATGATGTAAACCATAAATCGCCCATGAGATTGGAGCTCATGTCAAAGTTAACACTGACTTATAGTATCTCAAGTTACATTACATAATTTACATCATATATGTAATCAGTGATGAGCAGTAATGCATGTGTTACTTTTTAAATAAATAAATGCAGTTACTGTTACAACATGGTGCGTTAGTCTGTTACTTGGTAAATGATTTTCTGATTGATGAGTTCAGACTGCTTTCATTCATGCTCGCAGATGTCTCTAGGGATGGGGGACAGATTCATAGAGACACTGATCTGTCCCCTCTGTCCCCACTTTCCCATCATAAGGAGACAAACATTGCCAATTAAACCGAGCATGAGTGTCATTGCAGCAACACTGTGAGGCTGGCATTTGTATGTTTAGACTCATGGTGTGTTCAAATTGTATACAAATGTTGGAATTTCCAAACTCCAAGTCAGAATTGAAATCAGAATCCCCATAAGTTCCAACTCAAACAGTCTGATGAATCTCACCAATCAGACACAGAATTCATTCTATCTGCTACTGATGTAAACAGTATCTACATGTTTTGTTGTTCGTCTGTAAGGCTGGAAGAGCTGGGAGCACTACACTTTAAGGTTAAGATGATCTGAGCTCCAAGTTCTGACTTCCAGTGAACACACCATAAGACAAACTCTCACTCCCCAGGGTCCTAAAGAGCAACTAAAACTGTTACTTTTAACAGTGACATGTTACTTTATGGCGTAAGTAAGTAACAAAGTAATTGAGTTACTTTTTGAATGAAGTAACTGGTAACTGTAACTAGTTACTGTTTTTTAGTAAAGAGCACAACACCGTAAGTAGTCTACTTAAATCTATAGTCCTTGATGCTGTTCAGAAACACTTTTTATTCTACTGGGTGAAATTCCACCTCCTTCCACCCTGAGATCAGTCAATACATAATGTCTTCAGAAAAAGGAAGGAAAAGAATCAGACCTCTGTGGCAGCTACAGGACTGTAAAAACTCTGACCAATCAACTGACACTCAGAGCGAGATGGGAGAACCAATCATATGCCTTCATGTCTCATCCTGCCCATGTCCCTCCCTCCTCTCTGGACATATCCAGCACACTCCTCTGCAGAAATAATAATAGTTAGCTGGAGAATACATTGTGTAGGGAACAATGGCAGAGAAAATGCAGCCAAAAATACCACTTCCAGCGTTATTTCTGACGACTCACCCTGCTAATCAGAAAAAAAGAAGAAAGAGGGAGGAAGAAAAGACTGAGACACTTCACCTCCAGAGTGGAGCGCTGCTCTGCAAATGTTGCCTGGCTTAATACAACTCAGCCATGCTGAGCACAACACACACACACACACACACACACACTAGTATAACAGCCTCAGGCTAACACATTTAGTTTCTCTGAATAAAATATCAAATAATATTCAACTAGGACCTGGTTTAAACACAGAGTCACTGGAATCTGACAAAACAATCAACAAACTGGAGCTTCAGGAGATGCTACTGTGTGCTACTTTTTATATACACTCAACAAAAATATAAACCCAACACTTTTGTTTTTGCTCCCATTTTTTATGAGATGAACTTAAAGATCTAAAATGTTTTCCACATACACAATATCACCATTTCTCTCAAATATTGTTCACAAACCAGTCTAAATCTGTGATAGTGAGCACTTCTCCTTTGCTGAGATAATCCATCCCACCTCACAGGTGTGCCATATCAAGATGCTGATTAGACACCATGATTAGTGCACAGGTGTGCCTTAGACTGCCCACAATAAAAGGCCACTCTGAAAGGTGCAGTTTTGTTTTATTGGGGGGAGGTCTGGGGACTCATAAAACCAGTCAGTATCTGGTGTGACCACCATTTGCCTCATGCAGTGCAACATATCTCCTCTGCATAGAGTTGATCAGGTTGTTGATTGTGGCCTGTGGAATGTTGGTCCATTTCTCTTCAATGGCTGTGCGAAGTTGCTGGATATTGGCAGGAACTGGCACACGCTGTCGTATACGCCGATCCAGAGCATCCCAAACATGCTCAATGGGTGACATGTCCGGTGAGTATGCTGGCCATGCAAGAACTGCGACGTTTTCAGCTTCCAAGAATTGTGTACAGGTCCTTGCAACATGGGGCCGTGCATTATCCTGCTGCAACATGAGGTGATGTTCTTGGAGGTATGGCATAACAATGGGCCTCAGGATCTCGTCACGGTATCTCTGTGCATTCAAAATGCCATCAATAAAACGCACCTGTCTTCGTCCATAACAGACGTCTGCTCATGCCATAACCATGGCTTTGTGCAGAAATTCTTTGGTTATGCAAACTGATTGTTTCAGCAGCTGTCCGAGTGGCTGGTCTCAGAAGATCTTGGAGGTGAACATGCTGGATGTGGAGGTCCTGGGCTGGTGTGGTTACACATGGTCTGCGGTTGTGAGGCTGGTTGGATGTATTGCCAAATTCTCTGAAACACCTTTGGAGACGGCTTATGGTTGAGAAATGAACATTCAATACACGAGCAACAGCTCTGGTTGACATTCCTGCTGTCAGCATGCCAATTCCATGCTCCCTCAAATCTTGCGACATCTGTGGCATTGTGCTGTGTGATAAAACTGCACCTTTCAGAGTGGCCTTTTATTGTGGGCAGTCTAAAGCACACCTGTGCACTAATCATGGTGTCTAATCAGCATCTTGATATGGCACACCTGTGAGGTGGGATGGATTATCTCAGCAAAGGAGAAGTGGTCATTATCACAGATTTAGAGTGGTTTGTGAACAATATTTGAGAGAAATGGTGATATTGTGTATGTGGAAAATGTTTTAGATCTTTGAGTTCATCTCATAAAAAATGGGAGCAAAAACAAAAGTGTTGCGTTTATATTTTTGTTGAGTGTATTAGTTTTGTCATCATGTGTGATAAAACACTGTTAAAGTTTCAACAGAGGCCAGACTGTATGAATGAAAGCTGAATGCTAAATAACAAAGTGTCATGAAAGCGTGGCTCTCAGTACCACTGCATACTGAATAAGTCAGTTTTAGGTGACAAGGTTAACAGATATGACTCCCAGACCAGACAACGCCATGGTAGCAGGTTATGGCACTGGTACGGTTTGCACTTCGTGGTTATTTCTTGCTGTACTCACTGGATTGTGACATCATGGAGGTGTACACCTTGGGGTCAATAGTCCCCATGGGTGGTGGCAGCAGCGGGTTGGTGAAGCTTCGTAGCGGGTGAGTGGGCCGCACACAAGCTGTCGGGATGGTGCGACCGCTCCCGACCTGAGCGTCATCAGCTACGACAGCAGCAGAGGCCCCTGGGATTGAGCCAACACCAGGAACAAGTTCTGCAGGCGGTGCAGAGGAACCTGGGAGGAGAGGAGCCGCCTGCTGGGGTGGAGGCTGCTGCTGGAGGAGAGGATTGGTGGAGGAGTCTGAAGGCATCACTGAAGAAGAGAGAGGAGAAGATGAAGGGGAATAGGTAAAGTAAATTTGTGTAAATTGTGTAAATTACTGTTGCTGCAGGAAGACCAGTGTGTTTCTGTCAAGAATGTAAATCTACATGTAGTCTGCATGGAGCTTCCTCTGTGTGTCTCATGTCCTGAGGTCCTGTTTGATCCCCACTAGATAGACAGGAAATACATAGTACATGCAACAGCCGCGTCTGTCATTTTTTGACTGTTTTTCTTCTTCAAAGATCTTTGAAATTGTATTGTTCAAAATTGTATCTTTCAAAATGTTGATATTTTTCTGCGTATTGGGTTAAGAAACCCTGAGCTCTGCCAGGTTTGCAGTTTTCTTCCTTTGCTTTGTCGACTGTGAAGTTTCTCGTCGGCTGAATGCCTTCACACTGAGAGAAATCACATTTTCTCTAGTTAAAGGCATGTAAGAGAGAAAGAGGAAGGAGAAGGAGACGAGCTTCACGCGAAAGAAAATAGAGGAAAAAAAATGCCTCAGATGTGACATGAGAGATGAAACTTCCCATGTAGCTACAGCCAGTCCGATCAGAGCGAACATGTATGAGTCACTGTATTCATCAATCAGCTCGACACACACAGAGAGAGAGAGAGAGAGAGAGAGATACTGAAGGCTGAAGAGGAATAAAAACCTCAGAGAGACGAGGATTGGTAATTCAGACCAGTTTGGCAGAGGAATTTTAATTGCTGTTTTTTTTTTTTGTCGTTATCTCAAATCAGCACAGAGGAGTGAAAACTTGTTCAGTACAGTGGCCCTGAGAACTCAAAACACTGCACAAAGGGAAAGTCTTTATTTATCTGTCACGTTAGGGAGACCTCTGCTCAATGCTCAACAGAAAGGGAACCATGAATGTCAGTGAGGGCAGGTTTTGTTGGAAGCTGTTGTCATCAGCAGTGTTGGGGTTAAGCATTGATAACTAGTTACTTTTATAAAAAGTAAATTAAATTACTCACTTCTAAAGTAATTCGTTACACTGCATTACTTTTTGATTACCTTGAAACATCAGCACGACAAGTACCAGATAATTTCAAAGTAAAGGTCCTTATTGTAACAAAACAGGGACACACACACACTAGATAATTTCAAAGTAAAGGTCCTTGCTGTAACAAAACAAGGACAAACACTAGATAATTTCAAAGTAAAGGTCCTTATTGTAACAAATCAAGGACACACATTAGATAATTTCAAAGTAAAGGTCCTTATTGTAACAACACAAGGATGCACATTAGATCATTTCAAAGTAAAGCTCCTTATTGTAACAAAACAAGGACTCACACAAGATAATTTCAAAGTAAAGGTCCTTACTGTAACAATAATTCCTGTCTGCTCTTTAATATCACAGAGCAGACAGGAATTCGTGAAAATCAGTCCAAGCAGCCCTTCACAGTAAAATACTTTACACTTTACTGTCACATTCTGGCCCTATCACACAACTAATTCTCTTTAATTTTTATATTTCCACTCCTCAAAAGATGTCTTAACTGGCTCAGCCATCTTTGTTCCAGCTCCTTGTCCATGATGACGACACTGTGTTCGCTGCAGTCTGTCCTTCATTGTGTTGTTCCATACCTGAGCTTCTTGAGATGCTTTGTAGTTTTTAGTGAACCCATTTTTCTATCCTTGAGGTCTGTCCTAAGTGTCCCTAGCAGATTTCTGTCCTCCTTGGCAGGCTTTGTATTAGTTTGAGCTTGTGATGATGAAGTCAAAGGTTGTTTTTTATGCAGCTGTGTCTTCTGGCATTCTGGGTATATGTACAGTATAAGAAAGACCGCCTGCATTAAGCATATTTCATGGAGAACAAAGAGAATTCTCGACCATCGGCTCCAGATTTTCCAGAAGCACTGGAAGGCTATGTTTCCCATGATGCAACATGCATGTATGTCAGTGGGGCTATAGAGTTATATTATGAAGCAGTTGAAGGACATTAAGTAATGACATGATTTTTGATTAGTAACAGCAATGCTATTCTAACCTATTAATTGTACTGCGTTACGTTACAAATAGTATTGTGTTGTTAAAGAACACATGTTTTCAGGTGCAGACTTGTATTTTGGGTTTTGAGTAGAATACTGTCCATGCTTTAATGCTGCAGCACTTCTCTCCACCCTCCACTGAACTAAACTCATCTCCAATCTTGTCAGGCAGAAAAGATGCATGTGTAAATATGTTACTTGATGAAAGTAAAAGGCATGACATCAAGTGAGATGTGTCATGTAGTTCAAGGGCAGTGTTCATGTGGGGGAGTGTCACTGCCTTTGGTGTGGTTGTGAATGAGGAGCAATGCCAAGAGCTCACAGTGACTCACAGTGGCTGAATGTGTTTAAAAATACAATCATAGCCTGACATTAAATGTATGTAATAGTCCACCGGTCACAGGTTTTGAAGTAGAGAAGGATTTGATTGGCTTTTTATTTGCTGTGTCTACAGAGGAAGACGAGCTCCGAACAATGGGCTGGTTTAAAAACAGAGTGGAAACATGTTTTTTTTTTCTTTTCTGTAAAGTGTTCCTCAGCATAGACACAGAGAAGATAGACCAATCAGAAGGTTGGTGACTTATGGTGAATGTGAATTGCAGTATATATATACATATATATGTATATATATGCACATATATACGTGTGTGTGTATATATATATATATATATATATATATATACACACACACAGCATATATATATATATATATGTGTGTGTGTATATATATATATATATATATGTGCGTGTATATATACACGCACATATATATATATATATACATATGTATATATATACGTGTATATATATATATATATATATATATATATATATATATCTATATACACACGTATGTATGTATGTATATATACATATATATATTTGGGGCTTCTGGGATTTGTAGTCGGAGCATAAAGAGACAGTATACACCATAGAGATCAAAGCAGGAAGTGGAGATGAACAAACTGGACAAAAAGTGGTGATTTAGGTGAAAGTGTCCTCTATTCTACCTCTGATAAAACAAGAATGGAAGAAGGTAAAAACATTTTTTTTCATGATGAAATAGAGAGTCTCTTCTTTCATTTGAGCTATTCAGTGTTTTCAGAGTACAAAATATTCTGTAGGTCATGAAAAATGACTAATAACGGCCAAAAACGCTGGCACTTTTGGTCTTATAAAAGGCACTCAATGAGTTAATTTAAAGAAGATGGCAGATTCATTGCACCCTGCATCCAATCAGGATCAAATATTCATTCAGATCATGGTATAATGTGAGTAGCAAGTACATTATGCCATCAAACAAGATGGTGAAACAGTATTCTTTGGCACTTCTTGCTCAAGAACACTGTGATAGGTGGACAGGAACCCATCCAGAGCTGTATTATAATCAGAACACTTCCATGTACAGCTGAAGTGGTCCAAAATTCTAATGTATTAACATTTCAGAGCTCATCCAACTAGTGCTGCAGAGATCCCATCATTATCCACATGGCTCCCTGAACAGGTGTTTCTGGGACTTGTAGTTCCTCCTCCTTATGGACACAGTCTTGAATGTTTCACTTTTCAATCAGTGCAGCTCAGTGTCTCATTGTTTGGATGACTTTGAGGTTGATGCTCTCTCCATCATTAACTGCCTCTCTATCACTTGCTCATTATACCTGCCTCTCTGTCACTGCTGCACCACACCACCCCACACTCCCCCCAGCTTCATTGTAAGTGTGCATTTTGCCATCAGCTCTCCCACTGTGTCGGCTAATTCAATGACACTGAAGCTTCCTTTCGTCTCTCTGCTGTTGTTAAATCATTGATACAAGCCGACTAGGAATTAGCCAATTACTGAATTACTGAATTACTGCTCCCCACTATGTCGTTTAGCATTTAGCTCGGCAGCAAAATGGGTTTAAATACGACAGCGAGGAGGAGAAGGGGAGCAGTCGCAGCAGAGATTAAGAGGTTGCTGTGTAAGCCTTGTTCTATTTATTAAAGGTTATGGTTTTATTATCATCACTAGGTGTAATGCCATATCATTAATACTAATTAATTATCACTAATTGTAACAGTGATACATTAATAATCAGTAGTAGTACCGCAGCAGCAGGTGTGTTTCTCTGTATCTACAGTAGCCTATCAGTAGTATTCTCAGTAGTAGTATTGCAGTACCTGGTGTGTATCCTCTGTCCACAGTCAGGCTTGGGAAAGGCATCGGTCTCAGGCTGAATTTGTTGTGAGTGAAGCCACAGGAAGGTGAAGGCAGGATACCAGGATACTGAGAGGAGTCCAGAGCTGGCACAGGGATGGCACTGACCACCGCTGAAACAAACAGGGACAAACCAGTCAGTAGAGCAGTCCGTCACACCACAGACACATTGACACTGATACAGCACGCAGCAGATATACTGAAGAAATAAAGATCTAACAAAACAAGACACATTATACAAAGTCCTAGAAAGAAATCAAAGTGAATTAAATCAGCAACATTATCCACAATGACAGATAAAAACTATGAGGGACACCTCAGTATAAGCACTACAGTAACTGACAGAGAGGAAAAGAAACTGGAGTTCTATCACCAACACTGAAAGACAGTCAGTCAGACAATGAAGCAGTGAATGCAGCAGAGGAAGCAGTCAGTACAGCAGTCAGCCAGAGAGGAGGAGGAGAAACTGACAGGAGAGCAGCCAGACCAGACACAGTTCATATGGTGACCTTGAGAGGAAACTGCAGGGAGTCGAACTCACCGAGACTGATTACAATGCCCCACACACACACACGCACACACGCACACACACACACCGGGGCTCTTATCTTCCTAAACAGGCTTCAAGAGTCTTGTGTGTGTGTGTGTGTGTGTGTGTGTGTGTGTGTGTGCATCCCTCTCCGCATCCACATTTTCAATTCAAACACAGCTAGTCCAATATATGGAATTGTTTTCATATGCACACCCTGTATATTAATGTATGTTTGCCAGCCAAAACAACCAGTAGGTGGTGGTCCTGGAGACACAGGAACTACAACAGAAGCAGGTGTTTAAATTTCTATGAGTTTGTCATTGTGATCCCGTCACAACTGTAGAAGATGTTGAAGATGAGTGCGGTCCCAGTAAGGACACAGGAAGTCGGTTGTGCAAGAAGTAGAGAAGGGGGTCATTGCCCCACCAATTTCACGACCTGGCCAGATAGCCAGATAGTGTCATGGCTGCTGTGACTCCATCGCAGAGCAGTAATGTTTTACAGAAGGTCAGTGTCATTACACTGAAGTTATTCTCCTTCTCCTCGTTTTAAGGAAGACAGTCGTGCTCACTAGTGGTTGTGTTTATTTTATATTGCCCTGTTCAGCTTTTCACTACTTTTTGTTCAGACAAGAGTGATGGGAGGGCAGCACCAAAATACATGAGATAACTAGTCAGTGTCACTCACATAAAATCTGCATAGGAGACAATTCTAGAGACTGTGATGTCTCTGTAATTAAATGCTTTGCTACTTAGTTGTGTTTAAGCCAGTCTCTCTCCCACTGATGCTTGGTCAGTGGTCCTCTACATCCAATACGACTCAGCGAGGCACCTATAGAGTCTGTTTGAGATGCAGTGGCCTTTCAACTAACTCCAATATAAACCCCTCCATGCTATTAGATAATTAAGGAGGGAGGAATTTAAACTGAATTCACATTTTTAGAACCAACTTTCATCCAGAACACTGGAATTCACTGAGAAGTCAGAAATGAATCCAGAATAACAAACAACCACTAAAACACATTTTACTGTTCAGGAATGACAGGAAATAACTGAAGAATTTAACAGTAAATTTGTAAATTAGTAAATTCATGGATAACAACAATAATTATATTTTAGCATTAAAGATATCATTTTGATTAAAGAGCTTGTATATACTGGTGAATTAACCATTACAGAAACATTAAAAAATACATTTTGATAATTTGGTACCTTAGTAATACTTAATTCAGGGAAGCAGTGGCTGAAGCTCAACCAAGTAAACTGACATACTGACGTCTAAAATGAAGTTATCTTTTCTCAGTTTCAGTTATGACATTGCCTCAATGTTTTTAATAATCTTTATGTTACACACTAAAATGAATAAACTGTTTTCAATTGAATTCCAAGTGAAAAGACGGGTTGAGGTGGAGTTTTCTTATTTCCTGTTTCCTGTTTTGTTGAAGCACTAGGTCTGATTCTACTAAGCCCTGATCAATATCAGTATTGATCGTAGAGTATTGACAATTTGGAAACAGCAGGGCTGTGATCAGCAGCTTTAGGTGTATTTGGGCTGTAATCGTTTAAAGAGAAGCAGGGTTTGATTACAGCAGCGTGACGATCAGAGACGAGCGAGACTGATCAATGCTGTTATTGACTGAGAATATTGATGATTTTGGTGCAGTGAGCTACAGGTTAATGTTGTGTGTGCGTGTGTGTGAGGAAAAATGGAAGAAAGATGAAAGTGAAATGAAGACAATAACACAGGTAGACTGACAAAAAACTGAGAAAGATCAACAAGTGATAGAAGCAGAGGTATAGAGAGAGAAACCAGCCAGCAGACACAAAGAGATAAAAACAGACGGTAGATGAAGAGATCAGTAAGTCTGTCGTGTGCAGAGCAGAGATGTGGCAGCAGAAGGAAAAAGTGGAAGAGCATTGAGCTGCTTCAGGAGGAACAGAGAGTGACAGAGACTGAAGGAAGGATAGAAACAGAACAGATAGAACTGACTCTACATTATCTGCACTTTGATGTTGCACTTTGGTTCCATTCTTGCCACATAACAAAAGAAAATACAAAGAGTGCTCATCCATTTTACTCATCTGCACATTTTATCATTTCACAAAAAAAAACGTTAGTGGGCATAAATGAACCATTTGCCCCTAAAATTCAGCTAATGCAACTATTGATTTAAATTTGTGTTTTTAGTCCTAATTAAATCCAGTTTTTAATTATGTTGTTGCAATCATTTAAAGGCAGTAATGCTGTTTTGTTTTTTATTAATTTGTAAGCTAATTTAGATTTCCATTATCAAATTCATACCAATTTTGTCCCATTTCGGTGCTCTAAAAGAGCCACACAGTTGAATTACTGTATCTCCATTCAAGTTAGTATGTGGCTAAAACTAAAAAGTTAAAAAGTTAGCTGGCTCAAAAGTAACACACAGCAGGCAACACGTGCTGTATATACTGCATATGTGTAATCAACCCAACAATGATAAATAATTACATACATTTATATATTATATAACCATCATTAATTAGGCTTCTGCTAAAGGAGAATACTCCTTACAAATTCAAAATTATTATGGCCATTATTATTGAATATATATTGTGATAGTAATTTACATCAGTCAAAGTATATTGCTGTATTTATCAGTGCAACAGGACTGGCTCTAAAAGCCGAAGAATATGTTTGAAATTTTGACATAGTAAAGTAGAAAAACAGAAAATTTGAAAGCGGCAAAGCCACAGCAGTGGAAAAATGAATGAAGGAGGACAGGAGGCTGAATGAGGAAGTCACCCATACTGAACTTTGACTAGAAGATCAAATGAAATAAATGTTATGAACATGAAATTGAAACAGAGCAAAAATAGATATGTGTAGAGGGCAGGTCTGTGTGCAGACAGAGGAAGCCTGAAGGCTTTTCCTGATGTGGGTACTGTGACCCACATATCACACACACATGAAAGTAAACACGCAGGAGGGCTCGTCACATGCCAGAAAAAAAATGAGAAGTGAAATCAAAGTGTACCATTTGTGCAGCATCCTTGCTTCCATCTAAAAATGGCTGATGGATGTGAGCACACAGTGTAGCTCAGTGGCCAGAGTGATCGCCTTTCAACCCAGGGTCATAGGTTCGCTCCCCGGCTCCTACTGTAACCCATTGTTGTGCCCTTGAGCGAGACACTTAACCCCACCCTTAAGTTGCTTCTTCATTCGTCAGCCTCTCTGTTGTTGCACTTAAATGCACTAAAATGTCAATCTGACCGAGGACAGAAAGGCGTTGCCAGGCCTGTCTTAGATTGCTGTTTGAAACCTTGTTCCTTGTCGTGTCCTTTGGCTTTAGGTTATCTCTCTCTTAACTCTTTAAGTGCCATTGACGAATATATACATAAAAGTTGGTTTTCAGGAGCAGGCACAAGAGGACGCTCTCACACAGCCTGTGAGTAATATTGAGACTTCTGGGAGATGTAGTCAGAGCATAAAGAGTTAATATACGCCACAGAGATCAAAGCAGGAAGTGGAGACGATCGAGATCAGAGAGGAAAACAAACAGAATCTGGACAAAAAGTGGTGATTTTGGTGAAAGTGTCCTCTACTCTACCTCTGATAAAACAAGAATGGAACAAGGTAAAAACAAATATTTTCTTTCATGATGAAATAGAGAGTCTCTTCTTTCATTTGAGCTATTTTGTATTTTCAGAGTCATAGGACAGCTGACATCATCATCCACCGTAATGTCCCTTAACTATTACACTGTTACTTCATGTCTACACAATTTACTCGCTGTTTACACCTCTGTATGGTATCCATTCATCCATTTTCTACCTCTTATCCTCATAGGGTTGTGGGGATGCTGGAGTCTATCCCAGCTGTCTTATGGTGAAAGGCAGGGTACACCCTGGACAAGTCTCCAGTTCATCACAGGACACATAGAGACAGACAACCACTCACACTCACATTCACACCTGTGGTCAATTTAAATTAGCCAATTAACCTAATCCCCATGCATGTTTTTGGATGGTGGGAGGAAGTCAGAGTACCAGAGAGAACCAGAAATTGAACCCGGTACCTTCATGCTGTGAGGCGACAGTGCTAACCACTACACCACCATGCCGCCCGCCCTATAGCATATATATGTTTCATAATTTACAACACTCTGTACATGTTTTTGACTTTAATATTCTAAATGTTTATGTTTAGCCTTACATGTGTTATCTAGCACTATGTCTTGTAATTTTGCTTTTACGTGCATGTCTTTCTTTCTTAATACATATTTAATGAGCATTGTTGGAAGAAGCCAGAGATCCAAAGATTTTCAATGCCAACAATTGCTGCACTGTTCATTGTTGTGCTTATGTTAATAAAGAACTTGAAAATGGAATGTAACTTCAGATGCCTCCTCTTTTTCACACTTCTTCATCTCTCTCTATCTCTCCCTCCTTTTTTTTTTACCCTGCTCGGCCTCCTTTCCTCATTTGCTCCCCCTTAGATCTTCTCCCTCTCTTCTCTGCCCTCTCCGTCAGGAACATACAGACTAATTATCTGTGTGAAAGTGCGTCATTTTCAGTCTATGTGTGTTCTCTCTTCCCTCAGCTTCACTTATGCATGAAAGATTCTTTACATCTCAAGCACCCAGAGACAGACAGAGAGGAAGAGAGTGATGAACTGTCATCCTCACCCTCATGTGTCATTCCATGCCCCAGCAGGACGAACCACAGTCCATAATAACACCTAATGTAAAACACATTTAGTTGCTGTTCGGTCTGGTCCTGGATTTAGGAATCTGTAAACCTCTTTAGGCCATAACACAGTCCAACACAGTCCATACAAATGGACACATTCACATGATTAACTCACAGTATATCACATATTTATACTGGAGCCACAAGCTGCAACAAACAATCAGAAAAGCTGATTCACATCTTTTAAGCATAAACAATGACTGATATTTAAGAATAATAATCTATTGTTGTTTCATATCAAAGGTCAGAGCCTCCTTCCTCTCCTGCTCTCGTCCAGACCGAAATGTGTAACTGTGTAATATATTGTAATTTCCAAAGTACTTTTTTTTCAATAATCACCTACTCATGTCATTAATAACATCAACTTACACAATTTTGCAATGCATTATTATAAATCACTAATAATATTACGTGGGTGTGAGCCTACACCTTACAAGAGGCGGCCATGTTGCGTTGCTATCTTTGTGTATATATACCCTAAAGGGACAAACAAAGTAAACATAAACGTTTTGTGAGTTTTGAGGTTTTGAGTCGCTTGAGTTTCTGGTCCAAACAGGAAGTCCCAGAAGAAGCACAGAAAGTTGACATAGCAACTGACTGAAGCTGCAATGGATGACCGCAGATACAGTATGTCCGTCAGCGAGAGGAAGACAACTTAACACCAAAGACAAAAAAAAGAAAACGTGCTCAGCGAAGACAACACGATAAAAGCAGAATTTACATTGGCGCTGTGTTTACTAGATGGAGATGTCTGAGGAACGAAAGAGGTCTGAAAAGTGATGCAGCTATCGTTTGTTTCTTGCTTGACTGGTAAGACTAGTTTGTGTATTGATTTTGAAGCTATGTTACAAGCACAACAGCATAAACAACAGTGAACTCCCCCTTACAAATTTTGGCTTTCTTTGTACAGCAGGGTCTCCTGCCAGTCTAAGCATCGCTTATTTATTTTAAATATTTTTATGCACCAAAACAGTGATAACAAAGACGGTATATAGCGCTTTTAACCTCTTTCATCTTTTCTGACTTCGTCAAAGTATAAACAATGACACATATATCGATCACCAGAATGCTATGGCTTGTTAGCAAGCCTAGATTCTTCACAATTGAGTCACTAAGTTTGTTTTACAGGTTTCTTGACTAATAAAATGTAATTAGTGAAAGAATGGCTGTAGAAGGTGGACGCTCTTGGAGGAAGTTTGGTCTATACAAGACACCGTTGTGCGTGTGCTTCGATATGCACAAGCTTCGATCTCAGTTGCTTGTATTCCACTAGCTCACCACCAGGTGACAAGAGTGTACCTTTACAATTAACTCTATTCTTCTCTTCAACACTCCTCTTCACTGCTCCTGTGTTCTTACTTCCCCTCTGTCTGGTCCACATAATACAGAGAGGGTGGAGGGTTGATGACCCAAAGACAGAGACATGCTGCTATACTGTCACGATGGCCACCACAGGCCCAACAACTCATGCCATGATGAGACAGCCTCTCTATACCTTCGAACATGCTACAAATTTAATCAAACACTCTGAGCTCTATTTTCATATTCCAGGTGCAAGATGGGCAAAAGTGTGGCGTAGCTGTGCCGGAAGCGGGGTTAGATTGGTTTTGGTCATGTGGTAGACCCCAACAGATCTGAGAGAGGTGTGATCACAGTTGACTTCAATCATGACCAATCAAGCCAGCTCCTCTCATTCACTTTAGGGTATCAGCACTGACAGTCTCAACATGGCGGTGAGCACCAGGCAACCAAACTTCTCCCAAGAAGAAACTGATTTACTCATCCAGGAGGTCCAAGCACAGGAAGTCTGTATTTATGGACCTCCAGGGTGGATGATGTAAAGTTTACATGAGAAGAAATCAGAAAATGCTGTGAATGCATCTTCTCCCAGCTCACTGAGAACCAATGAACAGTGTAAGAAGAGGTTCAATGATGTAAGAAGAAACCTTGTGCCCTGCGCCGACAGCAGCAAGAAATTCAATTTAAGATATTCAATTATACCTGGTTAACAGCATGTTAGCATTCTAATTGCAATCATGCTAACATGCTGATTTTAGCATTTAGCTGCTGCGGAAAATATTTGTGCTAAGAAAACCATCAAACATGGGCATGCAGAGTTGTGTTACTCACGTGTGTTGCTCGGCTGTGAGTCCATAGGAATCATCATTTTTCCCCGGGTTCCCCTCCTGGCAGCCAGGGAGCGCTCAAGAGTGGAGATACTGCTGGACGCCTCGTCACCATCAGCTAGTGGAGCACCAAATTATTTGAAAATTCAAGCAGGGTTTCAGGGATTTTCTCTCCCTTCAGTAAGCCATCAAAAGAGAATTTTAAATGAGCCTAGCTAACTATTTTCCATGGGGAGGGATCACTTATATATTTAATAGTAATACACTCATGATCAATCAGGCTGCATTACAGAGCTAACATAATCAAGACTCATAATTGATATAAATTAAGCACCGCAGAAATAAGGATAATTACAGTTAGCGTACAGATTATAAATTAAATTGTTAGTGTTCACCCTATTGTTGAGATGAACTCTAACATACAGGTTAATAAATAAAGCAACATGCAATTGACACAAAACAGTTTGGATGAATAAATGAAGGAATCAGCTTCCATTCTGTACCTGAGTGGCTGCTTTTGCTGCCAATCTGGCTCTCTGATTGGCTGTGTGCAACCTGGGGGAGGTCCTGGCAGGACTGGATGGGCGAATCACGTCCAGACGGAGCGACGCTGGGAGCTTTCTCCATGTTCTTCATCTCCATCTCCTCATGATGGATCCAGAGGTCAGGAGGCCGCAAGTCCTTCTGGCTGCCCTTCCTCTTACTGGCGCTGTGGCTCGCTCTCTTCCTGCACAGAGGATGAGATAGGTGAGGACGTCAGTGAGCACATAGGAAGGAAGGAAGGGAGGAAGGGAGGAAGGAAGGGAGGAAGGTGAACAACAGACTGATGAAGTGATGCCATTAGAGTCATGTCGCTAGGCAACCCTCCAAATCCCAGCAGAGCAAGAACACACCTGTTCATGTGTACCATGACAGAACTACAACGTCATCATAAAAGCATTTGATTTGCTCATGAATACTAATCACAGACACACACACAAGACATAAAATGAAGACAAAGAGATTACAGTGGATGGAGAGACATAAACTAGAGAGCTAGATTATGAAATAATGCCAAACTACACTCACTATAACCTGCATAAAAACTGCATAAAAATACATTTTGACCTGATTTCATGAACTGGATTATAAAATAACATTAACTGCAATTGGTCAAAGTGGACAAAATAAAATAGCATGAAATGGATTAGAACTGGATGAGAAAATAATCACCAGGTTTGAGATGATTTTCGCAGCTTTTTATACGTTTTCAGATCTTTATCAGTTGGTAGGAACACATTTTAAAAGACATGAACCAGAACAGATCATTGACCATCTGCTGTTGTTTCTCTGACAGCTGTTCACTGCCATCACACAGATGAATGAAACGTCTTACTTCCTCTGCTGGGCGGAGGAGCGACGGGTGCAGATGAGCGCCACGATGACGACCACGACCACGGTGACGGCGCCCACAGAGACCACGATGATGACCAGGAGGTTACTGTTCTTCTGAGGCGTGGCGCTGCCGTGAGGAGGACGCATCTGACCGATGGGAGACTCTGGATAGCATGAAAAATAGAAGTGGAGGTAAGGAAATATTAAGTATGGCAGAAAAAGTGGATATTATCAGATGTGTGGCAATCTATTGAGTCAGTTTAAATTAAGGATTTAAGGATTATCTATGACTGTCAATATTAAAATCAAATAAGTTGACCAATTTGAATTCAAGCTTAACACCAGTGACAAATTATTTTTAGTGCATCCTGATGGAGGGAGCCTTTTGGATTTGAATTGTCAGGAAAAATTTGTCAAATTGGTAGTAACTTTTGGCAATAACTAGACATTTTTTTTAATTATCTAATGTTTAAAAGAATTTCAAGTTTTCCATCACATACACAGAAATTTAATTTCATTATTTCATTTTAACACTATACAGTAATTGTAGAATTGAGATTAAAATGATTTAGCTTCTTTTAACCTAAACTGTTTCTTGTTTAGAAATGTTTAGAAATTATTATTATTATTGTTATTATTACTATTACAGTAATACCTGTTCATCTCCATGATCCTGTAAATACACTGTTATTTAATTACATTAAAAATCACTGCCAATAAACAAAATGAAATCACTTTTTTTAATTCATGACGTATTTAGCCAGATGACAGAAAACAATCTTAGTGATATATATGAACACACAAATCTACAAAATCAAAAACCACCAGAATTAAACTCCAAGTGGTTTAACTGGACTGAAAACACAAAACTGCTGCTGCACCAGTCAATACATAATGTGTGTGTGTGTGTGTGTGTGTGTGTGTGTGTGTGTGTGCCTGTGTGTGAGATGAGTGTAAAAGGGGAAAGGGGAACTGATGACACACTCTGTCATTCATTAACTCGACCTTGGAGCAGAGAGAGAGAGAGAAAATAGGAGGAAGCCTGGTGTGTGTGTTTCAGAAAGAAGGAGATAGTGGAAGGAGATTAGGAAGTCAGAGTGGGAGAAAGAGATGATAGTGAGGGGAAAGAGAGGAGAGAGGGAAGAAAGACAGATTAAGAAAAATATGTGTGAGAAAGGCACTTTACCTCTCTCACCTTCTCCCCCTCTCTTTCTCTCTTTCTCTCTCCATTCGGTTGTCTCTATCAATGAAAAGCCCAATCCATCACAGCGTACAGCTGCTGCACAGGGACCACAACACCACTTTCTCTTCTTGTTTTAAAGTTACATTTCATCACCTTCCTTCTTTCTTCATGTCCTTAAAAAAAGACACAAATCTGATCCCTCGCTGACATTTGTGCCTGGTTTGAAATCGCTACAGTAAAGGTCATGGAGGTCATTAAAACCTCTGGACAGAAGGCATGTGATCAGGAAATGGGATGATTGCAGGTAGTTGTTGAATTATCAGTCTATGCGCAGAAGAGTAGGCTGGATGAACTGAGGCACTCATCACTCTGCTCAGGTCGAGAATGCAGGACGACATGACCTCCTATAGTTATCAGGTAAAGGTATTTCACTGGCAATGCTTTAATAAACGCATAAAAAGCATGATATGAAGCCGGAGAGGATGCCTGGCCTCCACGTACACTTCCCTTAGCGACAGCATTGGATCAGGAGGAGCAGAGATAGATAAATAAATTAGACATCTACCACATCATCTTGGAAATGTAAATAGATTAATATTTAATATTATGTTTTATAGGAAGGCCAAAGAGGCAGCTCGATATAAAGTATTAAAAACTATTTTTTTTTACATTTAGTAGGAGATACACGAACACTGGAATCATTTAACAGCTTCAGAGACCTGAATTTCAATGTTTCTGAACTAAAAAATAGGTTTCATGTTAGCCTTGTAGAAACACATAATGCCATGTGATTAACAATATGAAATGATTGGTTAGGTTTAGGCAATGAAAACTTTTGGTTTAGGTTAAAACATTGTTATGTTCTAACATATGTAACGTGACAACGTAACGTAACAACCAAATGGAACGTGAGAGCAAACCATAACAGCGTAACAACATAACGAATCAATGAAACTACCAGAAATAAATGACAACTTAGTGAAACAGCACTACATAACAAGCGTAACAGCGTTAGTTGATGTTTAGTTTGGTTACATAACAGTGGTCTCTTTGGTCCAAAAAAAGTCGTGGTAAACCTAAATATAATACATACTGTAGCATCACAGCAAATACAATAATTGCTTTTGATTTTTTTTTTATAATTATTAAATAAATGTGACTTTTATGGACTTTTAAGTAGAAAATGTCATGGTTGGAGGTGACTGCTATAAGTGACAGGAGCAGAGCTGATGGAGAGGAAGTCAGAGCTTAGCCTCCAGCCACATGTATGTTACCGATGATAACAGGAGCACTAACAACCTGAGCAGAGATGCCCCTGACCACGGCACTGAATCCCCGGCGGCTCAGAGACACTGTGTGGAATAAATCAGAAGCTCTCAGCTGCTCAGTCACTTTCAAGCTGCAACAACATCAACAAATTACAAGGGTGACAGGAAGTGTGGAAACCCTCACAAAGCCCAGAAATGCAGCAGGGGAACAAAGCTGAAGCAGCCACAAAGAAACTCAAACAAAGCACTATGGCTGGTGATTCCCACTTATTTCATTTTACACAATTATTTTTGTAGACTGAGACATGAAGCTCTGCATCACTGAAGAGACTAATCAAAGATGTGGTCGACAGGAAAAAAATAAACTAGAGGAAGGAAATACATATTACTAGGGCTGTAATGTGAATATCACATACAGCTGACAGAACAACGACCATATTTTGATCATCATCATCCCTTTTCTAAATGTGACAATCTCTTAAATGAAACTGTAAACACTTAAAGGAACCACAAATAGACAGTTAGCAGCTAGAAGGGATGTAAAACAACATCCGCTGGCTGACCAATGTGTTGAGGATTCTAGCAATGATGCTATGCTAAAATATTATATAAAATACTTTCAGGATGTTTGTATTCATGTTTAACAATCAGGCGTGTGGATAATCAGTGTTCATTAGAAAACCAGCCATTATTAATGTTATTAATTGCAACTGCTATGCCATGTTAAAATGTCCTCTGCATAAATGTTTGTCAAAATTTAAGTTCTGATTTAATTTTGATCATAAATAAATAACACATCAATCAGTATAATAGCTAAAATTTAAAAAAAATAATATTGCAGTGTGGTTCTGTAAATCAATTCTACCACTTTGGTCAAGAGAAAAAGGTTAAGAAAAAAACAACTATCATGAAATCTTGAGACATTTATGGTCCCAAAAGATGAATCCTACTGATATTGGTGATTCTACAACTTTGCTTCCCATTTTGCTGGTTATGAAAGAGACTGTAAGGTATCACTACACTGAATATTTCAGTGATCATTATTCCCAGACATGTTAAACCACACAAACCAAGGACTAAAAAAAAGCTACAAAACTAATGTTGCTTCTTTTTTGGGATAGACTGTGAGACAAACATTACCATAATATTCACATTTGGGATTTTTAGAGAAATGTTTCTATTGGATGGGTTGCCATATTATTATTATTATTATTAATATTATTAATATTATTTTCTTTTTGCAGATATTCAAACATATCCACTTACCCACTTTCTATATAGGACCACCATGTTAGCAGAATGGGCAAAGTGTCCATTCTTGCATAAAACAAACAAGCTGCACTCTTGCATTTATTACTTTAAGGTCACCTATGGTGCAAAATTCACTTTATAAAGGTGTTATAACAGTAGTTTATGTCCCCATAGCCTGTGAATGAGACCCCAGGAGTGAAAAAAGTCTTTCACCTCCTTCCCCTGCTTGCTCCTCTTCTTTGACAATGTGTGCTGAAACAGACGAGAACATTTTTCTCGTTATGACATCAAGAGGAGGGATGTCCCTCCCTCCAGTAGAGGACACTGCCTTTGAGCCAGCCTCCCCTCGGATAGATAACCCTCCTCTAAAGTCACGGCGCGGCCACCATTGTTTCTCCCCGCTAACTTTCACAAACAAACCTAACAAAGTTGGGATCAAAGCACGGCAGCTGCTCTGTGTGTTGGCTGCTTCAACAAACTTTGGGAAGCTCTTTTGCTACTTTTCCAGCTAAAAGTAGCAAAAGAGCTTCCCAAAGTTTGCGCTCATCTTTTCACAAAGCAGGCTTCACCAACCAGCTGAAGATGAAGCATGGATCTGCACCAACTGTCTGGGACACAGCTACAAACATGGAGCTGTAAGTTATTTCATTTTGTGTTGCTTTACTGTGTAGCTCTACTTAGCGTGATGGCATGTAAACATGTCCCTGTAATGCTAGCACTGCAGCTACCCTCCGGGACATGTTTACAGGCCGTCACGCTAAGTAGAGCTACACAGTAAAGCAACACATGGATTAACTTACAGTTTGTACCGATCCATGCTTCAACTTCAGCTGTGTAGCCTAGCATAACATGTGTGGGCCCATGTTTACAAAGCAGTCCTCCTGAGCTCAGCTAACTGTGCTCCGGAGGACTGCTTTGCTAACGTGTGTGTCCTTGATTAATTAATATCAGGAGTCATTCAACATAAGCTCTGTTAGCACAAGGCTCATTTGAAGCTAGTGTTATACACTTATTTATAATTTGGGTGACTCTGACTATTGTTAACAGTGGCTTCTTTAGCCACTGCCAGTACCCATCTGTAAGTAAACAGAAGGAGACGGTAAGTGGAGAGGAGTCACTTCCTTTCTCCAGAGAGGGGGCGTGGTCAGACACACCTCATGAACATTTAAAGGTACAGGCACAGAATCAGCCTGTTCTCAGCAGAGCTCAATACAGTGATTTTTAACTGTCTGGAATTCAGGACCAGGACTGAGTTTGGGGTAATACACTTTGAATACAATATTGTTGAACGTCTGAGACCTATATAAAATTGCAGAAAAAGTGCAGAATATATGATCTTTAAATTTGAACCAAAACCTTGATGAATGCAGCTCTGTCAGGCATGTTAGGCACAAGTTGACATAGTTACATTATGGCATTAAAACATTTTTCAGTAATATTGTAGTGTGAAGCTTTTCTTGTAATGTCAGGCATCATAGAGAGGGAAAATGGCTGCAAAAATTTCAGCTAAGTGAAGCTTCAGGGAGCCATGAGGGTTTGAGATTTTAATGTCTTCTATTAAACGCTCTTTTGAACAGCTAGTCTTTCGCTCAAAGCTCAGATATTGTTTTTTAATTTAATTGCTTGAGTGGTTTGAAGCTCTCAGCCAACCACCTCCTCAGGAGAAAATAAAGAGAGACGGACAATTAAAGTGTATATCAGTTGCCAGGCTGTGCTAAACCTGCTCAGAGTGGATCAGAACCACATCAAATTCTGTGTACTGAGTCCCACACAGACAGGAAACATCCACACCTACTGATCTGTGATCTGATGGAAAGAGTTGGGGGTATTCTATGGAGGACTAGGTCGTTTTTCAAGTGAGAGGAAGCTCAGCGATATAAAGGATGACACCGTGTTAAAGGTGAAATATGGTGGGGGGTAACGAACAAGGTTTTGCCCCCGCTGACCTGACATAAAGCCAGAGGAGGGCGGGGGTCAGAGAGGAAGGATTTATGATCGCCTCCAGCAGCTACAACACTGACCAAATGTAGCGAGACACACTCACACACACACACACACACACATGCTGCTTAACTGTCCTCCAATGAGACACTGAATCACTGCCAGTTACAGACCCTGACCTTTGACCTCTCTCCGGAGCAGGTCTAACTGAACAGGTTTTCTTTAAACAGAAATGAGAGGAGACAGTTATGCTTATGATCATGATTTGTGTTGTTAGCAATAGTGTTAGCTTAAGCAGCAGTTTCAGTGTTATTGCTTGCATGGGTGTCTAATATATAATATTAGTATTTGCTTGAGTTTGATTATTGGTATTAAGTTCCTCATTAGTATGTGCATCAACAGTAATATTAGCAGGCGTAAGGACTGATATCAGTGTAAAAATGTGTGAATATGAGGACACACCAGTGACCTCCTGTTCCCATCATGGAGGACATTCATATTCCAGGGAGTGAAAATGATAATAAACTTGACTAAACCAAGAACACTCATGCTGAGAGATGAAGGGTGAGCGTCTCCTCGATTTCCTGAGCAGACTGAGATCGTACGGACAGTGCTGAGGATGTTTTATGAGTCTGTGGTGGTGAGTGCTCTCCTGTTTGCTGTTGTGTGTAGGGAATCAGATTAAAGGTGGCGGATGACAAAAGACTACAAATTGATCCACAAGGCCAGAGACCTTGTGGAGGTGGTGCTGCAGGAAGCTATTCCTGAATGAATCAAACGTTTCCACTTCTTCTTCAGTGTCAGACACTTTTAATCAAAAGACTGGCCCTTATTTCACCCGTTAGCAGTTATAAAACCACACTTCACTGATACCTTCAACTGATGTAACAGTGCAATCATTCTGTGCAGTGATTCAACATTTATTTATCCTGTACCTGTATATTTACAACCCATATTTATTCATACTACTCCTACATTTTAACACACATTTTGGCATTAGTATTATTTGTTATACTGTATATTGTGGCATACATATTTTACATATTTTATTTTTCTTCTCTAGTACTGTTGTTATTTTTTGCAACATAATGGCATAATGGTTTCTTTTTTTCTCCATGTTCATATATATATAGTATTTATATTCTGGAGTGGGAGGAACTGTAATATTTTGAAGATTAATAAAGTGTTTCTATTTTTCTCTCTATTAGCATTGTTTTCAGTGATGTGGGTTGAATGACACCAGGTCAGAATGAGTGTTAGCACAAATGTTTCCATCCACAAAAATACTATAAATATTAATATAAGCATGTGCAGGAGATAATGTTAAATGTGCATTATTGTTTTATTATTAGTAGTAGTATCAGCATTATAATTAGTGCATTATTAGTATTTTATATTATCATTAGTGTAGGCATAAGCATTGATTAATGTGTTGGAATGTATATCCGGCTTTGGCATTCATGTATATACTATTGTCATGAGCATTGACAGTAGGATTACTGTTAGTATAACCCTAAATATAGTACTGACACTGGTATTTCTACTTTTAATGCAATAACATTTAACATAAACAGAAGTATAAATGTAAGTTTTATCTTTGGTCCTATTAAGGTAACAGTTATTATAGCTAATATTACTAATAATCTGGATAGTGGCCTTTTTTGGAGATTCTTTGGTACTTGATTCTGGTCTTAAAAGATGGAAATATCGCAACATGTAAGCATAAATCATGGATAATAGAAAACATCATAACCACATTCTAATAAAAATATGAAATATGTAAAGATGCAATAACAACCATTCATTATTGTTGGCGGAATTGTCATAGTTAAGTTTGATATTCTGTGTTTTAAAACCTCAGCGCTCATGTCTCCCCTGTGATCGTTCTTAAAATTACTCTCAATAATGTTTTTGGCGTTATATTAAAAAATACAAGCAGGTGATTTATATGCCACTACAATCTTTTAATTCTGTTCCTCCATAAAGTGAATTTTCTCCTGTTTGTAAAAACACAGATTGATGGTGAGATAGTGAATCTAATTAATTTGTCCTGCCGGCGGTGATACGACAACAAACAGGAAGCAACCCTAACGGACTGTAAATCAGCGAGCTGCAGCTTCTTGTCAGGATGCAGCGAGTCATTAAACTAAGTTTAGACATGAGTGAGCAGAGTGATCAAACAAAACAAGTGAGTCGCTGTGGAATAGCTCAGTTCCCACAAGATTTGCCTTCATTGCAGTAACAAGAGTCCAAGAATGAAGCAAAAAATAATTTTACTTCCTTAAAGTCAGATTCAGTCAAATAGGATCAATGTGTGTGTGTGTGTGTGTGTGTGTGTTTTACCATTGATGCTGCTTCTGTCTATTAGGTTGGTGTCAGACGGCCAGAAAGTGTGGTCTCCCCCTCGACCTGGAGATACAAGGAACAAACAGGAACATCAGGAAGGAACAAAAAAAGGAGAAATAGAAGGAAAAACTGACAGTCATTGCAGATGGAATAGAGGTTCACACAGAGAGAGATTGGTTCCTTGTTAGGAAATAAATTACTTTGTTAAGATGGTGCACACGCACACACACACACGCACACACACACATTCATGTCATGTGTGTACTCTCTCAGGTTTTATTGACTCGCCTGCGAACACTTTCTAGGTGTTTGAATTACTTCCCACAGTCAGGACTTGCAGGCTTATTGTAATATTCCAGCAGGACACCATTTTGTCTTCTCAGTGTATCTGGTATGTATCTGCTGTTCATTTCATGGTACAGACACCAGGGAGGAGCAGAGAATCAACAGTTGTTTTTTTTTTTTTTTTAACCATGGCGAGCTTGTTCTGGCAGAAATGCATTCTGTTGAATCATAACCAGGGTGAGTCGCAAACAGCGTTACCAAGTCAGAAATGTAGAATTATTATATCCAAGACTCAGAATTATCATGTTTTGGGGGAAATTATCGTACATCCGTCATAACCAAAATAAAAAGCCTACTTTTGCTCAAATATAGTCACTCTGTCTTCACTCATGCACCACTAATGTGTCTCCCTTAAACAAATGACAGGTGGGAACTAATGAACCAGACCATGAGGCCTTGGAGCCACCTACTATTATGGAATGATTCATTCAGCAGGTTTACATTTTTGAAAAAGCCAATCATGCTCGTTGTTCCAAGACAAATGTCGCTCCTATCTCATGCTCAAACAACTAAGATTGGCTGGAAATGTCACATGGTAACAGTCAAATTATCATACATTCGTTTTTTGGGATTAGTGATTGTATATTGTATTGGATGAAATTATTCAACAAATAATTATCATGCACTTGGCAACACTGGTCGCAAATCAAGCATCAGCCTGGTTGCTTTCACAGGATCAAATAAATCTTGTAATATCACAATATTTAGTCTTTTTACGGATCAGACTGTCCGCTGTCTCCTTGTCTGAGTAATAGTAGTGAGAAGACTAGGAATCAGGAAGACATCTTTCCTCACTAACTGTTGACGATCAGCATCAATCAGCAGTGCATCATTTGCAAAGAAACAGATCATGAGGTGACCTATAACTGAACACTGATCACTTCTTGGCTGCACTTTGACGATGCTGTAGTTGTTGAATTTGTGTGACCACTATATTACATTCACATCTGCATATTTTATGTGAACTTCGTGATAGATTTTCTATTCAATTTCAAACAACATTTATTTTTTCTAAATGTGTTTTGGACATGTTTACTGAGCAGAATGGAAGAGGAAGTCAGAAACAGATCATCAGAGGCTGTCAGACAACAGAGAACCCTCCACACTTCCACCTGCCATTACAGAACCAAACCTAACAGTGTTCACACCTCGAAACCAGACACAAAACATTATTCTGCCACATTTTAAAGCTAAACTCTGGTTTCTTTCTACCACCACCGAGCAGCAGCTGCCACGGTGAGTTTCGATCTTTTCTACAAGCTTCAAAATTTTACGTTTCAGAAGATACACACATGCACAAATGATCTTTGTCAGTCTGTCTTTGTGTGTACATTAAACAGTGTGTGTTTATCTGTGTAAGTGTTTACAGTGTAAGGTCCAGAACAACAAGACTGAACATCAATCTTCCCTTCTCCCCTGACAACACTTCTGATTTATATGGAGGGACCACAGTGTGTACATGAGCACATACCACACACACACACACACACACACACACACAGTCAGTCAGTGACAAACAACACAATTTAACACGCTGACACTTCACTGCACATAAGTCCAGATGCTCTGAAAATTCAAAACAGTGAACACGTTGGGCAAAAGTGGTCTGAGTGCTGAGTCCACCCTGTGTGTTATACTAAACTACATACTGGGGATCTTCAATGACTTAGATTTCTGATCACAGAACAGGTCGAGAAGTGTACTGTATATGTGTTCTCAGCAGGAAGTCATATTCTCCAGCCCCTTTAAGTCTGAGTTTGTGCAGCTCTGCAGGGAAATAGTGAATTGCCTCATTCAGGTGGCGACTGACTCACTTGTCACTATTGTGTTTCTTATTTTCAGTCTCGAAACATGTGATTGTATTTCTGTTCTTTAGACATCTCAACAACTGTTGGATGGCAGAATGTTTACAGTAGATAGTGAAGCAGTATAGACATTCATGGTTCCCAGAAGATGCATCTAAATGACATAGGTGATCCCTTGACTTTTCCTCCAGTGCCACCATTGTTAACATTCATGGTGTGAAAATGTCAATATCTGTTGGATGGGTTGTGATTCTAGTCAGTTTCAGATATGCATATCCCCTTCGGGATGGACTCTAATAACTTTGGTAATACTTCTCATCTAGCAGCATCTTTATCCTGAGTGTTCCTCCTACTGCTCATGCTCACGCTGCCTTGATGTTCACTTTTGTAGCATGGAGTATAATATCTGTTAGAGGCGTTCATGTTGCCCTCAGGATGAATTGTAATAACATTGGTGATCCCCTTACTTTTCACCTAGCACACTCATTAGTTTAAACTTGTATTTGTTCAATATCCTAAGTATGGAAAGTAACTTTTAAGTGTTCTAAAAGTAGCTAGAAGTAGCTAAATGATGTAAACATGTAATTGGCTATGTAATTGTAATTGTATGTAATTGTAAGGAATGCTACAGGAGAGAGGAAAAATGCCATGGGATAAAAACAAACTACACTGCAACTCCAAATGATTAGCCAGGGCAGGATCAGCTAGCGGTGACCGTGTGCATGTGCAATCCATTTAAAGAGGAGGGGTGAACATGACTCTGTCATCCATGTCTTTATGGACCTTGCTTTGTGCACTGGTGCACAGTCATGTTGGAAGAGGAAGGGGCCAGCTCCAAACTGTTCCCACAAAGTTGGGAGCATGGAATTATCCAAAATGTCTTGGTATGCTGAAGCATTCAGAGTTCCTTTCACTGGAACTAAGGGGTCAAGCCCAGCTCCTGAAAAACAACCCCACACCATAATCCCCCCTCCACCAAACTTTACACTTGGCACAATGCAGTCTAACAAGTATCGTTCTCCTGGTAACCACCAAACCCAGACTAGTCCATCAGATTGCCAGATGGAGAAGTGTGATTCGTCACTCCAGAGAAGGCATCGCCACTGCTCTAGAGTCCAGTGGTGGCGTGCTTTACATCACTGCATCCGACGCTTTGCATTGCACTTGGTGATGTATGGCTTGGATGCAGCTGCTCGGCCATGGAAACCCATTCCATGAAGCTCTCTGTGCACTGTTCTTGAGCTAATCTGAAGGCCACATGAAGTTTGGAGGTCTGTAGTGATTGACTCTGCAGAAAGTTGGTGACCTCTTCACACTATGCGCCTCAGCATCTGCTGACCATCAGTGGGCCTACCACTTCATGGCTGAGTTGCTGTCGTTCCCAAACACTTCCACGTTCTTATAATACAGCTGACAGTTGACTGTGGAATATTTAGGAGCGAGGAAATTTCATGAGTGGATTTGTTGCACAGGTGGCATCCTATCACAATTCCACGCTGGAATTCACTGAGCTCCTGAGAGCGACCCATTCTTTCACAAATGTTTGTAAAAGCAGTCTGCATGCCTAGGTGCTTGATTTTATACACCTGTGACCATGGAAGTGATTGGAACACCTGATTCTGATTATTTGGATGGGTGAGTGAATACTTTTGGCAATATAGTGTAAATATTTCAACTGTGTAAAATTGCCCAGTATTGTTTGACAAATAAAGCATCACTTTACGTTTCATCAGCCTCAGATGTGCTGTGTCTTTAGTGCTAACTGGCAGATATTGGCAGAAAAATATTCCCTTTTGTGAGAATGTGAGCATCATGGATGCCGTTAGCAGGCTGAAATTAGCATTACGCTCAAGGCAGCGATGAGCAGCATCACAGAGCTGCTACCATGGCTACTCTTAGTCCTGTTTGCAGATGATGTGCTGCTGTTGGTTTCCAGCATCCTCTGGAGCACTTTGCTGTGTGTGTGTGTGTGTGTGTGTGTGTGTGTGTGTGTGTGTGTGTGTGTGTGTTTGTGTGCTCTGGGCATTAAATGAAGCAACACTGCATGATGATTAGTTCTGTGCATGTCATAATAATAATAGTGCATCACCAGAATGTTAATTATAATCTAATACAGGCTACTATTAATGCTTATTACACTTAAAAATATGATTGACCGTGTCAAATTACAAAATGATCCGTCTGCTCTCTGAGCTGCTGTGAGACAAAGTTTAGTGATGCAAATTAAAAAAGTTTTCGATCATCTGCATCATGTCCCCTTCTGCTGGATGTTTGCCACGGCTGATGAAAAGAGCGAGTGAACAGAGCGTTAATTATGTCGCAGCTAATTTGATGAACTTTAATAGGGTAAACAGCTTTTTCCCATCTCCCTTCTTCAGTGTGAATTAATAACTACAAAAGCCTCTTCTTCCTCTCTTACACGCTCTCCTTATACCATTTGCATAAAGTGAAAAAAATAAAAGAAATTCTGATAAAGCTGCCTCTGAAATTATCATTTTTAATTTATTGTGTTTCTCTTGTTGAATTATTTCTAATTAGTGAACATTAGATTAATATTTCAGCCAATCATCCTGTCTTTCACCGCTCCTTCTTTCCTTCCTTAGTCCTTCTCAACTTTCCCATTGTCACCCTTTTATTGTCCTTCTTTTTCTCTACTCTTTCTTTTTATCTTCCCCCTTCATCCCTCCCTTTCTTCTAAAACATTGTTCAGCAGGCATTAGTTCAGAAATAGTGAAGTTCACTTATTCCTCCTCTACTTTTTTGCTCCCACAATAGTTTTGCATAACTTTGGAAAGTAACTTTTCTCCAACATTTGAAATAGTCAATTTTTTGGAAAAAAAAAAAAAAAAAACTACATTGACAGTTGATGGAGAAAAAAACATTCAAATGACGTCCATCTCGTCTTAAATGCTGTATCGTTATATCTGAGCTGTCAGTGATTAGGTCTTTTTGCGTTTGTACTGCCGCCACTAGGAGATGCAGAAGATGGATTCTAACTTGCTAACACTTTTCATCATTTCTCCATTCATGTCAGCTCACAATGACCAGCTCATTCACTGCTTTTGGCAAACTTTTTCAAATTCTCTTCTCACTCTGTCCTTTCAAACACTCCAACAATGAATTAGAATAACTGAAACTACGACTGGACTACACTTAAATAGTAGAAATTTGCGCCCAGTTGAATGCAGATCTCTACCAGATGTGTCTCCATTTCCCGTCACGAACAAAGAGAAGCTGAAGCTCTCAGCAGCCTCTTTACAGTCAAGATGGCGTCAGATATATCATCAATTTGTATTTGACCCAACTTGTGTGGACGATGGCTGATATTTGGCCTGCAACAAGGTAGAGATTGTTTTTGGTTTAGTTGATCCTTGGAAATGTTTCTATCAATGAAAAATGATGGCTTACCATCAAGTTAAGTACAGATTAAATAACTTAGCTGATCGTCCAGCAGTACGCAAGATTAGCTAGATATTAACTTTCAATAACATTTGCATGTTATGGATTTGCAAACCTTTGGGAACAATCAGACGAAGAATCAATGACATGTTTTGCTATAATCTGCTTTTATCACTAATCATGTATTCTCTTGTCACATTTCCTCCAGGAAACCTATTTGATCTGCTTTGTCTGGTTGTAATCAAATCTGCACCAAGCACACTGATGAGTTGAACATTTTCAGGAAAGATACAGACAAAAATATTGAAATTAGAAAATGTGAAAACGTATTGTAGATGATGCAATGGTGAAATATATCATTTATTAGTACCTGGTCAAAGATTGTGTGATATGGTAAAATTCAGTTAAATTATTGTAAAATGATCTGATAAAAATATATGAAATTAGATGATTTGAAGAATTATTTTAAAATGATGGATTCGAAGCTAGGCGGCACGGTGGTGTAGTGGTTAGCACTGTCGCCTCACAGCAAGAAGGTACCGGGTTCGAATTCGAATCGGGGCCTTTGTGTGTGGAGTTTGCATGTTCTCCCCGTGTCTGTGTGGGTTCTCTCCGGGTACTCCGGCTTCCTCCCACCGTCCAAAAATGTTAGTGGGATGTTAGGGGGATTAGGTTAATTGGTTAATTTAAATTGACTGTAGGTGTGAATGTGAGTGTGAGTGGTTGTCTGTCTCTATGTGCCCTGCGATGAGGTGGCGACTTGTCCAGGGTGTACCCTGCCTTCTGCCCTAAGACAGCTGGGATAGACTCCAGCCCCCCTGCGACCCTATGAGGATAAGCGGTAGGTAATAGATGGATGGATGGATTCGAAGCTGGTTTTAATGGTTTGCGCACACACACACACACACACACACACATTGTGTATTTGTGTTTTGTGGGGACATTACATGACTTACATTTATTTCCTTGACACTTCCCTTGACCCTAAACATATCCACTACCCATGTAATCCTAACCATAACCCTAACCATAGTCTAACCTTACACTAACATTAAATGTTCTCCAAGTCTTCAGCCTAAAATGTAACTGTTTACATTATAGGGACCTGCATTTTGTCCCCATAAGGACGGTGAGTCCCCACAGTGTGACTGTGTGAACAAATTTATGTCCCCATAACCATAAGTAATACCCAGTCACACACACACACACAAACACATAGTTGGGGAAAAAGCATACCTTGATCATTGGCCATCTTGTCTGGATGTTCCACTGAAAGAGCAACAGAGAGAATCAGCTAACTAATAAAATATAAAACAAAGGAATATTTACAGATAAAGTGGGCCTTGATCCTGAGTCTCACACACACACACACACACACACACACACACACCTTTGGCGGTCCTGAAGTGGATCGGTTCAGACAGCGGACCGACTCCTTTGGCGTTCTTGGCCTGAATCCTGAAGTAATAAATGGTGTCAAGGTTCAAATCCACAACTTGATGGGTCAAGCGGTCACCAGAGATCGCCTCCATCACCCAGTCATCTATCGGCATGTTCTTATCCAGCGTGTAGTACAGGATGTAACCTGACAGACAGGAAATAAGATCACTCAGAGTCACATTTGTGTTTGCAGTGCGTTGTTGTTAATGTTGGCATCTTCTTGCAAAACAAATATTAAATGTATCCGGGAACAATGCTCATAAATCTGAATTTAAGACCAAAGACACCTCATATTTATAAGACCTGGGAAAGCATGAAAAATGATATTATAACATTTTGAAGGCTGAAAATCTTATTACAAAATTAGAACAGACAGGTGTTTGGATGTAAGGTGCCAGGAGGAAAACATTTTCATGGAATTAGACAAAAGAATGTGAATAACAAGGAATATGTGTAAGATCTAAAAATATCTCATCTGTGTGTGTGTGTGTGAGTGTGTGTGGCTCTGTGTTGTGCTGTTATCCCTGCAGGGAGCGTTTGATTCGTCCTCCAGGACACTGCAGGAGCAGCAGAGCTCGTTAAAACAGACGGGTTTACAGCCAGGTCGATCGCCCAGGGGAGGAGAGAGAGAACAATGGAAGGAAGAAAGTGCGTGTGTGTGTGTGTGTGAGAGAGCAACAACTGAATTCTCTTATTCCTGAACTATATTTCAATATTATTTTAAGAAAATAATTTTGGTCTACTTTCAGACACTTATAGATTGATTTTTGTATTATCATTAAACAATTAGCAAGTTAATTGAAAATTAAATTAATTAGTAACTCTGATAAACAGTCAGGCCCTATATCTGAGGTGATTGGTGTGTCGCTGCAAGCTCTCACCTGTGATTCGTCCATTGGCCTCCATTGGTGGTTGCCAGCTGATCAAAATGGAGCGGGGTCGTCCCTCGCGACTGATCACGGTCAAATCTTTGGGGGCGGAGCTAGGAGCTGTGAGTCATGAATGCACAAGAAAAGAGGTGAGAAAATATGAGTCAGCAGTGATAGGATGAGATACCTGTGCAGGATGGTATGAAGGGTAAATTTATTAGACATTCAACTAGAGCAGCCAGCATTATGAATAAAGGAATAATTCCACCTTTTGGGAAATGAAGAACTGTTCTTTCTTGTAGGAGGCTTAGTTTTGGCCGATAGAGCCAAACAGCTAACCTCAAAGTTTAAAGCATGATATTGTGTCTATAGTCATGTTAGTAGCTCTGTGAAGCTACATGTAGACATAGCATTGCTTTGAGCTAAATGTGTTAGCATGCTAACATACTCACAGTGACATGAGGAACATGCTGCACCACATTTTATCACCACCATGTTCAGACTGCTAAACTCTTAAACAGACATTATCCTCACTCCTACTACCTCAGTTTTTTGCACTAATGCTGTATATTTATATTTATGACTCCTCCATATATTTTCAATTCCTGCTGCTGTTGTTGTTGTCCTTTCTGGCTGCGCCACAGCAGATAATCCGCTTGTAGACTTGGAGTTAGTTTTTTACATCGGATGCCCTTCCTGACGCAAGCCTCGCCTATTTTGGTAGCCCTATTTGGTCCTGTGTTTGGTCCAATGAGCTTTCACACTACATACGAACCACACCAGGGTTCACTTGGAAACAAACCGAGACCCCCGTTTTCAAGTGGACCAGAGTTCGTTTGTTTTGTCCGCACCAGTGTTCCTATGAGCTTTCACACTTGCCCAAACGAAGCGGACTATCTGAGGAAACAAACTCTGGTCTGTTCAAAGTGAACCAAAGGAGGACAGTGTGAAAGCGACTTAAGACTCAACAAGCATGAAAATCAAAGAGAAAAAAATCAATAAAAACAATAGAAGCAAAACTTAAACTTTATGAAGTTGATCTCTGTCCGTCTGCTGCTATTTTCTGATTCTAACTTTTTCAGTTTTTATCTCAGTGCCATTTTGCTCCATATTGACATGACAGCATCACTCAGTTGCTGCAGATTAGTCGGCTGCTCATCTATGATGGGAATCTCTCTTCCTCCACATCCCAAAGGTTCTATTGGACTGAGATCAGGTGACTCTGACACTGGAGTCCAGAGAACTCTTTGTCATGTTCTAGAAACCAGTTTGAGATGATCTGAGCTTTGTGACATGAGGCATTATCCTGCAGGAAGTAGCCATCAGAAGATGGTCCACTGTGGTCATAAAGGGATGAGGTTCAATAGACCAAACATTATGATCCCTGAGCCGCTGCATGGCTTAAGTTCAGTGCCACTTCTCACCATTTAATCCTACAAACAGCTTTCATCTCGTTTTCTATTATTATGGTTTTACTGGGAGCGTTTCTTTGCTGGGTACAGCAAACCTACAGTATCCAAACCTGTAGTTCAACGCTAATATACCTTAAGCTGTTAGTTTGAAGTGAATTTCTTGGGCTTTAGATTAAAGTTAGGCTAATAGCTCTCAAGAGAGCAGGGTCAGTGTTTAATGTAGACTCTCAGATTCAAGCTCCTGTTGTCTGTCACTGGAGCCAACAAACTTTTATGTAATGCTGATGTGCTCTTGGGGTGTAACCATCTTGTGATAAGTATATAGTCTATCATAGAAAGTGTTGTGTGTTACCTCACTTTTTACTGAGTTCAGCAGCTTTCTTCTCTATCAGTTCAAACACAACTGAACTGTAGGTAGATGAAGTTCTTGCCAACTATCTAACGACAGGTCAGCTGGTTTTGGGGTTCATTGTGTCTTTCTTATATCTCAGTAATCTGCTCTGCTTGAACTTCAGATAACTGTGCAGAAGGTAATATCTGTCACTTTGCTGAACTGCCCTGTGGCATTCCTCTGTTTGTGAAAATGTCAAGTGCTCGGCCTCACAACCAGGACTAAGGGCTTCACAACCAGAACTGTCAGCATGCTGTTATAGATGTGAGTGATGACAAGTATCACACCAGGGCAGGCCACAAAGCTCACATCCCAGCACTGGCTAATGAAACCGCTTGTTAAATCTGACATGTTGTAGCTGAGCATGTTGGTGACGGTGACAACCTGTACTTCTTCTAAATACAGACTCATGCCTCAGGAAAAAACATGTGCACAAACTGAACCTGCTAGGAAAGCATAATTACACCTAAAAATTAATGTTAAGGTAAACACTCAACCTAAAGTCCAACCTATGTGAAACCAACAATATAATGTCCCTCAGTCATATGACCAGATTTTTTCTTTTCATTCATTGCAAGGTATGGCACAAAGCCTTGCAGCTGCAAAACACATACATAATAATATATAATGTCATCAAAAAGTATGCAATGAAAGTCATTCACTGTTTCTATAAGCAACGACAGCAATCATCTCTTTGGATGTGCTTCAAAAGCTCAACGAGCAGCACTTCTGCCTGGTGGGGCAGCACAGCTCTCCCCATAGGAAAACAATAGCACAGCCAGTGCAGAGTGAGTTTACCGTTGATCATGCCGGAGCGGCTGTAAGCAGAGGTCTTATGAGCTGCAGCCAAGGCAGCTTTTTCTTTGTTTTGCTGTGAAAATGTGGTCAGTGTGTGTCCAGAGCTGGTGGATCACTACAGGGACTGAGTGGGCTCAGTCCGTCTGCTCACTCTGAATGTCAATGTATTCCAGAGGGCCCCAGGGAGCCAGCGGGGGTAATGCCGTTCACGCTTAATTGGGTGACAAATCCGACAAACATGATTGTAAACATCCTGAAAGGGATACCTTGACATTTTGATTTCAGTCTGTGGTTGGGTTTCATTGTTGCAAACAGTTGTTGTTGTTGCGGGGGTGAGGAGTTTCTGCATCACACCAGGATTTCTGTGCATTGTTAAACTCCTTATTAACAAGAATCACTGTTCAGGGAGGGAAGGAAAATAATAAAAAATAATGTTCCACCTCCATATCCCTGTTTTTCCCCGAATGACTTTCAACAAATCCTCTAGAGAAAATCTGCACTGTCTGTGTACAGCTGAGTGTTTTACATGAGTCAGTGAGGAGATGGTGACAGGAAAATATTATTACAACTGAAAAAAAGATTCACTCACCCACTTACAAGAACTCTAAAACTCAACACAACTGTGAATTGTGGAATTTGGACATTCCTCCATGACCTCAGGTACATGAAGTTTGAACAGAAACATAAGGCTAGGTCCGCTTGATGGAGCATCCATGACTGGAAATAACTTGATACAGCAATGGAGGTGTGACCCTGTTCATTCCTATTGAAGCTGCTTAGTGGCACATCAAACAATGAAATGATATAAAATGACCCACATCTTCCACATCCATGTACCTATAGGGCTAGTGGCTAACGGCTGCAAATTCTGAGCTCATTCACATGAATGGAAGCATGGAAATAACTCTGGATTATAAGTGCATTTTAAAACATTATAAAAGTATCTTTGGTCAAAGCCTGTTGCTCTTCCTGGGGGCTGGGTTAGCATATCTGTCAAGTTTTGGATTTGAAAATAAGGGAAATTTTCCGGCGCCCGCTGCTAACAATTCCACCACCCCAACCAAGCTCCAGTGTCCCTTACATTTTAAGACAGGGGTACAAGAAAGCTAAAATCACCACCTGTAAACCTATAAACTACAATTGGCTTTATGCACAGCTGCACTACTTCCTGAACTTCAGCCAGCTCCAGACAAACTGATTAATCCAGGTGTGTCTGATTGTTGTTGTTGTGATTACTGACACACCTGGATTAATCTGTTTGTCCAATAATGTAAGACAGGAAATTAAGGAGCTGGCTGAAGTTGAGGAAGTAGTAGAGCTGGGCATAAAGCCAATTGGAAACTGTTTCTATTATTTACATGTCCCTGGAGTTATGTTAAAGCGAGCTGCAGGGTCCAGCACTTTCAGGTCCCTCAGGAGTGCCTTCTCTGTCGTGGCGTCCATCATTCATCTGTTTTTTTTCTGGTGTTGTCACTTATCATTTGACGTCACCCACAAACCTTGTGACTGGCACCTACAGTACCTCAGATTGGGAATGTTTTTTTTTTACTCCGCCTGGGCCCGGGGTATTATTATTTTAACGCAGGTTAAAACACTAATAAAAAATACAAAAATACTAATATGGGAGGATGGTGGGAAAGAAGGGTAAAATATGGGGCTTTCCCGACCAACTTGACAGGGCTGGGTTAGTTCAGGCACAGCAATGAAGATGTGCATGTGTATTACCTGTTTGGTATTATCAGCTCCATTCATGCTTCAGCTGTTTTATTACCAGGTGACTAGTAACATCCAATCACATTCATTGTTGTGTAACTAACAGGTAATGTCCATGTATCTTTCTTACTATCTTTGATATTGTGCCATGACACAGTATGTCAGCGTGTTACTTCAAAGAACAGAACGTTAAGTCCAGCTAGAGGCTAACTGTATAACCAGTTGTGATCCAGACGCCCCCTAAGGATGATTTATTTTGGGCAGCAGTAGCTCAGTCTGTCGGAAACAGCCGAGTGAAAACACTGAGTTTTAATAAAGTGTGTCTTCTTCCTTGATGTTTCTCTGACTGAAGTTGAATTTTGAAAACTTTTCAGCTGCATGTTACAGTCTTGCTTCACTCAGTTGTCTAAATCAACAGAAGTCATCAGAGGAAACTCAGTGGTACTCAGAATCTTAAGATCTCTGCTGGCACACCCTAAAACACAGGTTTGGGTTAGGTTAAGATACAGTCAGACTGTGGTACACAAGGAAAGCACAAGTAAAATGTGATATAAAACACTTCAAATGTTACAGTAAAATATACTTAAAACATTTTTATATTATGCCAGTTAGGCACTCTTAGGCCCTAGAAGAGATGTGGTCTCCATCCTGATGTTGAGGCTTGTGGTCTATCAGCTCAGGAAAAATAATTTTAAACTATGGTTAGGGTTAGGTTATGTGTTATACCAATGAGAAAACACACACAAGTGTGTGTCAGAGAGACCTACCTGCTTCATACGTTGTGGCGTGTGCCGTCATACTCCAGGTGCTGGACTTGCGGCCCTTGGTTACCATGACAGCAAACTCGTACATGGTGTTTGGTTTGAGGCCGGTGACAGTGTGGCTGAGCGCCGTGGTGTCTGCAGACTGGACACACAATAAGGTTGCAGAATGAATCTGCAGACAGATACACTACCTGCTGTAATAATTTCATGTATAGCAGATAAAATATATTCATGTTTGCCTCTAAAGAAGACAAATGTGAGACATAATGAGTTGAATAATGCCACTCATAAAACTGTGGAAGTGTGTCTGTCCGCTGAGCATTTTATCCTGCATGTCTGTTGTGGAGACAGTCAGTCTGTCCTTTGATTTGAACTTTAAAGATTATTTCTCAGACTTCAACATCAGAGAATATTAACATTTCACTTCATTTTAAAAATACTAATAAAAAAGACTCCTCTCTTGTTCTTTCTCTCTGTCTGCCCCCAGCTTCAGTTTATTAAAGTGAGCATACAGTCTGCCTTTGTATAGATTTGCTATTTTAGTGATTTTTGAAGAACAGTTACAGGGTTATTGTTAAAGTATTGCAGAAATCCAGAGAAGAAATGTCATGATCAGTGTTTTCAGTGTGACCAAATTATTCCAGGTTATGGTGTACTACTGTACTGACAAACAACATAAGCTGTCGGCTATGAATATTTTCTTAGGAGATGTCTTGATCAGTAAAAACTGTGCAGATTTCTTCCAATTTCACACCATTCTGGCGTAGTATCTGAGCTCTATTTAGCCTCCATGGTGAGCTGTTTGTAATATGGCTGTAAGGGAGGGGGTTCCTGCTTTAGTTGAGATAAGGTTAGGTAAGGTGGGTTATGATAGATAACTCCAAATCCTGTCCTACAGGCCTCCCTCTAAAGTCACTTACCAAACATACCTTCAAGTGTCAAGTTAAAACAGTCCTAAGTCAAACCTAGAGTCAAGACAAATAAGTCCCAAGTCAAATACTGAGTTTCAGTTTATATCCATCTGCCCAAAACGTCATCATTTCATGCTTTTATCCGATAAAATGTGTGAAATTGTCATATTTAGCATATAAATATTTTCATTTTTATGGTCATAAAAGTGTTTAGTGAGGTCACTGTAACCTTGGCCACCACCAAAATCTAATCAGTTCATCTCTCGTCTCAGGTACGGAGCCCCTCTAGACCCCTAGGAGAATTTTTTTTAGTATCTCAAACTCGTTAGTAACTCATTCAAACTAGATACTTATCTCGTTCCCTCAAGTGATCGTCTGCCAGAAACTGATCGCCCTCCGCGGGAGCGCGCACTGCTCTCCAAAGCCGTATAACTATGTTTATATCTGTTTCCAGCTGTTCTGTATCTGGATCAGTCTCAACCAGCAAATACACACAACTTTATGTCATTAGCAATAGCAAAGGGATCTCTTTAAGGCTTCACGTAATCAAATAATTTAAAGTGTTTATAATTATGTGTTAATGTAAGCAAGCAGACTTACATGGGACAATAGGCAACTACACGACTGTTTCTGATGTACGTTTGGTAGTCTCAGCTATGTCTAATATCAGTGTTTAATTTTGAAGCTAGTCTGTAATAAACACACTTTGATGGATTGTATTTAAAATAAAGAATAGCCTATAGATCTCTTTTGCATTCATGACTCTTCATTATACTGTCACTGAAAGTTTTTCTGTCTAAAAATGACATGATGTCAGTCGTTTTTACCAGCTCATATTACTGTAAATGTGATCATAATCGATATTTTGCCTGCCAAAACGTGATTGCTGTCTTCATAACTTCCGTTCGTATGAGTTACGTATTTCGTTCAAACGAGTTACTAACTCGTTCCCATGAGATTAAAAAAAAAATTCTCCTAGGGGTCTGGAGGGCCTTTGTACTACGGCATTCCTGTACATACAAAAGTAAACATAATGCCTCCAACTATTACTGTTGCTGTAGCGGGGCCATAGAAGCAATATATTTTCATCATTAGTCACTGGTTTCACAGTATTTTTTGATGTGCACACCTCATGGATTGATTGTCTGCATTTACCTTGTACTTTCCACTGGTGGAATAGCTGGTCTTCCACTTCACGGAGTAGTACCTGACCTCAGACGTTTTCTGGTTCTTAGTCATGGAGTTGTCGGCCCAGGAGACGCGGACCGAGTCTGAGGACAGAGCCACGGCTTGGACCCCAACTGGCGGGATCATGGGAGTGCTGGTGTCTGGCATGGGAGTGGGGTATTTATCAAAGAGGTGGAAGAGGTCATCCTCAGATGGGTCTATGGGGTCTGAGGGGCATGAGTTAACAGTAACCAGGGTGTTTGGGGATAATTAATGAAGTCATTCAGTGTAATGAATGTGTGATGTGACGCAAGCATATGTTCAGATTAATATAGGTTTGATTCAAATACACGCAGGAGTAAAACAACAACATGATAAACACATAAGATGACGTGCAAGTTTGGAAGGGAGATGCAGCAGGAAAATGAGGAGTGGATGGGTGAGGAGGTGAAAGAAGGAGTGAAAAGAGGAGAGAAAAAGACAGTGGAAAGGCGTTACTTTGACAGGAAGTAGAGCTTCAGATCCACAGAGGGGCAAAGGTTGAAACAAGGTACGAGCTGAAAAAAAAACACCTGCAAAACTCAGAAACCAAAGTTTTCATTGCTTTGGTGACACGAGTGTTATGATTGATAGAACTGATGGCAAGAACTAGGAAAATACAACTGAACCATAGCTTTCCTTAATGAGAAATGCATTTAAAAACATGTATGTGATGCCTTTCCTCAGATACTGTGCTGTTTATCAGCCATCGCACTGTTAGCTTCTGTACATTTGAACAAATGAAACCCATCTGAGTGGATCTGTGGCTTCCAAAAATCTGAATGCAGATGGTGCCTTCACATGCTTTCAGCAGCACAGTCGATGTGGGCATGTTTTACAAAACTTTTGTGAATCAAAAGGGGAAAAAAATGGAAGATATAAAAATAAAGTATAAGATTTAAAAATCAAATGTGGTTTCTGACACTGTTGCATCTAAACACCTCATAGGATGTATCTGAAGCAGGAAGTAAAGCTAAAGAAACACTTGCAGGCAGCAGGACATGAAACAGCTGAAATGAGTAGAGATAAAGATACAAACACACATCAGTAACCTTTCTGGTTCACTGCAAATTCACTGTTATGAATTTCAACAGACTTATTTTTAGTTTAATGCATCAGTGAGTAAAAAGTGTGTAGGGCAGTTGGATATGACTTTTTACAAGAAACTTCAGGGAGATTTCTTCTTATTTGTACCAAAATACAAAAAAGTGACACTAGGACTGAACAAAGGTGAAAAATGAATCAAAGAGCTTGCAACTAAATAACAAAAAATCAATAAGAGGATAGAAGCAAAACTTAAAGTTAAGAAGCCGATCTCTGTCTGTCAGCAGCTATTTTCTGATTCTAACCATTCCAGTTTTTATCTCAGTGCCACACACACACACACACACACACACATTTTCGAAGTGTTAATGGAATAATTCCAGCTCTGTAGGAGAACAGACTCCTCAGCTGCAGGATCCGCAGACGGCTACAGGTCAAATGGGATCTCTGTTGGTTACCATGGGTTAAAAATAACCAGAATCACTGACCAGTGGTGCCCCTAGTTAATGCATACAGTAACCAACCTGTGCTCTAGTAGTGTCTTGGTTTGCCCCATAAAGTCCCCTCATGTAGTCAAGGACTATCACTTCAAAAATCCAAACTGGCTGTCTGCTACATTAATGTGAGTGTAACATGTAGCTTCTCCCATATATAGTCATGTTTTGTGGTTGAACATCATTAAGTAATGTTATTTTAGCATGATGTGCAATAACTCAACATTGTGTACATTAATTTATATTGACAGAACCTACAGTAATGCATTTTGGGTAAGATAGCAAATTGGGTGTACAACTCCAGAGCAGAAGGTGGCAGTAGTGAGCGAGTCTGACGTTCAGCACACAGTTCAAAACACATGCTGAGAGTCAGTAGTGTTTGCTGTGGAAGACGCTAAGCTAACTTAAAAAAAAACTTTGACTTCAAAATAAAACACTGCACAGAAATGTCACATAAGTTGTTATTGTCTGCTCTGTAATTTTGAATTAATTTCATCACAGAATGTTTTTGTAGTGTGCTCACTAATCATAGCAACTTTAGCAGCTAGCCATAACAGCATTAGTTGCTATAGTTAGCTATTTAGCTTTTGCATTATTTGCTAAATGAGCATTATTGGGTGGAAACACTTTCCATAATTTTTCATGTTCACCCAACAAATTAGTATGTTGGATTTAGGGTGGCACAGTGGTGTAGTGGTTAGCACTGTTGCCTCACATTCCCGGCCCAGGGCCTTTCACTTTGGAGTTTGCATGTTCTACTCGTGTCTGCGTGGGTTCTCTCTGGTACTCCGGCTTCCTCCCACCATCCAAAAACATGCATGGGGATTAGGTTAATTGGCTAATTTAAATTGACCATAGGTGTGAATGTGAGTGTGAGTGGTTGTCTGTCTCTATGTGTCCTGTGATGAACTGGAGACTTGTCCAGGGTGTACCCTGCCTTTCACCCTAAGACTGCTGGGATAGGCTCCACCCAACAACTGACTTTTTAAAGTGTTGCTGCCCAAATGTCCCAGATGCCCCAGTACTCATTCATGGCCAGATTAAGAGGGTTAATGGGATATCATGTTTCGGCATGGCTATCGAGCTATCGAGCCAATTTATTAGCTGGTGACATCACTAAAGAAAGAAACAGAAAACTAGATAAATTATGGCGATCTGGCAAAAATGATTACGGTGACTGTCCACTGTAAACATACATTAGAGATTATAAACCGACTTCCTACTTCAACTTTGATATCATGTTGGTCCTTGACCATTCATAAGGGACAGGAAAAGGACACATTCCCTACATTTGTAATGTTATTTCATCAGTGGGTGTCAACTTATTTTATGTTAGTAATTTTCTAACAAATTAATCATAGACCAAAATGAGTACACCTGAAGAAAAGTCTTAGGAGCAAAGCCAAATTTTAGATTACAAAATCCAATTAGCAAAAAAAAATTAACCCCAGGTGAGTTAAACAAGTGTCCAGCAGACAGCTGAATATAAAGGGTGTTACTTAACAAAGAAGACCCTTTCCTATTTCATGTTGTCAGCAATAGAAGCACATGGAAGAGAAATCGTCACCCTATTAAAATAATGGCCCAAGTCATTTTTTCAAGTCTTTGGCTAAACACAAAAAACTGGTGGCCAACATTATCAAGAGATGATTTAAGCCAAAAACTCATTTTCATCAAAGAATGACATAGGCCATTCTTTTAATAGGGTGACGAAATGCTACAAGATCTGAGAAAGTCAAGAAAAAGCATTTCTTTACACAAGAAAGGTGATGGCTACAAGAAAAGATTTGCTCATCAGTCATAATACTGTAGCAAAAATGATGCAAAAGTGCAAGCATCCCACATCCAGACCGTTCTCGGAGGTTCACACCTCGACAGAAGTGTCTTCTTATGAGAGAGGTTGAAGAAAATCAGCATGTGAGTTCTCTGCAGTTAGCTAAAGAAGCAGATAGCTAAACCGGGGTGACTTTTTCCTGTGACTCAACATGGCGCATGCTGCAGAAGAAGGGCATGCAGGGGGGCCATCCACAAAGCAAGCCACTTCTGAAGCCCATGGACAAAATAGCTATTTGCTAATGCCCATGCTGAAAAAGATGAAGACTATTGGGACTCTATACTCTGCAGTGATAGACCAAGAGAAATGTTTTTGGAGCTGACGACTTCAAAACTGTGTGGTGTTGCAAAGAAGAAGAACAAAAAGAAAAAAGCATGTGTCTATAGTGAAACATGGTGGTGGCAGTGTTCTCATGTGGGACTGCATGAGCACTGATTGATGGTATCATGAATTCACAGTTATACTGATCCATATTGAAAGGGAATACGCTACCATCACTCCCTGCCCTTGGTCATTGTGCACTTTGGTAACAGAACAACGATCCAAAACACACATCCAATGGTGTTTTTCCACGACACAATAAAGGCACGGCACGGTACGGCCAGTTTTGGTGCTTTTCCCTTAGACCTGAATACCTCATAGTACCCCCTCGGCATGGACTGGGTCATCATACGGCAGCAAGAAACTGCCATAACATCATTTATATGCGACAGAAAACCGGGAAGAAGAAAGAGAACAACACTACTATCACACAACACTACTATTTGGAGGACACCGAAGCGATCATGTAAGCAATCAAAAGCGATGTCATTTTCTCATGTAACAATAGCGAAGCAGTTGCCGGTTTTAAAAATGGAGGGGTCGAGTTGTGTTTGGCTTTTTCGGCTGACGTAACCTTTTAGTATCGCTTCAGCTCGCTTGGAACCAGGGCGGAGGAGGTACAAAAAACGTACCTAGTACCAGGTACCAGGTACTAGTGGAAAAGTGCCACAACCATGTAGAGCCGTGCCGTACGTGGCCTGAACAGGCTCAAAGTGACTCAATATGTCTCCTGATCTGAACCAATCAAACCTATGAGAAATTCTAAAGAGACAAGTTGAGCATCATCATCCAGCATCCAGGCTCTGAAAGAGATTGTTCTTGAAGAATGGAAGAAGAAAGATGCGCTAATGTTGCCAACTTGTTCAATTCATGCCGAGAAGACTTATAAGTATGTCATTTAAAATCCAACACTTGAGCACCATCCATCCATCCATCCATTATCTACTGCTTATCCTCGTAGGGTCGCAGGGGGGCTGGAGTCTATGCCAGCTGTCTTAAGGTGAAAGGCAGGGTACACCCTGGACAAGTCTCCAGTTCATCACAGGGCACATAGAGACAGACAACCACTCACACTCACATTCACACCTACAGTCAATTAACCAATTAACCTAATCCCCATGCATGTTTTTAGATGGTGGGAGGAAGCCGGAGTACCCGGAGAGAACCCACGACGGGAATCGAACCCGGTACCTACTTGCTGTGAGGCGACAGTGCTAAGCACTACACCTACATTGTTTGTGATAGTAGTGTTGTTCTCCTTCTTCTTCCCGGTTTTCTGTCGCATGTAAATGATGTCATGGCAGTTTCTTGCTGCCGTATGACGACCCTGCCCAGGCTGAGGAGGTATTATGAGGTATTCAGGTCTAAGGGAAAACCACCAAAATTGTACACCACCATGCTGCCCAACACTTGAGCACCATATACATGTATACAGTATGTCAAAGTGTTTTTCAGCAGCTGGCATAAGAGGGCGCTCTCACACAGTCTGTGAGTAATTTTGGGGCTTCTGGGATTTATAGTTGGGACATAAATAGACGGTGTATGCCACAGAGATCAAAGCAGGAAGTGGAGATGATCGAGATTAGAGAACAAAACAATCAGAAAAAAAGTGGTGATTGTGGTGAAAGTGGAACAAGGTAAAAGCCACCATTTGTTTCATGATGAAAAAAAGAGTCTCTTCTTTCATTTGAGCTATTCAGTGTTTTCAGAGTTATAGTACAAAATATTGTGTGGGTCTTAAAAAATGACTCAAAATGGGCAAAGGTGCTGGCACAAGACACTTTCTGTTTTATAAAACGTCTGGCACTCAATGAGTTAAAAATTATGCAGGTCATTCAAAATCCTAGCTGTAGTAGGTTTTGTTGTAGGTGTACTCATTTTTGCAACATGATCTTTATCTTAGAGTCAATGAGGAACATTGGGTGCAAATTAACAAATGTTGTTTACAATCAAATGGCCCACATTTGCAGTAGTATTTTCTAGTATAGTATCCCATAGAAATGTTGATTCTGAAAGGAAACTAAAAGTTTTCTGACAAATCAGTTTGGGGTGTACTCATTTATCATGTATATAATTAGTGTATTTAATTGTCATAACATCAGCTACTGGTTTGTGTTCTACAGTTTTGAAGCCTCAAGTTCTGCCTCTTTGACCATTGACATCTTGGAGTTCATTGTTTTTATTTGTGGATAATGAAACACACATTTGTCTCATGTTAGACTTATTATCTCCATGTCAGAAGTGGGTTTGAGACTCTCGGTAAAATACTGGCTTGTTTACCTGTCTGATCAGCTGACTGACTTCTTTTTGATGATGTCACCATGCTTCCACATTAGTAAAACGTTCTCTTTACTGACACATGCCCTGGTAGTGTAATTGTGATCTACTGTTGCAAAAAGGACCATAATGCTCATTTCACTGTGATTCCACCATTCCAGAATTTACACCACTTGAGTGTGGAACTCGTTGCGGTCTTGACTTTGAGTGTGAGTTCATGATGTGAAGGCGACATCAGTCGTGGGAGATGAAGGAGGCTTGTTCTGTTGTGTCTGCGGTCTAAATGAGACCACTGAAGGAATCAACAGTGACATGTAATGTGCTGCTGCTGAAGAGAGATGTACAGCTGCAGGCCAGCACAAAGAGAGAGAGAGATTGATGAAAGAGGTGTTTGGAGCTGCAGCAGGCGCTGTCGTGTTTAAACTGGCCGTCCAGCATCACAATAAAGCTATAGTCAGGACAGAATACCGATGAGGATGGAGGACACACCTCCTCCCCTCTCTCCTCCCTCCATCCCTTTCTATACTCTCTACATCGCCCCTCCATCTGCTCACTTCTCTTATTACTTTCCATATATCTTTCTTTTCCTCCTTTCCTTTGTTACTCCTCCTGCCTTACTAACTTGATCTTTTCCTCCTTTCTTCCTCTACCTGCCATCTCTCCCTGTCTTTCCTTTCTTTCATTTCCCTCTCTTTCCATTCATTGCTGATCGCCCACACTTCCTCTCTGCCTCACATCCTCAATTCTTTCTCCCTCCATCCTTTCATGTCTCTCTTATCCTCCTTCTCCCTCCTTCTGTCTCTTTCTCTCTCCCTCTCTCTCTCTCTCTCTCTCTCTCTCTCTCCCTGCAGTCCTCCAGTCCTTGATTAAATGGCGGTGTGGCGGTTGGTTGAGGATTAGTTCAGTCTCTGCAGTGTGTGGGCGGCGTGGCGAGGGACGAGGCAGTATATTAACGAGGACCCCACCGTTAACGAGCCGTTTTTTACAGCTCTCGTATAAAACTCTCCAGCAGCCTGCCACCATAAAGTGACAGAGGATTCAGCTTGTCCCGGCATGACAGGACAGAAAGTTTGTGTGTGTGTGTGTGTGTGTGTGTCTGTGTGAATGTGTATCCGTGTGTGTCGCTCTTGATGACCTTGTCAGAACAGTAATGGGTTTAGTTTCTGTGTCTGCCCTCAGGGTCTCAGCTTATCACTTCCTGACTGTCACACTGCAACTGCAGGTGAGACCATGTCCCTCTGGAGACCTCCACATGTCTTTGTATGTCCACTGAGCTCCATTTGATTCCATGTTTCTACAGATGTGTCTTTTTCCAGACGTGTTAACACATTTCTCCAGAACTACAGAGGTGTCTATACATGTCTCTAAACAATTCAAGATGTGTCCTTGTACTATATAGATTTACAGACGTGTATGTGTATGTATCTGGAGGAGGGCGGCACGGTGGTGTAGTGGTTAGCACTGTCGCCTCACAGCAAGAAGGTACCGGGTTCGAATCCCGGACCTTTCTGTGTGGAGTTTGCATGTTCTCCCCGTGTCTGCGTGGGTTCTCTCCGGGTACTCTGGCTTCCTCCCACCATCCAAAAACATGCATGGGGATTAGGTTAATTGGCTAATTTAAATTGACCGTAGGTGTGAATGTGATGCGATGAGGTGGCGACTTGTCCAGGGTGTACCCTGCCTTCCGCCCTAAGACAGCTGGGATAGGCTCCAGCCCCCCCACGACCCTATGAGGATAAGTGGTAGATAATGGATGGATGGATGTATCTGGAGGGAGTCTTTTAAAGTAGATTCAGTCTGGTCAGCTGCAGAACTTTGAGGCAGCTGATAAGGCCAACAATATTTTCTCTATAAATCCAGATGTTTATGTGTTTATATCTGTTTGTATGATAATAGAAGATGAATAAATCTGTGTGGCTACAGACACTTATGTCCTTATATCTTTCTACAGCCCACCTTGTTCATCTTTTTTTGTTTTCCTACCCTGCCTTCATTTATTCCTCTTTTTCTGCTTCTTTCCTCTTTCCATGAGCTATCTTTAAAATACATCTCTCTCTCTCTCTCTCTGGGCCCCCCTCCTGCTGTTTTTCTCTGTCTGAGATCAATATCCGACCTTCATCTCCCCCTCTCTTGCTCTTCCTTTTCATCACTCCTTCCTTCCTCTTTTTAAGAAACCTCCTTCAAAGACAACAAGCCTGAGTCAAAAATAATTTTTCATTAAAAAGTTTCACCATAAAAACATCCCATAATGAAGGTTAAGAAACAGTGGTGAGCCGAGCGGTGTCTGAATTTTCTTTTGACATATCATCACATCACCAGGGTCGAAAAACCTCAGAAATGTGGCATTTTTATAAGAGTAATAAAGGATTTATGTCTGCCACAGGCTGCTGGATGAGCAGAGGAGGGCCGGGTGTTTAATTCATAAGATGAAACTTGGCTGAGAGTTGGATGGGTTTCATTTATCTCACTTCCACAACCCACAGTCTGCAGGAAGAGCTAATGAGACTCTCTCACACACTCACAAACACACTGAGTCATGACAATGGGTGTAAGCCTCCAAACAGGCCTTATTTAAGTAGATACTCATGCCTAGTTCATATGTGTCTCACACACACACACACACACACACACACACACAGACAGCTGACAGTGAAGAGTGAAGGTTTTCTTCAGGATTGTTAGATTCAGATTGAGGTCAGACTGGCTCTTTCCAGTCTTTTCTCCTGAATCAACTACAAGTACAAACTCCCTCATAAATATCAGTCAAACAGCCGCAGACAGATGTAATATAGATATAATATAGAACATGCCTCTAAAACCAAGACATCTAGTCTATATTTAGGAAACCACCCATCTCTTGCTACATTAGCTATTACTGCTGGTACTGTACTGATACTGCTGCTACGACTGCTGTTACATAATGCTGCTATTACCACAAGACTACTGCTAAGGGTGCTAGCAGGCTACCGCTAATACAGCCAATATGGTTACTGCCATAACTGCTGTGATCACCACTTCTGGTTGGTTAGGTCTATTAACAGTGCTACTGTTACAAACACTAAAAAAAAAAAAAAAAACAACTCAGACTCGTCCATCAGATTGTCAGATGGAGAAGCGTGAGTCGTCACTCCAACGCGTCTCCACTGCTCTAGAGTCCAGTGGCGGCGTGCTTTACACCACTGCATCCGACGCTTTGCATTGCACTTGGTGACGTATGGCTTGGATGCAGCTGCTCGGCCATGGAAACCCATTCCATGAAGCTCTCTGTGCACTGTTCTTGAGCTAATCTGAAGGTCACATGAAGTTTGGAGGTCTGTAGTGATTGACTCTGCAGAAAGTTGGCGACCTCTTTGCACTATGCGCCTCAGCATCCGTTGACCCCGCTCCATCAGTTTACGTGACTTCGTGACTGAGTTGCTGTCGTTCCCAAACACTTCCACGTTCTTGTAATACAGCTGACAGTTGACTGTGGAATATTTAGGAGCGAGGAATTGGATTTGTTGCACAGGTGGCATCCTATCACAGTTCCATGCTGGAATGAACTGAGCTCCTGAGAGCGACCCATTCTTTCACAAATGTTTGTAAAAGCAGTCTGCATGCCTAGGTGCTTGATTTTATACACCTGTGGCCATGGAAGTGATTGGAACACCTGATTCTGATTATTTGGATGGGTGAGCGAATACTTTTGGCAATATAGTGTATCTGGTATCATATCTCATCATCAATATCACATAGTTCACTGTGTTTTCAGCATTCTAATATTATAACCATCATATCTTTGACTGATGTAAAGTGTTATTATATGTGCTACATGTGTATCATATTGTATGTGAACACATCGTCCACGGGCTGTAAACTCAGGATTACTGTGATTATCAAGTTGTACCTGTCAGAGATCGAGTGACAGCGCTCTCATACAGAGGGACTCCCTCTCCAGCATTATTGAACGCCTTCAGGGAAATCACATAGTGGGAGCTGGGCTCTGAGAGAGAGAGAGAGAGAGAGAGAGAGAAATTAGATTCAGCAAAAACAACATAGTATATTATCATGTTAAAATGTAACTTTTTTGATAATTACTTTCACTTTACTGTGAACATGCTTTCATTTCTCATCAGCATTTTTTTTCCACAATATACCTGTGGTGTCTTTGTATTCTCTTGTGAACAAACAATTTTTATATTAATTACAAAAAAAAATGGATATGACCACCAGTCCCTGTCAATAAATATTAAATCCTGGTCAAAGACAGTGGCTGAGGTGTCCAGAGAAAGTTGTTTCCTCCAGGTTTAAAGGACATGCCTTTGCTTTGTTCCTTCAGTCCTGACTCGACACCTGAAGACACGATGACTGCAGACGTATGAATTGATCGTCATGCAGGGCCTTTCCCAGCCCCAGCATGTCGTTCTTGATGTGATGATGCTGCATGTTCTCTCCGTGTAGCGTCAAACCCTCACATCAGTTAAACAAACACGCCTGCTCCGCTCCCCCGGCGCCTCACCACCGCATGAATTAATGATCACCATGAATTATAAATGTCGTGTACATATGTGCACTTGCTCCCATGTGTGTATGCAACTCGACGGCCAGATTTTATTTTTTCATTATTCCTCCATTACGAGACCTGGGACGGGAGTTTTCATCTGCGCATAAAAATTCACCCAATTTGTTATCGTCTCCTTTGGCATGCACATTGCTTGTCGTGGTCGCTGGGGGGGATGTTTTCTCTTATTTGTCCTTCCACAATTAGATTACCACCTCAAGCAGCTTTCTTATTAAATTTCTTTAAATTATTAATGGTAATTAAATGGGAGTTTCATCATCACAATGAATTAGTGGGAGATGCTGTGTTGATATTGGCACTTTGTTGGCAGGAAGAGCTGGATTTAACAGGGGAGGGTGGTGGAAATACTAAATAACTGATGCTGATATGTACTTTGGGAATGTAAAGTCATGCAATTACATATTATTTTGGTGTTGATAAGACAGTATACAAGAAAAAAAAGATTTGGAAAGAAAACATATCAGTGCTTAATCATCAGCTCATCCCTCCTCGTTGTAGTGTCCCTGGCTCTGGGAACTACAGTACTACTACCACCAGTTTACCCTTCAGCAAGGCACTGAACACACAACTGCATATTATCATCCAAACTCACATATGATCCTTTGTAAGAGCTCCTAGATCACTATTTGGTCGCCATAACCATTGTGCGCTCATTGATGCCTAATGTGTTGTACTGAATGCCATGATAAAACGTTGGTATTTGATGCCCTATAGCCGGGTCATACGAACTGAAGCAAATGGTCACTTGTTATTCATACATCCACAGGTAATTCTACTTTTATCATTTCATATCATTCCTCATTGCTTGGCACAACAACAGGAAGCAGTATCTCTGTACTGGAAGCACCACAGTTGCTGTACTCTTTCCTCACCTAGGTTTTCGATGGAGTAGTATCTCTGCTTGCTGTCCACTCGGACCGTCTCGGCGTAAGGACTTCCCACTCCATATCCGATGATATAACCTCGGACCAGGATGTTTGGGCTGAGGGGTGGAGTCCAGGACATGATGATGCTGTTGGGCAGCGGCCTGACATGCAGAGAGCTGGGCTGGTCCGGCACCTGACTCTCTGCAAAAACACAAGCAGTGATGCATCACACAAAAGACAACATCAGACCTCCAGGCCTGACCTTCACCAGCAGCAGCTCTGAAGCTCACCCTGTTAGCAGCTGCAGTAGCATGGCTAACAGATGCTAACCCTGTTAGCTGTGTATTAAGCCCTAATAAGCTCTGACACTTTGTGTTATTTTTCAGCATCAGACTGGATCAGATTAGCGTGCTCTCTGTCCTCGGGGGGGAGTCGCTTCATATCTCTTTATTGAGTGATAATCCATTGAAATGAGATTTGCGTCTCCCTCTGCCTGGAAACACAGTTAGCATGGATGTGTTTGTTTTTGATCAGCTGCTTCCTGCTGACCACGACATTCTGCCTCAGGTCAACTTTTCCAATCATTAGCTAAACATTATTAGGTTACTCAACCCAAGAGCTGCCAGCTAGTTTCTCTCTCTCTCTTTGCATCCTTTCTTTCCCCATCCATCCATTATCTACCTCTTATCCTCACATAGGGTCACAAGAGGGCTGGAGTCTATCCCAGCTGTCTTAGGGTGAAAGGCAGGGTACACCCTGGACAAGTCTCCAGTTCATCACAGGACACATAGAGACTGACAACCACTCACACTCACATTCACACCTACGGTCAATTTAAATTAACCGATTAACCTAACCTTTTGGATGGTGGGAGGAAGCCCGAGTACTCGGAGAGAACCCCTGCAGACATGAGGAGAACATGCAAACTAAACATGCAAATTTTTCTTTGGCTGGTGCTGACCAAAACCTTGGGTCAGTAGCCTGTTGCTTTTGCTGGTATTTGTTGGTGAGTAACCTTTTGATTGATTTTGAGTACTAAATGCCATGGCTTACTGCCCTTTAGATTTCTGGATATGGTATTTGCAACACTAACCTATCCTGAAACTTTCAAATGAAAATGAAAGAAAAGACATTTCTGCTTTTTTAATGATCTTTCCTGGCAAACACTTTTCATTACTTATGTTGAGTAACCCAACATTAACATTTACTTAAAAAAAATGAATATGAATGCATATTTTATGCTGCCTTTACTGCGGTTCATTATCCGCTAATGCAGCAGCCTCCACTTATGGAGTATGGTCATAGGTGCCAAATATATTAATAAACACTTGAATGCAGGCTCTTGTCAAGTCTACAGTATCTGTTATCGATACAATTTTTGGAGATATAAAATGCATTCAATAGAGGCAAAAATCACTGTGATGAACCATTACATTATGAGTAAAGTGTTTCCTTCTGTTACTTGTTTTTTAAGGCATTTCATTATTTATGTCTATTGAGAACATGTCATGGAAATGCAATTACTCATTTTCACTCATTTTCAAACTTTGATAACATCTTTTCTTTCCTTTTCTTCCTCTCCTCCTTTGAGATGAATCTTCCCTCCATCTATCCATCTCTGCCTGTAACTCTTTGAGTGTCATAGATGTATATATTCGTCAAAGTGTTTTTTCAGCAGCAGGCACAAGAAGGTGCTTTCACACAGTCTGTGAGTAATTTTGGGATTTTGGGATTTGTAGTCAGAGCATAAAGAGTTAATATACGCCACAGAGATCAAAGCAGGAAGTGGAGATGATTGACATTAGAGAGCAAAACAAACACAAAAAGTGGTGATTTTGGTGAAAGTGTCCTCTATTCTACCTCTGATAAAACAAGAATGGAACAAGGTAAAAACAAACATTTTTCTTTCATGATGAAATAGAGAGTCTCTTCTTTCATTTGAGCTATTCAGTGTTTTCAGAGACATAGTACAAAATATTCTGTGCATCATGAAAGATGACTCAAAAGGACTCAGTGAATTAAATCATTAACCCTCTGGTTACCTTCAATTTTTCAAAAATCCTTTATCATTGGGGTCAGTTTGACCTCAGCAATTTAACTTCCAGAAAATGATCACAGTTAAAATTATCGTGCAAGTTAGGTATCAGGTTCACAGGTGTACTAAATGTCTCTTTGTTGAATGGGGTCAAATTGACCCCAAAGATAATGGGAGAGTTACTCTACTTATGTGTCAGGGTACTGGCTCTATTTGTCCCCTGTTCTTACCATCCAGGTCGTTCTCCGGTGTCTCAGCGGTGTACCAGTCACTGGCCGGCCCTGTGCCATTGGCCGTCATGGCTGCTACCTGGAAACTGTACTGACTGCCCTTCTCCAGACCTGGAGAGAGAGAGAGAGAGAGAGAGAGAGAGAGCATGTTATTATCACTGACATTTAGATCCCTTAAAGTGGCAATCTCAAAGGTTTTCACCCATCCACTGCTGTGACATCTGAATAGAATATTGAGTTGCACAGTGGAAAGTGTTATTTCAGGTGTCCCGGTTTTCTGTAGAAAACTCAAAGACACTCAAGTGACTGACAGTTAGAGCACTTTAAGGCTTGGATGGAAAATGAAGCCCTCCAGGCAGTTTTATCAGTACAAAATACACTAAATGACACAAAGAGCTACAGCTCCCACAGTAAATTTCAGTACGGAACAATTCTGTTCGATGCCAGTGCTAACGGTGAGATGAACACTGTAGGAACCACATAAGACATTCACTTTCAGGTTCCGGATCAGTCTGAGACAGGGGAGGGTCATTGTCGAAGTCATTGTTCTGCAAACCACAAGTAATGTAATGCCATTTCAATAAAGAACAAATATGTTATATTCACAAAAAAACATAATTTTTTTTAAGATTTGTAAAAACAAATGTGAATGAACTTAATTTAAGCACTATTGACCAGTACCACAAAAGATGAATTGTGTATGTTTTGGTGCTGTCAGAAAATGTCAAAGTGGTATTCTATGTTGGATTTAAAGTCCAAATGATATTTGGTGAGAGTTACATAACAAATTGTTTCGGACTCAGAACAAAGTTTGGGACCTGAGGACTGGTTGGTTTTGACTTGATTTGAAATGTCTTAACTTGGAACTGAAATTGGTCCTTGTTGGCCACGACAACAAGCCCGTAATCTGGAATTTGCAGATCTTGGTCTCCATGACTTGGGACTTGTCTCTGGACCAGGGGTGGGGCTTGGCGCTCAGGTCCATGGGGGGCCCCCTAGTGCTGCCAAATAGTGCTGTTCCACAGGCACAGTACGGTAAGGCACAGCATGGCTCTACACGGTTGTGCCACTTTTCCACTAGTACCTGGTACTAGGTGCTTTTTTTGTACCTCCTCAGCCCTGGTTCCAAGTGAGCTGAAGTGATACTAAAACGTGACGTCAGCCGACTGCCTTCCACTGACTGGCCAAAGATTGTCATCATAGGAAGCATCATTGGATCATGGACGTCCGATTGGACTGTAAAATCCAAAAACAACTCGACTCCGCAATTTTTAAAACCGGCAACTGCTTTGCTATTTTTACACTTCCTGGAGTCTTCTCTGTCTCTTGTCTTTCACTTTGTGCGTGACAAAAACAAATACAAATACATGATCGCTTCACTGTCCTCATTGTTTGCGTTGTTCTTGTTCTTCTGCTTCCCTGTTTTCTGTGTCCCATGCAAATGGAGTTACGGCAGTTTCGCGTTGCCGTATGACGACCCCGCCCACGCCGAGGAGGTACTTAGTTGTAATGGAAAAGCAACAAAACTGGGCCATACCGTGCCGCGCCATTACTGTGTAGTGGAAAAGTGCCAAAAATGTACTCCACAGGCTGTGCACGGGAAGGGTGGGGGCCCCAGGGATTTGAGAGACTTGAGACGTGTTTGTTACTTGTGAAACAATTTTCTTCCAAACTATTAGTATTTTTTTCCTTTGCCAATTTAAATGAGTCAGTTTTTGATTTCTGTTCAGATCCTTATAAAAAGGTGGTGGGGGCATTCTGTCAGTCATTTGGGAGTGGGAGATTTCCTCATGTGCTCTCTCTCTCTCTCTGTTTCTTCACATGACGTGAATTACATAGCTCACAATGTGAACTAACAGTTTGAAAAGTAGTAACTAATAGAAGTTTACAGTCTGCAATCCCACCACTAGATGATGCCAGATCCTACACACTGCCCCTTTCATAAAGGTTGAATGCTTTGTCCTTTAATCTCCTTGGAGAAGCTGCAATTGCTCATGTTATTTCTAGATAGTCAGTTTCAGACTCAGATTCAGACAGTGAAAAGGAGAGATTATTGCTGACAGCCAGGCTTGCAGCAGGCGGATCAAACACCTGCCACTGGGGAATGAGCTCCTGTGCGGACAGACAGATGAAGATAGCCATCAGCAGAAAATAATGAAAAGGAAGATCAGTTTCATTCAAATCCGGCAAACCTCAAATTGAAATAATAGCTAGTGGCGTTTTGAATGCAGACAAACATCAACACACATGAAAATCCTTCCAGAATGGCAAACATTAAAGGATACTTTAGGTCTAAGATTTTTCTTATTGTCAAAAAATCCCACCTGTGAACAGGTACCAGAAGTTATTGGGTTCGATGGCCTCTTGGTCTCCACGGCGACCGGTCTTCCTGTATTTGATCTTATAGGCAGAGATGATGCCGTTCTGGGTGCTGCGTGGAGGAGGCTGCCATGAAACCTTGATGCTCTGAAAGACAGTAAAGACAGAAAGCAATAAGTGAACTGAGCTCAGAGCCTATGTTTTCCACCCTTTGTGGTTGTTTGGTGCCTCTTTGTTGTAATTTTGTGTCTCTTTGTGGTTGTTTGGTATGTCTTTGTCGTCATTTTGTATCATTCTGTGGCTGTTTTGTATCTCTTTGTTGTCATTTTGCATCTCTTTGTGGTTGTTTGCCATGTCTTTGCAGTCTTTTTGGTAGTTTTGAGTCTCTTTGTTGTCATTTTGCATCTCTTTGTGGTTGTTTTGCATCTCTTTGTTGTCATTTTGTGTCATTCTGTGGCTGTTTTGTATCTCTTTGTTGTTATTTTGCATCTCTTTGTGGTTGTTTTGCATCTTTGCTATCATTTTGAGCATGGTTTTTTGTCTGTTTGTGGTCATTTTATAAATCATATAGATGGGATGTGAATTTCAGTGTGATTGCCCATTTTATCACCATACTTAAAATATGAAAATCAAAACAACAAACCAAGCCTCTGTTTCTTTCTATTTGGACTGTTACTTATCTGTGAAAGAAGTAAGAAAAACTGAGTGAACACAATGATGCCACGGCCATGCGCACACTCTGGAGGAATGTCAAATGACAGTCAAGCAATTCTACCACCTGTTATCACGATCATAAGATGTGTGTACAGCATCATGTTTCAGTATATTGTCATCACAAAAAAAACAACTGTAAATCTGGGTATCTGGGTAAGCAATTGTTTTCTTTTTTTTGAATCTGACGCTGAGTCTGTGTCTGTTTTTTTCTGTTTTTATTGAATCATGCTGGTAAAAGGCAATGGTAGTGTTAACATCACTGTTTGTTAGGCAGTACGTATGTTGCTTATATGTCTGTGTGTGTGTGTGTGTGTGTGTATTTTAATTGGTTGATTTGCATGTTAACAACCACTTCTGACACAGACACACACACACAGCAGATGTTTGCTGGGCCTCTAGTGTGCTCCACTCTGTGAGGCAGTTGCCATCAACCATTCTGCTCAGTATGACCCTATATGTAAGTATGTGTGTGTTAAGTGGGCTGAACATGAAATGAATGAAGATTAATGAATTAGACAAGTAATAACAAGCTTTGATCCTCTTCTCTCTACCTCTCTCTATTTGTCTCATCATGTATCACCTTTTCTTTTCTTCTCCTGCCAGTTGTGAAGATAGATTTTGTTTCTACTACTCCTCCCAAGACTACCCCTACAACCTTGATGAATAGAAATTACAACTTTATTGCACATAGACTTCATCAAATGTGAGGTTGGAGGACATTTAGAAATTTAGTGTAGGCCTATTTGATGAAATAATATAATATCTAGTGAAGTGGTTCCCAGGGCTACCTTAGGATAAGATTTGTCTACTGTGGTTGTCAAAATGAGATTTTCTCATGCATAACTAAAATCACAATGATGGATTTACTGGATAATAGACAAAAGTCTGGATATACAACTGTTTAAAGGGGTATTTCTAATAAAATAATGTTCTTCAGTCCATATTTGTCAGCATTTAGCCTTTTAAAAAAGGTTTAAAAAAAATGCTTTCCCCCACTTGACGCACACAATGCAGTTCTATTCATTAAAGACAGATGATTTAATAATAAGAAGAAAGCTAGCATATGTTTAGAGTTTTGCTCCAAATGTGACCCAAAAGTCCGAAATGAACTATTTTCCATAGATAATCGTTCCAAAAAGGAACTGCTGGAGACAAACACAAACATCGATGATATGAAATGATTGATATGAAATGATTTCATGATGCTCGGGTTCAAAGTTGAGGACATTTGGAACCAGAGCAATGAAGCACTGTTTGGAAAATGGCAGTAAAATGCCCCAAAATAAGACACTGAAAAAATGTCTCTGATAAGCTTTTATGAAGATGAAAATGCATTTGACATATTTATTAGGCTTCAAGGATTCTATACCATTGATATTTTGTAAGAAACAGTAAACAAAGCTGTTTATTTACATGAACAAAATCTGCAGTTTAACTTAAAATCATCTGCCAACCAATCAGATACCAGTATCTACGCTGTCATGGTGCAGTTTGCGCTGACAGAGTGAACTGAAGTGGATTGTCATTATATGCAAAAACAAGCACAGCTCAGAGCCAGGCAGCCACTTACACATGTACAGATTGTATCACACACATTCACAAATCTGTTGTTTGTGTCATATTAACACACACATTCAGAGTGATGGTGTGTGTATCTCTCCATCAGCTATGGTGTAAGTCATCGGGCCAACGAGCAGTTTAAATATTCAGCCAGTGTTACTGTGACAACGGCCACAGAGGAATTCATTAACATTTAGCTGCACCTGTTCCCTCTGCTGCTCCTCATCCTGCTAATTGATTACAGCAGAACTGATTACCGAGAGGGAGGGGGGAGAGGAGAGGAAGGGCAGGAGGATGGAGGGAGTGGAAAAAGGATAAATTGAATAAATGTGTGTGACGGCCAAATTCCTCCATATACTCTCTCTCTCTCTCTCTCTCTGTGGTCGTGTGTCACAATGTGCTTCATTAACTAATTAGCCACTTTGACAGGACACAGTTGGATGTGAGGTCTCCATGGAAACGATACCGAAGTTACATTCATGTTGGAACAACTCCCACTGAGACACAAAGAGGCAAACCATCCATGAAGGAGAAGAACTCCACCACCATCACCACCACACATGGAGTGAAGCTGGAAACTATGACAACAACACGGACGAATAGAACCCTTCTTGGATTTATTAGACCATTAATATTATAATAACAATGTAATTGTGATACTGTCTACAACATGCTATTACTGCTGCTCCTGCTGTTAACAGGGCATGCAAGCGGGTGCTGAGAATTTCTGCTCCTCACTCTGTTACTGATGATGCTAGTACTATCTCTGTTACTGATGATGCTAGTACTACCTCTGTTACTGATGATGCTAGTAGGCTAGTATTACCTCTGTTACTGAGGATGCTAGTACTATCTCTGTTACTGATGATGCTAGTACTACCTCTGTTACTGATGATGCTAGTACTACCTCTGTTACTGATGATGCTAGTAGGCTAGTATTACCTCTGTTACTGAGGATGTTAGTAGGCTAGTACTACCTCTGTTACTGAGGATGCTAGTACTACTTTAGGTCAGCTGACCAGATGCCCCTCGATCACACTTAAAAACTAGAGGAGATCGAGCTTTGCTGTGGCGGCTCCCACTCTGTGGAACACTCTGCCCTTTTCTGTGAGGTCAGTGAATAGCCTCTCCATGTTTAAAGCCTGTCTAAAGACCCACCTGTTCTCCCTGGCCTTTGGATAAGCACAGTCACCTGTTTGTATCTTTTATCTGTTTTATTTCACTGTTTTTTACTGTCTTGCTTATGTTCCTAGTGCTGTTGTTATGCTGTAAAGCACTTTGGTTGGCCATTGGCTTTTTAAATGTGCTATATAAATAAAACTGACATTGACATTGACCTCTGTAACTTAGGATGCTATTACTTGTCTATTTTACTGATCGTGCAAGTACTAACTTTGTAACTGATGATTCCAGTACTGCCTCTGTTACTGATGGTGCTAGTACTACCTCTGTTACTGATGATTCCAGTACTACCTCTGTTACTGATGATTCCAGTACTGCCTCTGTTACTGATGATTCCAGTACTACCTCTGTTACCGATGATTCCAGTACTACCTCTGTTACTGATGATTCCAGTACTACCTCTGTTACTGATGATTCCAGTACTGCCTCTGTTACCGATGATTCCAGTACTACCTCTGTTACCGATGATTCCAGTACTGCCTCTGTTACTGATGATTCCAGTACTACCTCTGTTACCGATGATTCCAGTACTGCCTCTGTTACTGATGATTCCAGTACTACCTCTGTTACCGATGATTCCAGAACTGCCTCTGTTACCGATGATTCCAGAACTGCCTCTGTTACCGATGATTCCAGTACTACCTCTGTTACCGATGATTCCAGTACTACCTCTGTTACTGATGATTCCAGTACTACCTCTGTTACTGATGATTCCAGTACTGCCTCTGTTACTGATGATTCCAGTACTGCCTCTGTTACTGATGATTCCAGTACTACCTCTGTTACTGACGATTCCAGTACTACCTCTGTTACCGATGATTCCAGTACTACCTCTGTTACTGATGATTCCAGTACTACCTCAGTTACTGATGATTCCAGTACTGCCTCTGTTACTGATGATTCCAGTACTACCTCTGTTACTGATGATTCTAGTACTACCTCTGTTACTGATAAATCCCTCCACCAGTACTGCTACTGTGCTTTGATTCTAACTGATCAATCCTTTCTTTTGCCTGGAAAAAATGGACTTCATGGCTCAATTAAGCCAGTTTCAGATGAACTTCCTTTTCTTCCCCAAATTAGGGGTGAAGTGGCTTCAGGCTGTACTGTAACATTGAATCATTTCACAGTTCTTTTTTTGTCCTGAGCGAACCAGAAAACGTTGGGAGCAGAATTCCCTCCTGCAGCTGCTTTGTATTCAGATGCCATAGATGTTATAAAGCAACAGGGCAAGAGAGGCCGTGGCCTCGTTTATTGCCTTCAAACAGACCATGGCTGGCCGTCTGTTTAAATTGTTCCTCAGAGGACACAAGGAAAACTCTGGGAGATCTGCAGCACGCTGATGAGGATAATAATGATACTGATAATAACCAAAACAATAGTGATAATCACAAGAAGCAGAGACGTCTGAGGGAAACTCTACAGACAGACATAGATATTGCTGATGTTGATTATACTGATTAAATATCTGATACAGCTGCTGTTGCCACAATACTATCGGTAGTAACACCTGCACTACTGCTACATCTGCTGTTAGCTCTACAGCTAATGATTACACACAGTAAATAAGGAAAAGGCAGACGATTTAGCATCAGTTAAAAGAAAATCTTCCACTACGCTTTTTACTTGCTTTAATAAGTGGGGGATCTTTAGCTGTTATTCATAATGAAGTGTCAAAATTTAGACTCCAGTTCCTGTTCATCCTGTCATAAACACTCCGTAGTTATTGCCGTGTACTGTTTTAAATTATGTTATAACCTTGTTAAGTAAATGTACTTGAGTGCATTTCATTCAGGGGCACAGTCAGTATTATTGTATTTCCAGCCGACTCTCTGAGCAGTTTATCCGATCGGTGGATGAAAGCGCTTTGAAGAAAAATAAAAAGCTTAAAACGGAATCCAGAATTAATTCTGGGAGTTTCTCTTCTGTTTCAGTATGCTGAGCTGTAGTGTGAGAGCTGCATACAGAGCACCTCATCCACCCTGTGACCTCCACACGCATGCACGCACGCACGCACACACACACACACACACACACACACACACACACAGGTCAGGTGAGTAAACACTCCCTGAATTCAATCTGTGATTGTTTGTTCATGTCCTCTGGGTCAGAGCTGCAATCACATTGGCTGTGTGCATGCATGTGTGTGTCTGTTAATGTCCTCTGGGTAAAAGGAGCAATCACACAGAGGGCAGACTGTCTCTATTTGCTCTGCAATACAACATGCAACACCATGCTGCACCATGGTGAGTGTGTGTGAGCCATAGTTAGGCTTTAGATCAGTGTATTAAGACAAAATGCACTAAGAGGTGTACTTGAATAGTCAAGTCACTGAATATTTTGAAAATATTTTTGGGGATTTTTCAGTGATATGGTGGTAGCCTGTGCATTCAAACACCCATTAATAATGATCAGATGAGCAATACAGGGGCCAAAATAGTTATTTGTAAGCTTTTTTCTTTGTTTTTCAATTATGACTCACAAACCTTTTCATATGTATTGTAAGGTTCAGTTGGTCTGGTAAAATGGTCTGGTTCATGTTCACATTGACTTGCATACTATAGACACAACTACACGTGCAAGAAACAGTTACTTAAATTATTCAAAAATCTATTCATTATTTATTAATCCAATTGGTTTTTTAATGACACCATTAATCAATTATGTATAAACTTGCCCATCGCATGTCTGCAGAGACCATTAAATGTCTTAAATGTCCAGCAGTTATTAATTTTACAATGATACCAACATGAAAAAAGCAAATCCTCACATTTGAGAGGCTGCAACCAGTTAATTCTTTAACATTGTTACGAATGATTGGACTTCCTGTTCAGCACACATGGCGTTCCACTGAGCTCCACACGTTCATCTGGACTCTAACCCAATGGGAAGGACTTCAAGGGAGCCAAAAATGGCCGAGCCAGTCAGGCTCGACGGGCAGGATTTTCATAGATGTGACGTAGCGGAGAAGCATCGTTCTCATCCGCATCAGGGGTTGGTTTTGATATAAGTGGTTGAAGTACATGTCATTAAAGATGGACAAGCAGTTTATCCAATCACATGCAAGGATTTTTGATAAGGCCCCGCCTTCTGAAAGACATCCCCAATGGAGCAAACCCAGATGAATGTGTGGAGCTGATGGAGAATCAGGTTAGGGGAACATGTCCCTCACACTTTTCCGCTGGAAGACCATTTTTATGGAAATTTTCATCATAATGTGTTAATTATAATCCATACACATGCAGGAAAATGCCCTGTTTCCTTTAGCCCGTTTCCAGTCAGCTGTCATCGTGGGAGTTGTAGTTGTTGGATGCTAAAAACTATCATTGTTTTATCTTGTTAAAATAAGGATTTCAGTCGATACTGACAGGAAACTTCAACCTAAATCTTCCAGGGGGAGAACAGAGGTGTATCCTGGGGACAAAAACCCAGTACTTCTTGGTCACAGGAGCCTCCCTGGTCTCATTTAAGCTCGGCTGTTTACTGCTCTGTCTAATTAGGAGATGTACCCCTGATGAGGTGGGCGGAGCTTCAGGTGAAGCTGGAGTGATGCTCAATTTAGAGGAGACGGTTTGAGGGTGAAACAGAGATGATGAATGACAGCAAACTGATTATTATGCTTCTAGTTTTGTTTCATGAGGCTGTAATCATCCCGTTACCACGACGACTCCATGCAAAATATCAGAGCAAGGGAATCCGAGATGACTGATGGTAATCATCTGCTGTTCAGTGACATCATCACAGGTGCATACCAGGGAGACAGGCAGTGAGAACATCTGTATTTCAAGCTGTAATTATATTTAAAAAAACAAACAAAAAACAAAAAAAGACTGACGGACCAGCTGATTGAGTGATCGACACTAGAAAAAAGAACCTCAGTATTGTCCACACATATACTGAACTGTGTGTGTCAAAGGTCAAACAGGTGTTCAGTATGAAGGTGACATACAAACCATAATACTGCATGTACATACAATACACTGAGCACTACTCAAACACATTCACTCTTGACTTTAAGGGCACCAGAAGTTAGTCCTTAGCTCCAGTGTCTCCTTCAAACCAGGAAATGCATGTGCTCTTTTAATCTGAGTTTTCGACTTCTTTATACTCATTTGATCATTTCTTTTAAATTTTTTGTCCCAGTTTTAATTGTTAATCCTTTTATCTGTTTCCTGTTTTATTTTGACATCCTGTGTTCTTGTGCCTTGTCTGGGTTTACCTCCTGCCTTTGTTAGCTTTTCACCCTTTTCCATGCTCTGAGTTTTTGTCTTGTCTTGTGCTTTTTGGATTCCCAAAGACCTTTTGTAAAGATTTTTTTTTTCCAAAAGGAGGGTCTTTCCCACCTGTTCTGCTTTGCAAAGCCTTGGCAGTTTTCTGCAGCAGTAGCTCCACTATTGGTGTTCCCATGGGGCTTACATTTTTGGTACACACTAACAGTGTCTGTGATCTGATTGGTGCTTTCAGTTATGTGGCCATAACAGAATAAAACTTTATCACTCTGAGCCAAATGTCACTTAAAGGGAACAGGAAACAAGAGTGTTTACGGATTGAATTTTCTCAACAACTCCTGACTCAAATGAGAATAGTAATAGTGCAGTATAATCTTATTAAACGTTTGCTATTTGAGAAATGGTCAAGTTTGTATCATTTACTGACTACACTTCAGTGCCCCATTCACTCCTGTTAAATGGATATCATCAAATCCAGATACCATCAGAAGTACCCCAAATGACTCCAAAGTGAAATGGGTAAGTAAATGACAGTATTTTATCCCAGATATAAGGCCCAGATTGTAAATAACAGAACTTCCCCTTTAAACCAAGTTAGACCAGAACAAACCAGACTAAAGTGATTCAACCAAATTAAAGAATATGCCAAATAAAAAAGGAATGCACTGTGAACGTCAGTAAAGTCAGTAGTAAATGTGAGGAGAAGTGATATTTTGTGTGATGGAAGGTGCATCAAGGCAAAATTAACCAACAAAAGCAACATAACCAAACCAAACCATGTCAGCGGCCTGCAAGGAGAAACACTGTTCACCTCATCAACTGATGGTTTGGACAACTAAACAATCAGAGGAACGTCAGGGGGTTGTAATCAGTGTCAAACACTCAAGTCAAGTCAAGTCAAGTTTATTTGTATAGCCCAATATCACAAATTATGAATTTGCCCCATTGGGCTTTACAATCTGTACAGGATATGACACCCTCTGTCCTTTAAAAATGACCCTCACATCGACTAAGGAAAAACTCCCCAAAAAAAAAACTTTTAACAGGGAAAAAGAAACGGAAGAAACCTCAGGAAGAGCAACAGAGGAGGCATCCCTCTTCCAGGATCCCACTCCTGGACCACCTCCAGAATCGACATATACCATAACTGCTGGATGTCTCAGATCAAGGCCAATGCATGAGCCATACCTCTCTCTCTGTGTGTGTGTATATATATATATATATATATATATATATATATATATATATATATATATATGTATGTGCACTATACTGTATGTGTGGGAAAACTCATGACTATGAGAGGGGAAATGTGTGCTACAGTGAATGTATGCAAGAGCAAAAATATTGTGAAATATGAAATATGAAAAATATGAAAAATATGTGAAAATGAATGAATGTATGTTGGAAGAGTGACATGAATTCTGACTTGCACAGCCTCTTACGTACAGCTATTAACTCAGTTTTCATTATAGGCTCATTCATGTAATCGAATGAAGGAGTTCACACTGAGCTCAGCTGGACCCTTCACTGCTGGTTCTTTTAATTCATGATTAAATGAGCGTTCAGGTTCTCCAGAGAAACACATCTGACTCCTGCAGAGACACAGCGAGGCTGAAAGGCTCTGGCAGGATCCTTTCCAAAGCTATTCTTAGAGCAGACGTGAAGCTGGATGTTCCTAACATCCACTCCTGATCCACTCTCTGACAGCCACAGAGACAGTGACCCTTGCTGGACTCTGGAGAATTATGGGTAAAAAAAAAACAACCCACAGAATGACATACTGTAAACTCTCTAGTTGTGTTTTCAACCGAGTATTCAAACACACACACACACACACAGTAACGCTCCAATGACTGGAGGAAAGTTTAGGAAATGTCAGATTAGTCTTTAAAAGTTGGTCTGACAGCAGAAACTTGAGGTGAAAGATTCACATTTTGTTGTCCAGCAACAAGCTGCAGAGAAACTGAGGCTGTAACGAAGTAAGTTTACCCCAGTACTCCAGGCTACTTGCACACAAATTTGAAGTGAAACTGATTTATTTCGTGCTTCTTTTAATTCTTCTCTGTGACCTCTCAGAGAGAAATCCTGAACTCTGCTTCACATTTATCTGACAGCATTTATTACTTTGCAAATCAAGATTTTTGCAAACTATTGTAAAATATATTGTTTTGTAACAACCCAACAGTATGTTACAGCTGACACAATTAGTCGGTTAATGAATTAAGAAAATAAGTTGGCAACTAGATGGCTAATGATTTCAGTCATTTTTCATGTTAAAACATTCCATAGTTTCAGATTCACAGATGAGAAATTTGTTGCTTTTTAATGACAGTTGATTGAAAATAATCATAAGTTCAGAAAATTGCTGTTAATATTTTATTTTGAATTACATACTACAATACAGTAGTACAGTCCTAAATATTACAGAATGATGTTGACACTGTTGGATTTTATTCAGTGGTCTCAACAACTTATTAGATTACTTTTCACAAAAGGAAAACACCAAAGAGCAAAAACATATAGAATATGGAACTTTTCAATGAACTGACATTTGGATCTAATCAACAAATGATAATAATAAAAAAAAACTAGATCAAACTATAACTGACTGGTGATGAGTGTACTTTTTCATTAAATATTACCCCTCAAACATCATGATTTGTTCATAAGGGGTCTAAAAGGGCTTTTGAACTCTCTGGGGTCTGTTTGCCCCAAGTAATGTCACTATGAATGATAACATGTTACCATGTCTTTGTCTGTGAATGATATTTGGCAAACAAAAGGAAAATATTTAGAGTAATGCATAGCCCACACAAAGTAAAACTTTATTTTTAGGTCCCATAGTGTCCTAACTGTACTTGGGACAATTCATGGAAAGACCTGACAAACAAAGCAAACAAAGCATTTTCAACATATTAATTTCCAGTATTTGCTAGTAGAAGCTATTTTAGTTCTAGGTAGTGCACAGCAGGTTGGGTGAGCATGCAAAATGTGTCTACAGGCAACCAAAAAACTCAAAATATATGCAGAATTCAGTTTCTAGTGTTGAATGAATAACAAATTCACATTTAAAATGGAAAACTCCTCTGAGTCTCTCCTCTCTACTTCCCCTGTTCCAGTTCAAGTTAAAGGAACGGTCAAGGAATCCACCTCAGGGCTTATTGGGAAATGAAGAGATCTGTAAAATTGATATGCTCCTAAGATATTTCTCAGGGTATCTAGCATAACCGTTCTTTGAATATGAGAAGCCCCTGACTGCTGAGCTGAACTGAGCCAAGTGTGTGGTCTAAAGGTTAGAGAAGCAAACTTCTCCCAGATCAGCAGGATACATTTGAGTGGAGAAAGATAAAAGTAGTGTTTTGCCTCATCACCACCACTGAGATTCAAACAGGACAAGTGAAACATCGGCTCCAGCTAGAGGCTTAATAAACTTGTGAAACTGTACTTCTTCCACCACTGACTATCAATGTGTGACAGGGTTACTGTCAATGTGTTAGCCCATTGATACTGTAAGATATACCTGATGCTGACATTTATTAGTTTCACAAAATAAGGTATAATTAAGTTTGGGTGAAAATATGGCACCTGTGTCACCAGTGCTACTCCTCCCTAAACGCAGAACACCCGCTATGCATAGGGCCACATCCTTCATGAGGGGCCACATTCTGTGCAAGGGGACACAATTGTGCACAATGGATGTGCATATGCGCTACCGCGAGACGTGCAGCGCGCACAGCATCAAATCAGCTCAAGGAAGGAGAGAAGAGAGCTGTTATCAGACCGCAAATGCATCACTGCAATGATTGACAGCACATATCTGACCAATCAGAGGGGAGCGCTGGCACTTACAGGGCGAGTGAGGAGTCGTCATGTTGTCAAAAAGACATCATGAGTCAGGAGTAAAGCAGGCAGATATGTTGTTGAAATAAAACTTTGTGGCACAGTTTACCTGAGCTGCTAATCATTAGAGAGGAATCTCTGCCAGCAGTCCTGATTAGCATTGATTAAATGTCTTGTTAACGCCCTTTGCATTCACCTCTGATGAAAAAGAGTAGTAAAATGACCAGTTGGTGGCCGTAGATATTGATAGGATATAAACTTCAGCAATATATTTAGCCTATTTAGCCTCCAAGCCTGCCGCTTCCTGAACCACGTAAAGAAGAAGACGACCTGCTCGGTCAGAGAGGACGTCTGAACGATGGCTTTTAATCAGAAGATGTTTCTTTAAAGGCAGATCTGATCTGATATTAAGAGGGTCATCACAGCAACCAGCCATACAGATAACCATTTTCTAGTTAATAGATGCATAACTACATACATTACTCTGGACTTTAAAGTTCAGAAAGCTTGTTTAATTTAAAGCCATTCAGTGGTGAAGTATGAAAAACAAAACAAAGAAAAAACATGATTTTTTATATATCCCATTATTAAATAGACATTACTTAAACTTAGAGGTCCCAACATAAATTGAAACCACATGCCAACATTCACTCTAAAATTTGTCTTCAAGTTGTCACGTGCTGAAATATCCCAAATTTATAAAGAGTGGCACAAAAATCTTCAAAAATACAGAGATATGCTGCTTTGTTCTAACAGAAAGTATTATGATAATTTATTTATCCATAACCTGAAGTGTTGTAATCATTGTTCTACATTTTCTATGACCTTGAATAAGATCAGGTTCATTATATATACAGTATATAATAAAAATAGATCAGTATCTGCAAGTCCACTAGTGTTCATCCAAACAGAATCATTTTCCTGTGTGATATATTTTTTTTGTCATTTTGTGACGCTCCATCAAAGCAGACAGTCAGGTCAGCTTCATGTTTAAAGTGTCCTTGCTGGCATGTTCAGGTCAGAGACCCTCCTAACAGTGTGAGTCATGTTTAACAGCAGGTCACAATGACCTAGTGGTGCAAACTGAGAAACAACGACAAACTACAAATTACATTTTTACTAGGGAGACAACATGGCTGTAACAGTGCTTAACCTAGAGCAGAGCAATGCCTTAAGATTCAGTCAAAGCTATAAGATTGTTTAAAACAAGTTGTCAGTGAGGGTAATGGAGACCATGATGAGAAGCATGCATCATAACGACTGATCACACTTTTTGGAGGCAAGTGAAACACAAAATACAGTGTTGATGTGCTATGATGGCTGATCTGTGCTGCTCCTTTAAAACATAATATGATTGTTGTTATTCCTGTCATATTTGGTTTTGCTGTGATGGTTTTCACGAGGCAGATTTATTCTTTTCTTATCCATCATCATGGCCATTACTGGCACTGTCCTGAACCTGTCTGCTTCGCTGCAGCTCAGGCAGACAGCATGTTAATGGAGTGGATCTGTATATGAGCAGACAAGCAGAGGGAAATATGCTGTGGTGTTGATTCCTGGTGCTCTGGGTAAATACAGCAATGCACTTTTTCATAGTGGATTGGACATACTGCAGCTCTGCCTCATATCCTTTATGCATACTTAAAGCTTTTGTTCTACCACAAGGTCCATTCAGTTGCATTTTGGACCTCAGATGAAGTTGCTGAATAAGGAATGCTTTACTATAGTGGACTGGGATCCTGTGGTTATGGACGATCTGTCCCACAGACAGAGATGTCCCCCCCGATGCCCTTAACAGGGATACAAAGGACGGAGTGGATCTGATGATTACTGGGTATCAACAATTTCAATTGCAGAAGTACCTACTACACTATTCTGGATTTTCAGGGAGAGCGACATATAATACTACAAATAATGCTACAAAGTTGTGTTTGGCGAGGAAAAACTGGTGTGGTGATTTTCACAGGGATCCTTTAATACCTGACCTCAAAATATGCTTATGGCTACGTTCAGACTGCAGCCAGCAGTGACCCAAATCCATTTTTTTTCGCCCCTATGCGACTTGTATCTGATCTTTTAATTACAGTCTGAACGACACAGATCCAATTTTTCAAATGCGACCCAGGCCACTTGGATATGTGGTCCTAATACCGATACATATCCGATCTTTTGACATGCGACTTGAGCAGCCAGGTTACATTCATCCGACCTACACATCATCAACAAGTGACAAACGTCACCATTCAGCACTGAAGTAGGCGAAAGCAGGAAGATAATAAAGCAGATAATAGAGAGTTGTCAATGGAGGGAAAGTGAGGTTTCTGAGTTAATTCATATTTAGGGGCTAGCTCTATTTATGCCAAACTGGAGGGGTCACATCGGAACTGGGCGGTTTAGTCTCCATGTTTACTTCCATTAACACTGAGCATGCTCGCTGCATGTGACGTTGTGTCCCCCAATGTGCATGCAGGACACTTTTGAGGCATTTAAAGTTCACACTGGAGATCACATGCAAGTTGCGTTTGAATGGAACTATGAACGATCTCGCAAAAAAATGGATTTTACTAAAAATCTGAATTGAGCATTAAGCCCTGCAGTCTGAAAATAGCCTAAGAATCTCCCTTTGAGCCAATTGCATTTATGTGTGATAATGATAGACACCATTCAGTGAAATCATTTTTTTTTTTTAAAATACTGAATAAAAAAAAAACAATTGTGTTGACGGAAGTATTTCCGTCCACATGGCAACGTGATGATGAGTAACAACGGGTGACAAGGATGTAATACATATGCCACGCAGATAGGTGGCGCTGCAAAGAAACAGAGAGACCCACGAACGAAAGAATGTAGTGAGCATGCGCATGAAGTCCTGCCCCCTTCAGGGGCTCCATATAAACATAACACCGAGAAGAAAAAAGGAAAAATGCTAATAAACTTAGCAGCACCTGTATCACATAATCCATCGTTTTTGAAGAAGTTGCTGTGACAGGCTGATGCACTCTGGATTTTAAGATCCTACTTCTGGTCACTTGATGGTATGACATCATCGTTAGTTACACACTGCAACTCCGAAACGGCATTGTCAGATCTTCTCCGTCTGTACGCAAGACGGAATCAGTATTTAAGTTTTACAGAAAGATTTAAAGATTGACGGAATTCTGCTGTGATGTGGACGGCACCTGGTGACCGAGGACATTCAGAGGAAGTCGTCCTATGTATATTGACAATTAGTTAATATGCAATCATAGTATCAATCAGTTTCCAGGACAGAAGTACTCTTCTCTGTGGTGTCTGTGTAGGTTCTCAGTCATCCAGGTGGAGGAAAATCAAAACGAGCAAAAAGAGTCAAAAGGACTTTCTTGCTTAAACTGACTGGTAGAGAGTCCAGATTCTCTCTCAAACAAACAACAGAAACCACCTAGACAATAGGTCTAATCATTGCAGCATTAGCCAACATGTAAAATGTAGAGGTAGCCTTTTAAAGCTATTATCATGTGAAGCAGCTCTGACAGAAATATCAATCACATGCAGGAAAATAAAGGGACAGAAACCAAATGAGGTCAGCTCTCCACAGACTGTCTGAACCTCCTCTTTACGGACATAAATTATGAGCCGTTCACATCAACACCACAAGCATTCATCATTTTCTCTGCTTCTGCTTTCCGAAAAAAAAATTGATGATGGAAAGAGAAAACTTAACAACAACGTCTTAAAGTTTTTTTGCAGAGCCAGCTGCTGGTTAAGGCGGAGTAGCCAGATGCTCAAAGAACAATGTGTGAATCACAGGGACCAAAGTGTCCTTCATGTCATCAAGATTACCAAAACTTGTGATTCCATCTGTTCAAACCAGTGAGAAAAACACATTTTATGGGTGTGCACTCAGATCTCTCCAGAAATAATACAGATTTGGTGATATTTGGTCAAGATGTCATCAAGGTAAACACCTTCATTTACCTTGTAGAGCTTTAGTCTTATGAAAATATAAATATAAAGATGTCTGATTCCAAACAATAACTACCAGAGCTGTTGAGTATTGAATACTACAGGGCCATTATTGTAGCAAAACTATTTCCAAATGTGTGTGAGTAATCTGATTTGTAAATGTGTAAAACAATCTGTAAATGCGTAGTGAGAGTTGTGAATGTGTGCACATATTAAAACATTCTCATATCAATAAGACAAAAAAAACAGGAAATCAGTTGAGAAACAGTCTCCCAGCTTGTTAATTTATTTTCCTTTTCCATCTGTTGTTTCCGTAACACCTTAAACGGTCTTCAGAGAGCAGATATGATCTTTACCACAGTTACCAGATGTTTCATGTTGAAGTGCACCAGGGATTCGTGAATAACCGTGAAATGGATCGACATACTCATTTGAAAATAGTTTTGCTACAATAATGGCCCCATAGTAGACATTTAATCATCAGCTGTAGGCTCAGATCTGCTATTTTATACTTACAGTATCTGGCATACGTACCAAGTAAATTCATGAGACAGTGCTCCTTCTATTCTGCACTTCCTGTTTTATTTTGTACTTGCCACTCCTCTCATTTCAGAGCACTTGACTTCCTGTCCTTGTATGTTTCCCACCATTGTTATTGTATTTGTTTGTCTTTACCTTGTGTTTAAATAGTCTTACATCCTCCTTTGTCATGTGCCAGATGGTCAACCATCTCTTGTTCATGTCCTTTGCTAAACATTATCTTGAGTTTAGCAGCAGTCTAGTTATTTTATATTGATAGTTTTTGATAGTATTTTTGCATGCCTCAAAAAATAAATATTTTTTTAATTTTCAACATTTCAGCTTTTTTCATTCACTTGTCTTTCCTGATTGACAGACAGTGATGTCAACGGGATTTTAGAAGATAGTGTAGTGTAGTGTTTGCAGTTTTTCACAATTGATTTGTCTCATCTGTCTGCAAAACTTTTAATTCATACTTCAAACCCTAGTTAGTGTGTCAGTGACGTTACCAATGGTAACCAAAAAGAAGGTTGTTTTGCAACAGAGTGAGTGAATATTTTTCATCTGTTAATGTTTCTTATATACAAATCTATACTGAGCTACAAAAAAAGAAACCCAAATGGAGGCGTAGGTAGGGGTGGGTAACATTGGAGACACTTTAGGTGTGCTGTGACCATTTCTGTTGTGTTGTCATGAGTCAGCATTGGAGCAAACGTGTAGCACATGAAAATCAGGTCAGAGCCACTGAAAATGAGCTCAAAAAGGAAAGTGGGGGCCACACAATTTACTGACCCTCTCTGTGACATTCGTGACATGTGACCATGTCACTTTTTGGTTATGCCAGTAAGAGAAACACTCAAGGCAGAAACTTTGTACCAAATTTTGTTGAATTCGATTAATTTGAAATGACAATAAATTGAATGGACCCATCGTTTGTGTTTATTTTGTGGCTAGTGTACTTATATATTTTTTGTCAACACTGGCTGCTTACTGCATACCACAATGTCAGCTTTCTCCACCTGAATGCTATTGTGTATTGTATTGTTTAGATTTCAGCAGCAGGTAAAAAGTTGATACTGTAGGCTACAATACTGAAGTACACAGGCACACAACACAGTAAGTGTTTGTGTAGCATTGTGTTAGAGTGAACAGAAAAAAATGTGCTAAAAATGACTTCTATGCCAATAACACTACAACACACTGTACCTCACACCATGTCGGTAGGTTATGTCAATGTGAGTAATGATTCAAAGACGGAGTGATTTTCAGTGCTAACTGTGGGTAACAATTAGTCGTTAATAGTTTAAAACATCCTCAATGAGCTGCAGCATCTGCTACAAATGGTGATAAGTGGATAGATCACTGGATGAAAACTCTAACGATCAACCTGTCCCTTTCACCTCAGGAAAAAGTCAGGAACTTGAGGGGAAAATAAAGTCAAGTGGACCGAGGGCCCTAAATGGATCAGGGCCCCTGACACCTGACACCCATGTGGCCATTGAAACCAAACAGTACTTTGTCTCTCTTTTTAAGTGAAGTGGAAGTTTTGACCATGGAAATATGTACTTTACTGTATTTTCATGCCATAAATCACAGTAAACATATGTATATAGATCATATCGATCAGTGAAACGAGGCCAGATCACCAGAGAGCAACTGGTGAACGATGGCAGGGTCACAATTTAAATGTGTGTCAGAATATGTCAACCTGGGAAATCAGCTGTCAGTGATAAATGGCATGTGTAGACGGCAGTTGGAATAACAAGCAAAAAATGTTTAAAAGTCTCTCTTGAAATAGCAGTTTGCTGAGGTTTCATCTTCCCCTTGAATGGAGCAGTTTGTTGACACACAGAGGAGGGAATGAAAGAGTAGAAAATGTAAAAACTCACCCTGGACAAGACCACCTCTAATGTGATGTTCTGAGGAGAAGCGCTGGGTACTGCAGAGACAAAGAAACAGCTGTGTGAATATGAATATCAGCTTAATACCAGCTGCTCACACAAACAGGATAAATGTTATATTTATTAATGTAGTATATGGTAGAGAAAGCTGCACACTCACTACAGTATATATAGTACAGTGTTATATACCATATTAGACAGCAGTGTTTAAATATAAATATTTGACATTTTTTAAACCATAATTAAAAATCACAGGAACATTTTAATGATGAAAAAATTTAAAATGAAGCTTTGGTGTAAAACTCTACTCAAGAGTATGTTGTGTGGCTCAGCCCATGAGTGAGGACGGAATTTTTAGCAGCATTTGACAAACAAAAAGTATAATAAGCACAAGTCAGCTGCCCTGTTTATTAAACTATGATGCTCCAGGTTTGGGCAACTGGTGTATTTGTAATTAAGTTACCACACAAAATGAACATAAAACAAGTCAACACTGATTCGGTTTCATATGGGACATGAACAGCATCACCTGGGTGAAGGGTTTGTGTTTTTTTCACCCAACCAACCTCTCCTTTCACTCGTCCTATGTGTGAGTTGTTCTGATAGCTTAATTATGACTACTTTGGAGTCAGGTGAAAGAGAGAGACACCAATCAAACACTGATCTTTGATGAGTTGGAAGAGAGAAGGGGCTGTTAATCAAAAGGTTTCACATTATGATCATGTTTGTTTTTAGATAATGGACAGGAGACTGAAAGCCAGTGGAAGAAATGCTGAAGTAGAGATTGAAAACCTGGATGTGACATCTGCAGTGAGTTCTTGGTTGCTTCTTGTTTTTTTTCCTAGAGCTATAGGCTGAGAGCATCCCTCTGCTTCCTGTCACTGAGCTAACCCAGGGTAAACACTCAGACACACTGGACACAAACACCTCATAACAAATGATGTTTTTATTAGATCTGTACAGTGTCACTGTGTTGTCTGAGTGCTGGGCTGACTGATTGGTATCAGATCACTGCCGTCAATCAATCATCCTGATGATGACATCAGCGCAGACAGGAGGAAGACAGATTGACACTGAGACAGTGTTCAAGCCTCCGAGATCTGACTGTGTCACTGCAGCAAAACAAGACAGGTATCATCAGACACACACACATATACACACGCACACACACACACACACACAGTTCACCCCTCTGAACCATCAGGGCATCAGACTGATTCTGAACTCAGACTTGGAAAATATATTGGAGACCAAGATGAGGAAGAAGATAAAGAAAGAAAGCTGACAATTAAGATGAAACCAAAGAAGAAGATTCAGAAAATAAATATGAAGATGGAGAAGACACAAGAAAAATAAGACAAAATAACAAAATGATGATGAGGAAAGACAGGGAAACAACAAAGACCAGAGAGAAAAAGACAGGAAAAGACTAGAGTGAAGAACAGGAAGTACAAAACGACTAAAGGAAAGATGAAATATAAACATGGAATATAAACATGGAAGATGTCGGGGGTGAAAACAAATAACATGGTAAACAAAGAGGATAAACGATGATGACGATGATGATGATGAAGAGGCAGCAGACATGTGGTCCTATCCTGTGAATCAGAGACGTTCAAACTGAGAATCAGTGTTTTGGTTTGAATACACTCTATGTCTGTCCAAGCAGACGCCTGATTAACTGTCAGCAGCTTATCTGTTGATTCAGCTGCTTCCTGTGTGTGTGTGTGTGTGTGTTTGTGTTTGTGTTTGTGTCACTTTTATTGTGGATTCAATTAGCCCACAACTCATTGTTATCATTGAGACGCAGCCGGAGGAATCACAATGCAGTCACTCTGCATCTGTGTGTGTGTGTGTGTGTGTTATTACAGATCATTTTTATGGTGTGATTGCAGCTGGACAGATGCCTCCATTCTCTCCCACTGTCCATGTGAGCAGGTTTATTAACAAAAACAAACCCACTAAAAATGAATCTGAATCTTCCATTGGTTCCATTTATTCCATTGGAGGTATGATAGAGACAGTCTGTGCTCCTGGTGACCTGCTTCACCCTGTAGACCACCAGGACCTCCACTGAAATGGATGGTTGGATGAAAAAAATAAAGGTCTATGGCAATAAGTGATGCACAGATGCAACTAGGAAATGAAACAGAATAATGCTACGTTCCTTAATGGGTTTGCTCCAGCCAGGTTAGCCATTGTTAGCATTCATGCTGGTATTTTTTTCTATACAAACACTGTAGTAAGATGCCAACAGATAGTACTGTGTGTAATGAGACACAAAGAGAAGACAGACATGCTGATGAATAGTGTAAACTGCCACTCTAGATTGTGAGGTTGCCGTTGGGAACATGGGAACTGGGAACATGAAAATTCCAGCCATCAAGGTCAAATGGAACGCAGCATTACATTAGCCACAACTTTTTGACCCACAGGTAAGCAGAGCTTGGTGTCATGCAGGTGAACAGTCAAAACACACTGGCCTAAGTAGAAGAGGAAAAGGAAGAGGAAGTTATGGCGCACATATCCGCTGGATCCCATAATAACCTCACAGATCTAAATATTCGTGAGACTGATAGCAGTTAAATTCTGCTCTAGATCTGTTCATGTTGCTTGTGATTAGGGCCGTCCTTCCCTAAACACAGAACATAAGCTGTGTGTACGGCCTCATCTTCCGTGAGGGGCCACATTTTGCATGAGGAGGGAGTTGATGTTTTACAATCCCAGAATGCAACAGTCAAAACCAAAACACTGCCATTTTGGCAGTAAAGCACCCTGTTTAAACTACTGCCAGGGATCTAGTCGCTTGTAGCTAAACACCTATAAACGTTTCTTCGAGATATTTTGGATAGCTGTTGTGCTCCAGGATGCCAGAATAGCTGAGGACGAGCAAAGGGAAGAGCATTTTACTGGATTCCCAAATGTCTTGAACAAAGACAGAGATGGATAGAAAACATATCAGCAGCAAAAATGGAAGTCTGTTCATATTCTTCATGAATAGGGTTGAGGCCAACGGTTTGTCATTTTAAATATCATGGTTTCTATTATGGTATCTATCTCTTTTGTAAAAATCAGCTTGCAGAAACACGGATTACTTTCAATGGGAATGTTCTCATTCTCAGTATTATGGTTATGCATGTTTTCCTGTTATTATGTGTAACGTCCAGGTCTTGTGGAAATGTAGCCCATTGTTCCCAGTCAAATTCTATTTCCTGTGGTGTAAATTGTATTGTATGACATGATTTAACCAGAAAGCTTTATCTTTTTAACATCTGAATTTCAGTGCCATGGTTTTCAGTTTCACATTTTTTCTACTGAGAGAAATGATCACCCCTTAATAAACATATGCTACCATTAACATCACAGTGACAGGAACACTGATAATGTATGAAAGTTACCACACTGGATAAAGGAGGAGATGTGACTGGAGCTCACCATCTGATTGGGTGGTGACGCTGACTGTCTCTTGGGCGGTGCCTGGTCCGTAGCGGTTAATTGCCAAAACTCGAACTGTGTACTCTGTGAACTTATTGAGTCCCTCCATCTTGTAGTTGAGTCCGTTCACCTCCACACTCTGAGCACAAACACAGAGGAGTGATCAAACTTTGTCTCTTCTCCATTGGTTTGCTGTCTACATCTCTCTGTGATGGTACTGACCTGTTCCTTGCCTGAGGGGCTCTCAGTCCACAGCAGTCTGTAGCTCAGGATGGGGCCGTTTGGGTGGCTGGGAGGCTCCCAGCTCACTTGGACAGAGGTTGGAGACAGAGCCTCAGCTTGGAGAGACTCCACCCTGCTGGGAACCTGGACTGTACAGACACAGAGACAAAATCCTGCTCACACACACACACTCACAAATACTGATACTACTACTACAACTACTGCTACTATTATACCGTCAACACCTAGATTTAACACCATTTAACTAGTGACTCAGGCCATGTCAACACAGGCTCACCCAAGTGTGTAAAAAACCGACACATTTGGTGTCACACTGACACAAAAAGTGTCTCTCTGCATCACTTTCTGAAGCAGGGGGCTTGAAACTAATACACACTCACTCATGGAGATATGTAATATATACAGTATATACCTGTAGGGGTTGGACAATGAAACTGAAATGCCTGGTTTTAGACCACAACAATTCATTAGTATGGTGTAGGGTCTCCTTTTGTAGCCAATACAGCATCAGTTCGTCTTGGGAGTGACAGATACAAGTCCTGCACAGTGGCCAGAGGGATTGTGAGTCTTTCTTCTTGTAGAATAGTGTTCAGGTCACTACGTGATGCTGTTGGAGGAAAACGTTTCCTGACTCACTCCTCCAAAACACCCCAAAGTGGCTCAATAATCTTTAGATGTGGTGACTGTGCAGGCCATGGGAGATGTTCAACTTCACTTTCATGTCCATCAAACTGTCACCAGTCTTGCTGTGTGTATTGGTGCATTATCATCCTGATACAAGGTACTGCCATTGTTCAGGATACAATGTTTGAACCACTGGGTGCACATGGTCCTCCAGAATGGTTCAGTAGTCCTTGGCAGTGATGTGCTCATCTAGCACAAGTATTGGGCTGAGGGAATGCCATGATATTACAGCCCAAACCATCACCCATCCACCCCCATGCTTCACTCTAGGCATGCAACAGTCTGGGTGGTATGGTTCTTTGGGGCTTCTCCACACCACAACTCTCCCGAATGTGGGAAAAACAGTAAAGGTGGACTCATCAGAGAACAATACATGTTTCACATTGTCCACAGCCCAAGATTTTCACTGCTGGCACCATTGAAACCGACGTTTGGCATTGGTAGGAGTGACCAAAGGTTTGGTTATGGATACTGACCCTGTGGAGCTCCAGACGGACAGTTTTGGTGGAAACAGGAGAGTTGAGGTGCACATTCAATTCTGTAGTGAGCTGGGCAGCTGTGGTTTCATGTTTTTTGGATAGAATCCAGGTTAGCACCCAGACATCCCTTTCAGACAGCTTCCTTTTGCATCCACAGTTACTCCTGTTGGATGTGGTTCATCCTTCTTGGTGGTATGCTGACATTACCCTGGATACCGTGGCTTTTGATACATCACAAAGACTTGTTGTCTTGGTCACAGATGCGCCAGCAAGCCGTACACCAACAATTTGTCTTCTTTTGATCTCTGATATGTCACCCATAATGTTGTGTGCATTGCGACATTTTCAGCAAAACTGTTCTAATACTCTGCTAATTGAACCTTCACACTCTGCTCTTACTGGTGCAATGTGCAATCAATGAAGATTGGCCACATTTAGCCATGAAACCTCCAACACTAAATTGGCCAGTTTTTCAGTTTCATTGTCAAACCCCTATGTACGTGTGTGTGTGCGTGCAGAGAGAGAGAAAGAGAGAGCATATAGAGTTTTTGCCACTTAAGCTGCCACGTAAGCTTTTTTTGTCAACAAGGGGGGTCAACCGTATTTAAGTGATTTATGAATAATGCAAGGTTATATGATTATTTATTTAAACTTATATTCTGGCCACTTCATATTGAATCTGTCTGCACTTATTTGTTGAAAAGAATTAAATAAAACAACACCAAATTATTATGGGGGTTAAAGAAGATTTTAGGGGGCTTCTTCCTCCCTAAAATAGGCCTAATGACACCACTGATGCAGAGGCAGCTGATGACTTGTATTTTTGCATTATGCCACACAATAAACCAAAAGCTTAATAACCACAAAGTAATGGCATGATACACAAAACAATAACAGGTGTGTGTGTGTGTGTCTTACGGTCAGGTTTAGTGGTGATCCTCAGGGGGGCGGAGCTCTCTCCTGGCCCCACGTCGTTGTAAGCGATGACCCTGAAGCTGTAACTCTCCTCTGGTTTGAGGTTGGAGACGGTTAGCTCCAGAGACTCTGGCTCTGACACGTTCACTGACCTCTCCCTGACAAGGGAAAACACAAAGTTATACATCCATCCATCCACTGTCTGCCGCTTATCCTCACATAGGGTCAACAAAGTCATCCACTGAACTACAAACTACAAAAACACATATAAAACAACATATTTTACAACTTGTATATGTATTTGTACTGCACATAGTACTCATTTTTTAAAAGTTTTTCTTTAATTGTGATTTAATTTATAAATCAAAAAATGCTGCATTTTTTATTTAGAAAATCCTGTTTTATTTTGTAACAGTACAGATAATCTGAGCTGTAATCTGTGTAATCCTGCACTGACTGCAGCTAATCCTCAGATTACAGCACCTCTGCAGCCTCTCAGTCCTCAACCAATGAGCGAATCACAGAAGAGAAAGCTGTAAAGATTAGCATGTTTCCACTGCAGCATCAAATACACAGAGCTGCTTGTTCTGCTTAATTCACCGTAAAGAGCACCGACAATGAAAAGATCTTTGAAATGATTTTCTATACTACATATTAGAAGCTGTCGAGAATTTCGAATGGTGTACCTTGAAGATAACTGATAAAATGATTACATGGGCTGATGTGTCCTTCTCACATTGATGTCAGGGACTTCTTAATGGGACATGGTCATTACATGGTTCTAGTCAGCTTACTTCCAATGCTGCTGACACTTGAAACTTACTAGTACTGGTGTTTAATTGTGTGAGATAACAGTCAAGTATTGGGTTGCCAGGTTTGAACTCTCCCCCCTCTCTTTCTTTCTCTCTCTCTCTCTCTCTCTCTCTATATATATATATACACGTATATATACGTGTATACACGTATATATACGTATATACGTGTATACACGTATATACGTGTATACATCGATATATATATATATATATATATATATATATATATATATATACGTGTATATATATATATATATATATATATATATATATACGTATATATATACGTATATACACGTATATATATATACGTATATATATATATATATATATATATATATATGTGTATATATATATATATATATATATATATATATATATACGTATATATATACGTATATACACGTATATATATACAGATTAAGTATTAGACGACCACCTAGTGTAAAGTATTTAGCACTGCTGCCTTAAATTAACAGTATTTCTGTGTTTCTGTAATGGTTAAATTAATGGTTAAATTAATGGTAAAAAAAAAATCACCGGTATGTGCAAGCTCTTTAATCAAGTTTAGATATTTAACACTAAAATATAATTATGGCTGTTGTCCACATATTTTCAAATTTAATGGTTTACAAAAAAAGTGAAAAAAAAATATCAAAACACATTATTAGTATTTTTGATAGAGATGTTAAATTGCAGTTATTTGCTGTCATTCCTGAACAGTAAAATGTGTTTCAGTGGTTAGATTCATTTCTGACTTCTCAGTGAATTCCAGTGTTCTGGATCAAACCAAGGTGAATTCAGCTTATGATCAAACTCACTGAGAAAGTCCCAGTCAAATCTCTTCATGATGCTGGAGACAAGTGGGACAGGTAGTATTATACATTTGTTAAGCACTGTAAATAATTTAAGCACTGAAAAGATGCAGACAATCCAATTTAAAATAATTCTCTGCAATACATCAATAACACTAAATCTCACTGTTCAGTAAACCCGATGCAACATGTCAGACAGCTTGAAAAGGGAGAGTTGATAGAATTTAGGGGCACATTACAAAGAGGTCACCACAGCCTTCTTTGTCTGCTGACTGTGAGTATCAGGCAGCTGTAAAGATATGTCTCTGGATCAATGTGCTAAACGGAAATAATCTGACAGAGCAAGAGATCCAACAAAATTATCATAGTTATCATCATTATCATCAGCAGCAGCAGCAGTGAGAGGCAGATGTTAGGAAAAAGCTCTGAGGAAATGGATCCATATTTTCCTCTGAGTGAAAAGCCAGAGCAGCAGGTCTGTTTGTCACACAGTGTGAATGATCTTTGCCCTTCAAAGGCCACAGTCTGAAGTCACAAAGTCTGCTCAGATACAAAGAATCCAAAGTCACCTTCCTGTCTTTAGTCTGTTCTTCTTGTCCTTGTGCTGATGATATACAGTAATGGTCAACTGCAGCATCAACAAATTCATCATCAAGCATGAGTGAGTGCATATGACCGTGGCATTAACAGACCATCTTTGTATAAATAACATGCATGTTGTATTCTTCTAGTAATATTGTAATATTGGATGGTCAATCTGTGGTCATGATTAGAACCAAACATTTCCCGTCATGTGTCTCCTTAGATCATCACGGTCCGTGTATCTTTTGGTCATTGGATTTTTCCTTCATGAATGGAAATTAAAAATCAAAAAAACGACTGGTTATCTGATTTTCATTTTGAAACACAAAAACAAAAATGAATTACACTGCATTTTTCTTTTTTTTCACAGAACAAAAATAAATTCACGAGTCAACAGGAACGAGTAAACGGACCAAAAACAACCATTTATTCATATTCTCGCACCGGAAGCAAGGCAAGAGCGCATGGTCCAGAGAGAGGAGAGAGAGAGAGCGACAAGCAGACGCGCCGCCACATCTAGCTGGCCGTATATTCGCAGTGTCGATAGTCTGCTTCGCCCAGTTGGTGACGTCATTGGCGCACTCAAACCATATTACCGCACAAATGCATCCACAACCCACCGGCGAAGCAGAAGAAGCAGAGGAAGCAGAAGGTTGCTATGGACTCCCTGGTTGCTAAAGATGCACTGGCCTTAAAGAAATGTAGTTACTAAGGGCAATTGTCATAAGTTTGAGAGTCAGCAGTGGTGAATGCAAAACCACTACTTTTCTGAGACCTTTTCTTGAAGGTGAATTGAATCGTGAATTTATTTTTGTTATATGAAATAGAAAATGAAAATCAAAGCCTATTTTGAATTTGATTAAACCATTTAAATGCTCAGAAAAGAAGAATGCAGCGTAATTCATTTTTGTGTTTTGAAACAAAATCAGATAACCAGTCGTTTTTTGATTTTTAATTTCCATTCATGAAGGAAAAATCCAATGACCAAAAGACACACAACACAGACAGTGTTAATTGTCTTCATGGTGAACTCACAAAAAGGAAGTGCAAGTAACTAATGAAGTAGGATTTTCCATGGAGAGGATCCAACTGAATCTAAAAAAACAAACAAATGAGGCAAATCTTTTTGAGGCAAATGTTTTTGATACTGATACCAACCCTGAATACAAGGCCTCGATTTGGCACCACTGATTCTGTGAGTTATGCTATAAATAAATTCCTGCAAAACGAACACATTCTTATCATCAGGACACATTACAATGCCAACAGGATAAACTAAGACCATGAACATGCAGACATTATACCTGCTTCACATTAGCATGTTAGCATTCTGATGTTAGCATTTAGGTCAAAACACATGCTGTTAGCATGGCTGTAGGCTCTTTTCTAGAACTGGACCCTGTAATTTCAAATCTGTTTTAAATGCTGTATTTTCTGTGTTCTCTGTATTTAAATATTTTGAAAGTGTTTTGAAATGCTGTAATTTTAATCATATAAAGCACATTGAGTAACCTTGTGTATGAAATGCTCTATATAAATCAAGCTGCCTTGCCTTGCCTTAGTTATCGTTAAGGTTAGGTTTGGGAAAGATTGTGAGTGCTGACAAAGTTAGCTGTAACAGGACACAAAACAGGACTAATTGGGACTAAGTGCAGACCCACTGTGAGAGTGCTCTGGAGGTTTGTTCTGCCCACATGAATTTTGTCCTAACAATCCACAGAAACAGAAGCTGTGGCAAACCAACAGCTGGTCCAGTTTTTATCATACAAATATGTTCAAACTATATCACAAGCCACAGAGTACACATGAGCAGCACCAGTGTCCCTGTGTGGACTGACAGTATTGAATATATGTGCTCTCATTTTACTGCTAACTGGGTCCACAATGCTAATATCAGCTGTAGTTTATATGAAGAAATTACCAGCTGCTGTGTGACGTCGACATGTTAAACCATAGCAAATCCTTGTTGCTATTGTTCTAGCAAAGAGGAATATCTGAGTAAACCAGACAATAAAATCAAAGCCAACCTTGCACAGGTTCTTCTGTTTTCAGTGGAATATTTTATATAAAAAACCCAAAACAATTTAATTTTACAAAGCATTTTTTATCTATCAAAACAGGCCTAGGCATCTCTCTCAGTATGCTTACATATTCTGAAAAATGATATGCAGCATTATATGCTCAGCCGTGTCTCTAAAAAGAGTTTTCTGCTTCCCTTCTTTTTCCATTTTCTCTCTTGATTCATCTGTTATTTTCCATATATTTCCTGGAAGTCATGAAAACAGACAAAATCCTATAATCCTTCATTGGTTCCCCTCTAGCTCTCCCTCCCTCCTCTCACATTTTCTGCAAGTTATTAGTGCTGAAAAATCTCTATTTCTCTCGAAGTCATTAGGACTGACAAAACATCTGCCTCTGTTCTTTCTGTGAGTCATTAGAAGTGACAGAATCTCTCCGTATTGTTTCACGATGAAACTTCCATGGCTCTTTTGTCCAGCGTACCGTTCAAAGCCCTGAAGCAGTGCAGGCTGCTCAGTCCCTGAGGTAGCAAAGCTTAAAAGCCAGGGTGTGAAAGCCGTCAGCTGGAGCCCTGCCTGTCAGAGGTTACCATTTAACATCAGCGGGGGACTGGCCAATATGTCACCCACAGCTTTTTCTGCTAAACGTTCAGAGCTGCAGTGTGCAGCAGAGCTGTGATCAAAGCAAAGAGGTGCTCTTTTTAACATAGTGTTTTTAAATCCTCAACGACATGGTTATATACAACTGGTTCACACACCTTCAGGTTCATGCTAGCAGTGTCAGTCAGCTGGTTGCTCTGTTAGTCCATCACTTTGGTCCACACTGAGCAACTATTGAATGGATTGTAAAACAGTGTTGTACAAGCTTTTGTGAAGATGGATGGAATTTGGTGATGCGCTGACTCTGGTGACAACCTCCCTCTGCCAGGGAGGTTGTGTTTTCACCAGGGTTTGCTTATTTGATTGTTTGCAAACATAACTCAAAAATTTGTGGATGGATTTTGACAAAATTTTCAGGGTTAGTCAAAAGTGGCCTAAATTAAAACTGATTAATTTTTGGTAGTGATCGGATCAGATTCAACGGCACCACCAAAAATTAATCAGTTTTAATTTAGGGTTAAATTTCGTCAAATACCTTTCATAACTTTTGGAGTTATTTTGCAAACCGACAAATGGAAACATAACCTCCTTGGCGGCTGGGGTAATATGAAATAAAAAGTCGCTGCCACCGCCTTTTGTAGTTATCTATAGATCCACGTTAAAAAGCATTTTCACACTATGAACATTTTCTTCCATGCAACTAATTCACGTCTGTGTATTTTTGTGCTGTTGTTCTGGTCACAAGGTTCTTCTTAAAGCACAGGAATATTATTTTTTTTTTTTTCAGAATAAGGTTGACTCTTCTGAGCTTCTGCACTGTGTTTAAAGTTGCACCGACAGTTCTTTGAGGAGTGGTGTGGGTAGGTTTTACTGTCATTTACTGTCGCTGTCTTACTTCATGTAAACTTACTGCTCCTGCTACCAAAGCTACTTTGTTTTAACAATGTCAGGATGAAAATATGTGTGACTAGAAGTCTGCTAGGCAATTGGCTAATTCATGCAACATAAAATGATGTGGGCATGCAGGAAGTGTCATAGAGTTGCGATGGAAACTGTATTTTTGTATATTCCAGCTCAACTGTAATACACTGCAGGTGGATTTAATTGTATTAATTAATTGTCATTAATTAAAAGTAGTCATGTGCAGTAAAACTAAGGATGTGAGACATACAGACGACAAACTTTATTACTTGATAACTTGATGAAGGTAGCACAGAGCAGAGCTCAGAGCTTTTGTTCTTACCTTTTATGATAAAATCCCTACATATACTTGCAGGAGATTATTTAACATTTGTGTTCTTTCTTCATCACACCCTGTGAGTAAAGGACTTAAGGCTCATATTCCTGTCTTTCATTGAGATGAAAATATTGCGGTGATATTTTGGTGGTATTCATGTCACACTGGTGAGCCTCTGACTGGTGATCAAAACCTGCAAAATGAAAAAGTGACTGTCTGCCCAAACAGAGACAAAGAAAAAATTCCCATCTTACCTTTCGACTCCCTCCTGGGAGTAGTAAATTCCGTATGTCTGCACGGCTCCTCCAGTCTCCTCTGGGGGGCGCCAGCTGAGTCGGACAAAACGGCTGGACACTAGGACAGGGACCAGGTCGCGAGGGGCAGAGGGGAGGGCAACGCCTGGGCTGGGGGACACTGGTGGGGGATCAGAGGAGGAGGAGTAAGTCAAGGGGGTGCCAGAAGGAGCAGGAGGAGGGCGAGGAGCAGGAGGAGGTGTGTGGGTGGGTCTATACTGAGTGGACGTGGCCTCTGTTAACAGTTCAACCAAGGGAGAGGGAAGGAGGGAGGACGGGAGGAGAGGCAGGGACAAGGAGGTGGAGGTGGAGGGGAGGTGCAGGAGGCAGAGCAAAGAAAAAACAAAAAGGAGCGAAATGACAAATGAGATGAGCAGATAAGGAACGGAAAAGACGTGGAAGAGACAAGAAGGAAGAAAAGGAGGAAGAAGAGTGGTAAAGAAGATCACAGGCTAGAAAAAAAAAGGCGACAGAGCATCTGAAGACTTAAGTCATCAATCAACAGATATCAGTCATGTAAACGTGAAGACTGTCGCCACCTCACATCAGATTAATGCTCTGAATAATGACCTAATTAATGACTGACAGCTCGGCCTTGCTCGATGAATTTAAATGTTGAAACACATGTACTGAAAAATGAGAGAAGTTGATAGATGGGGTTTTGTAATAACTGCTGTGGAGTCATATAGACTAGATATAACACATGATCCTGAGGGAGAGTAAGTTAAGACAAAAATAAGAAACATTTTCCTCAATATTTCAAGAACTTCAAGCACTGGAGAGTGACAAAACAAAACGAAAAATGACGATTTGTTATTTGAGTGTGCTGGTTGATTTTTCGTTTGCTGACGTTAATTGTCTTGTTGATCACTTCCTGCATTCAGGATCATGTGAAACTGATCCACAGACTTGACAGTCTTGTTCCTGAGTTGCCTACCTTGACTTAAAGTCTGATGAGTGACATTTCATTCTGTGGCGCTATAGTTGACTTGTCTAAATGTTCCCGTTTCTTTATTTCCTGCCACTTAAAATCATTACACCCACACTGAACAGTTCCTCTCTTCCTTCATTTGTTCAGCCCTTCTTGCCCTTCTTGGCCTTCTTCCTCTTTAAGAAGTGCTTTGACAGATGCACAGTGCACAGAACCAATAAGAACAAAGAGCCTCATGAGAGAGAAAAGTTAAAACACCAGAAAATAATCTATAACAAGTGTTTTAAGTTTGGACTCACATTGGAAAGTTGAACTCAATAGTCCAAACTTGCAGAATACGTAATTTGCAACTGGGACAACAGGTTTTATTATTGCACTACCAGCAAACCAGTGCACCTGTTTCCATCACTATAATGTGTGTTTACAATAAGAGTAAGTATGTATGGTGAGAACTAGACATATAAAAAGGCACAGAGGTAGCTGCTCAATAAAACACATGAACATGAGCCACACTAAATGTACACTCTACCTTTACTTCTGATGCTTGTAACATCAACAGACTATTCAAGCATGGTGGCATGCATTAGCAGCTAAAAAATAGAGAGGGGCTTCAAACCATTAGATCCAGATATGTAATGTTACATATAAAAATTTGAGGGCTGTCAAAAATAGTGTGTTAACATGATTAATCTGTGTTAACTTCCACAATGACAACTCTACCTGGACAAACTGCCTGAAATACATTACCAGAGAACTGTCATGAAGCAGAACTCCATTCAAAAAATCAAGGAGACTAACAACACAGTCGTAACTAACGATCAAACATGCTGATAAAATTAGATTAACCATCTTTTCTGAATCTGTCCAAGCTTCTCCTGGAATTCAGTAAACAAATAATCCACCAAAGAGCATCGTTAAAGTGTTAATTTGTAACGTGAAATGGATGAAAAGGAAAAGAGAAAGAGACATTCTTTTCATAAACACAGCGCTTATTATATTTTAGCAGCTTATTTGTATTTACATATATGTTGTATATACTATATTAGAGCTGTCAAAATTAGCACGTCTATTGTACCTGTGTGTGGACAGTTAGTCCAAGTAGAGTTACCATCGTGCAACTTAGTGCATTAACTATATAACTATACTTGGTCACACTCTGTAGTTGCAGCATAAAAATTGTGTTGTTTATTCTCTCCTATCGTCAGTGGTTGAAAAGCAATGCATGCTGAGATCTTTGCCAATTCTAAGTTTACATAAGTCAGCTCCTATAATGTCCTCGATAAAACACACACAGCAAAAACACTTCCAGGAAGTTGGAGAGTTCACAAGAATACAAGAACACTGAAAAGATGCAGAGTGAGAAAGGCCTGGAGTTCCCTGACAGAGGGTGTGATGTGTGTGTGTGTGTGTGTGTGTGTGTGTGTGTGTGTGAGAGAGAGCAACAGGAGCTGTTGCTTTGAAGTTGCCACTAATTATACTGCTATAAAGAACAGTCCCCAAGGCAGAACACAAGCAGAAACAATGTACCACACACACACACACACACACACACACACACACACACACAGGTACATACAGCTTATGAGTTTTCTTAAGTTTTAGTGTTGGCTTAATGATGGGGGATGTCATCATTCAACTAAACATGATGTGTCCCAAAGGAAAATTGTCCAAGCTGGTGCAATCAACTGTCCTCTCCTGTCCTCCGTCATCAGCTGAGAGACATCCAATATCCCTGGGGTCAAAGGTCGTGGCCCTCCACAGAGTAAATGCTTGAGACATGTCTGTACACGTCAGTAAAGCTTCGCTGAACACACATGTCACACTATATGGTGTGATGAAAAGAGAGCTGGAGAGGTAAATAAGGGAGAAAAATGTGAAAATGAAAAGATGACCATATGAAGGAAGGAAGAATCAGGAGGAAGAAAAAGAGGAGAAGGAGGGGAGAAAAGGAAAAAAGGAAGGAATTAGGAGAAAAGACGAGGAGTCGAAAGGAAAGAACAGAAAGAAGTGAAACTGAAAGAAAAAGAAAGGTATATGGAAACAGGGGGGTGTTAACACACCTCCTCTCGTCTCTGTGAGATGAGATTTCGGGGTGTGAAGGGCGGATTCGTTCCTGCTCGGTGACCCGGCCCAAAAGCCGAGCCAGCGCTGAGCAGTAAAGCGTCACTTTCTGCCGAAAATAGACGGGTAGGCTAAATAATGGAGTCAGACACCAGAGAAGAAGAGCTGGAAAACAATCTGAATAAGTGCTGAAAATAACACTGCAGTCTGCCAGACGACCGGTGATACCCGCACACACACACACACACACACACACACACAAAACCTCCTTTTTTCCATCACTCTGTCCATTTTCTACAAGCTGTTCTGCATTTATATTGTTTCTGTTGCCTGAATGATCTTTAGGAGAGTTTGGTTTCAGCTCTGAGCTTTCTACAAGAAATCTGATTGTGTGTGTGTGTTACATAAAAAATGCCCCGGAAAATTTTAAATTATACATAAATGGAGAAAACACAACGTACTGTATTTCTATTGATGTTCAACATATGTACACAACAATATTTTGAACAATGTATGGAATTTCTCTCTTGATTAATAAAGTATCTGTTTGTCTGTCTGTCTGTATATCTCTGTTCTGGCCCTATATACAATATATATATATATATATATATATATATATATATACTGTATATATATATATATACTGTATATATATATATATATATATATATAGCCAAAATACAAAGCAAATCCTAAAAAAAAAGGTTAAAACCTTAAAATTGATTGGTTTCATAAAAATACATTTTTTATGTATTTTTTATGTTTTTTATGTATTTTGAGTAGAGTATGTAATTTTGAGTAGATCTGGGCATCCAAGAGTTTCTTCAGCCAGAAATAACCACATCCTGATCCACATGTGCAGGGAAAACCACAGAATGACATCACAGGAGCTTCAGCAGCAGTGGTCAAATCAAATTGGTGTCCATTGTTCCAGCGGCACTGGACGTGGACGACTTTTAGACCATGGCTTAAGGTCCTACAAGGCTGTCATGAAGCCCCTGAACAATGAGAGACAGAGATTAACCTGACAAGAGCTGGACAGCCAGGAAGTGGAAGAAGATTGTGTGGTCAGATGAGTTCAGTTTCCATCTTTATTTTCCTCCTGCTAATGTGAGGGTACGCAGAAGGCCAGGTGACGTGCTCTGTTCAGTCGAAGTCCAAACTGGATGTTTCATCAGGATAAAGCTCCTGTCCACACATCCAGGGCCAGTAGAGCACAGGCTGCAGGAGCACAGTATTCAGGTCTTAGAGTGGCCGGCTCTATCTACAGACATGAACCCCACTGAAAATCTGTGGTGGATTATCAAATGGTCTGTTTCAAAGTGTAGACCAAAGAATTTAGAAGAATTAAAAGCAGTAATTCAAGACGAATGGGTCAGCAGTGTGAAAGGCTCGTGGGGAACATGCCAGCCAGGATTAGAGCTCTAATGCGTGCTAAATACCAAATATCAATTTGATGATGTGATGATTTATTTATTTTTTTGCTCAGTTTTGAACACATTCTCTGTTATTTGTTGACTTTGAACCTGAAAATGTTGAGAACTGACAAATTGAAACCGTTAAGATTTAAGTTTTGTTATTTTTTTCTTGTAAACAATAAACAAAAAATGCAATTTGTATTTGTTTGTGTCTGTCTAATGCAACTACACCTTTGGAAACACTAAAACAACTTTTCCATATTTCATGACAATATCTAAAATTACATAAAATTGTATGGGTGCATTTGCCCCCTGAAAACACTAATTATTAGTTTCAATACAGAGATGATACTGTAAATACACACTCACAATAGACACACTGTTTTGAGGTTTTGTCTTAATATACTGTATATATTTAATTTTGCTGGAGACCTGAGGTATATGTTTTTGTCTTGACACATTTGTTGTTTCTCCGTTTTCATCAGAATATGATGTCATTGATAACATCCAGATCAGCTGATCATTAACTGTATACTTGCTCACAGTAAAAAGCAACAACTGGCTGAATATACGTAACCTGCTGTTGTTGCTGTTGTTGCAGTGACTGCTAGGAGCTACTGCCAGTACACGCTGGTACTGCTTAATGTTAATACAAACTGCCTCTGTCAACTGCTGCTGATATCTGCTACTGGTGCTGCTAACTACTGCTGCCTCTAACTGCCTGTAACACTAGAGGACTGTGGCAAGACCACTTTTTTAAGGTTGTCTAGTCCCACTCTCTAGGAATTTTATTTCACCATAACCACAACTGAAAGTGAATCAGGTTGTTTTACAACACTCTCACTCTCAAAAAATAGAAAAGAACCAGACAGCAGCACGGAGTAATAAAATAAGAGCCAAATGAACAACAGCTCAACTTAACATAACTTAGACTGTGTGTACAGTATAGAAATATAGTGCAATAGAGTGTAGTGAGTGCAAATGATGCATGAGATAGATATACAGCAGTATGGCTTGTGTTTGTCACATAAATTGTCATGCATATGGCAATAAATGAGGTGAGAGGAGAGAAATGTTCTTTTTTTCTGGCTGTTTTTATGGGAATGTGGATATGTGGTTTTCGCTTTCATCACTCTTGATCTTGGTTTTGACACATTCTGGTCTTGAATTGGTCTCACTTTAGGTGGTCTTGACTACAAAACTGCTGACTTCATGTACTGTTGCTAACGACTACTGGTGCTGACATCTGCTGCTGGTGCTGCATGTCACTGCTACTGACCGCTAACTCTTACTTTCTGCCGTCAACACCTACTGCTACTGTCTGCTTTTATATAGCTGTATATATATATATATAACTGGTGACAGACAGCACTGCTGCTCACTGCTACACTGCAAAAAATCGAAATCTTGTCAAGAATATTTGTCTTATTTCTAGTCAAATTATGTCTATATGCTTAATTTCAGACAATATCACTTAGAACAAAATTTGCACTAAAACGGACGGCCTTGTTTCTCAGAAATTATGTCTTATCCCAGTGCTGCTGCAATGACATTAATTCTCTGTTTTATTGGCAATGTTTGTCTCCTTATGCTGGAAAGTGGGGGGACAAATCAGTGTCACTGTGAATCTGAAGGATCTGTCCACAAAGATACACTATATTGCCAAAAGTATTCGCTCACCCATCCAAAGAATCGGGTGTTCCAATCACTTCCATGGTCACAGGTGTATAAAATCAAGCACTTAGGCATGCAGACTGCTTTTACAAACATTTGTGAAAGAATGGGTCGCTCTCAGGAGCTCAGTGAATTCCAGTGTGGAACTGTGATAAGATGCCACCTGTGCAACAAATCCAGTTGTGAAATTTCCTCACTCCTAAATATCCCACAGTCAACTGTAAACTGTACGTGGAAGTGTTTGGGAACGACAGCAACTCAGCCACAAAATGGTAGACCATGTAAACTGATGGAGCGGGGTCAGCAGATGCTGAGGCGCATTGTGTGAAGAGGTCACCAACTTTCTGCAGAGTCAATCACTACAGACCTCCAAACTTCATGTGGCCTTCAGATTAGCTCAAGAACAGTGCACAGAGAGCTTCATGGAATGGGTTTCCATGGCCGAGCAGCTGCATCCAAGAACCATACATCACCAAGTGCAATGCAAAGAGTCAGATGCAGTGGTGTAAAGCACGCCACCACTGGACTCTAGAGCAGTGGAGACGTGTTCTCTGGAGTGACGACACACTTCTCCATCTGGCAATCTGATGGACGAGTCTGGGTTTGGTGGTTGCCAGGAGAACGATACTTGTCGGACTGCATTGTGCCAAGTGTAAAGTTTGGTGGAGGGGGGATTATGGTGTGGGGTTGTTTTTCAGGAGCTGGGCTTGGCCCCTTAGTTCCAGTGAGAGGAACTCTGAATGCTTCAGCATACCAAGACATTTTGGACAATTCCATGCTCCCAACTTTGTGGGAACAGTTTGGAGCTGGCCCCTTCCTCTTCCAACATGACTGTGCACCAGTGCACAAAGCAATGTCCATAAAGACATGGATGACAGAGTCTGGTGTGGATGAACTTGACTGGCCTGCACAGAGTCCTGACCTCAACCCAATAGAACACCTTTGGGATGAATTAGAGCAGAGACTGAGAGCCAGGCCTTCATGTCCAACATCAGTGTGTGACCTCACAAATACACTTCTGGAAGAATGGTCAAAAATTCCCATAAACACACTCCTAAACCTTGTGGACAGCCTTCCCAGAAGAGTTGAAGCTGTTATAGCTGCAAAGGGTGGACCGACGTCATATTGAACCCTATGGATTAGGAATGGGATGTCACTTAAGTTCATATGCGAGTCAAGGCAGGTGAGCGAATACTTTTGGCAATATAGTGTATCTGACAGCATGAATGAAAGCAATCTGAATTCATATACAAGGAATTCATTCAACAAATAATGGACAAGCGCACCATATTGTAACAGTAACTGTGTTTATTTATTTCAAAAGTAACATGTTAGAGTACTAGTTACTGTCAGTAAGTAATGGTGTTACAGAAACACGTTACTGCCCAACACTGGTTGTACAAAAAACAACAACAACTTCACACTCGAACAATACACAGTATAAGTCTCCTGTATTTAGCACTAATGCAGTATAACATCACAGGGAGTGCTACTTCGAGCAGATACTAAATCTCTCCCTCTCCTTGTCATTGTGCCTATAAATATTCTCCATACCTCTCTCTCTCTCTCTATCTCTCTGTCTCTCTCCACCTCTCTCTCTCTTTTAACCTTATGTGGAGGAAGACCGCAGAGCTCGTTCGCTTGCTTCAGCTTCACTCTGTTTCACATTCGAACTGCCTCTCTCTCTCTGCACTCAATTTCAGGGCTCATTTCAGCCAGCTGCCGTTAAAAATGCCTGTGCCACACACACACACACACACACACACACACACACACACACACACGCATGCACACTTCTCTCTGCCCTCTAGTTTTAAATTCCTCGAAAATGGATATTTATTCCTGTAAATCTCCCACCGCTGTGGTTGTCGGTGAGTGAGTAAAATCTCTAATATCTTGAGTGTGTCTGGTGTGTTTGCGTTTGTGTGTGTGTGCACTATTTGACCTGAAGTTGGGAACCAACTTTAATGGATGAAAGTGGAATAAAGGCACGTAGAGAGAGAAGAAGTAGATACTACAGTTTAAGAAAATACACAACCCCATAACAAGAAATCATCTTCTTTTTAAATGTAGTTTTTATAACTTCTTTTTAACATTATTTAAAGCTTACTAGTGGTGATATGCTATAGTGAACACATTCCATGTGCAAACCAACTCTCTTTCCACAATAGAGCTCCGGGAGTTGATGTCACACAATCTCGACATGCAAAAGTCAAAACCAAAATACCACCATTTTGGCAGAAAGGCACTCTGTTTAAACTACTACCAGGGATCTCGCTGCTTGTAGTTAAACGCCTGTAAACGTTTCTCAGAGATATGGTGGATAGCTGATGCTCCGCGATGCCAGAACAGCTGAGGACGAGTAAAGAGAAGATCATTTTACAGGATTCCCAAAGATCCTGAACAAAGACAGAAATGATTCCTGCCATAAAATGAGCAGGAAGCGTTCATAAGTAAACAGATCAGTGAAAACCAGCAGCTACCACTTTATATCAGGTACAGAATCTAACGTTTCCTGAACTTTATATCTGATTTATTTTACATTTATTACGATTCCGAACGGTTGTACTTTCATTTAACGCACGTTAGACCAAGGTATTATGGGGTGGATTTTGCACTGCTTCCGTTGCTCACAGTAACAAGCAACACAACATAAAAATGTTTGTCTGCAGAGTCGTTTCAGTCTTCCTTCAGATAAAACTTAATGCACTTTATGTCTGCTAGTGTGCTGTTTGCATGTCTGTTCCAGTGATTACAGCAACAAACAGGGCATTGTGTGATTTCTAGTGATATGATTAACAAGAGAAGAGACTTTAAAACATCTACAACAACTACTAAACCTTTTCATGGGGGCATGATAAGGGTCAGAGATATTAAGTCTTCAGTATTTACTTGTGAAAATAGTCATATCTTGCGATATCTTGTGATTACACCTGTGGAAAACTCTGAAGGTGTAAACTGACTGCCAGGACCACTCATTAAAATGGCAGTGTAAACAAATGGAGTAACGTGGGTTCTGGAGCTTTATAGTTAAAATGCTGGCTCTTTTTATGATACTCCTCAGTTGTATAGAAGTCTATGAGAAAATGAGCCTTCTTGCAGTTAGTCCGTCCATATCTGAGAGATCAACTAAAGGTGTTCTACAAAGGCCAGCTTCAACGTACCTCTACAGCCTGTGAACTGGCTAATTTGGACTGAACTTATCCAAATTATGTTATTAAAATCAATTACTCTATATTTAGGGCTTCCACGGCATTAACGCAATCTGTGGCAGCATTCACAAAGGTTAATCTAATTGGACAAACTGCCCAAAATGCGTAACAACTAAAGAAGATTAAAGCAGGTCATGAAGCAGAACTCCATTCAAAAAATCAAAGAAACTAGCAACACAGTCGTAACTACGGATCAAACGCACTAAAAAAAACAGATTAACCATCTCAAAGTTTGCCCAGCCCTGCTCAAGATGCTCTGCGACTGAATCTGTGGCTCACTGGTTGAATCATGCTCGCTGACAATCACAACGTCTCATTCTTACAATACTATATCAGTTCATGACCCAACATATAAATCTGGAGTTGTTGGGAGGCATGTTTTTGTTTTTTTTGTTTTTTTTCTCAGTGCTTTCACGCTGAACACATCTTGGATCTAAGTTTATTTATGGGCACACATGGAGATGAAAGTGATATCCATCTTCTCTGACTCTGGGGAAGTAAAAAACAAAATGATGAACCTAAATGTCAGAAGCGTTCCTTTACTGTAATTAGAGGCACTATAAGACACAGGGTGTGTATGTGTTGTCTCATTTGTGATGAAAGCTGTGTGTGTGTGTGTGTGTGTGTGTGTGTGTACTTATTGCTGCTCATGACAGAGTGTCTCTGTGTTTGTAGTAATACACTCTGAAGGCGGAGTGTGTGTGTGTATATACATTAATTGAACCTGAAAGCTGTGTATGCTGTTGGTGTTGTGCACTACTGTGAAAGCTTGTGTGTGTGTGTGTGTGTGTGTGTGTGTGTGTGTGTGTGTGTGTGTGAGGGGGTAATTTTCAGTAAAAGCTCTGCGGTAATTTTTTTTTTTTTTCCGTCGTGTGGTGTTCTCTGTGTCTGGAGCCCTGATGTTTTTACTGTGAAGGCAGGAAACACAGGTCACACAGTGAACTTTGAGACCCTCATCAGTGCCAAAAAACCACAACACACTCTGAAGTGACCTTTGAGAGCTGACCTAACAGCCTGATCAGACTGGAACAATCAGTGGTTCTCAGTAATAATCCAAGCTCTGAGTGTTGTTAACACACTTCTGCTGACATTCACCACAATATAACACAAAAAGTCCATAACACTAGACTCCGGCACATAAAAAGGAGCATAGGATTGTCAAAACTAGAATCAGAAAAGATGTTTATATCATATCTATCTATATACTGCTAATTTGCAACAGCAAATATACCGAGAAGCTATAAATTATTCATGCAGAACAAATCTGCAGAACATTCACAAACAGCGTATTTCATTTTCTGACAATTTCCGCTTGTGACAACTAAAGCATGATGAATAATTTTATGGGAAAGGCAACACTTTCCCGGACAGGAAGAAACATTTTGCATGAACATAACCCAGGCAGCAATTATGTTTCCTCCAAAATGTAGATCTACTAGACATAACCATTTTTTAAGTGTATAAACAGAACCAACACTAAACACTAACGTTATCCTCATCACATCACAGCAGTCCTGTATACTTTAACACTGAGCACACTGCCGAGGAGCAGCGCCCCCAAAACTGACCTGATATGACTGACTTTGAACTGATTTGTGTTTTTGACATAATTTTTCATCAACTTCAATCTATTTCCTCCCATCCATAATAACCAATATATCCAATATCCAGCATTTTGCACAAGCTTCATTTTATGAGCAGTAATAGGAGCTACAGAGCATCATTCTGCTGTATTTATTGTGCTCCTTCCAGGTTACATCACAAACAAGCATCATCCCATTGAAAGATTGCTGGAAATGATGATCAGATGGTGAGGGAATATCAAGGCAGCATTGCTTAGGGTAACTGCTTTGACATGTCCATCTCCACACCATGGCTTCCCAAAGCTGGTTTTATAAAGACTAATGCTGGAGCAATCTGGGCTCACACAAAAATATCCTCTTAAGAGTGCATTATTTGGTGGTGGCACATCATGTGTTAACACAAAGGGAATGTCAATTAGGATCCTTTGTTGTGGTGGGCACACAAGGTTCAACATATATGCACTGATCAGGCATAACATTATGACCTCCAGTCTAATATAGTGTTGTGCTGGTCCTCCTGTGTGACCTCTGACCCCTGAAGGTATATTCTGTGCTATGTGACTCCTTTCTACCTTCAGCAGCATTAACTTCTCTGCTCTGTTGGATCAGACCACCAGGACCAGCCTTCACTCCCCACCTGCATTAGTGATCCTTGTTCTCTCATGACCCTGTCTCTGGTTCACCACTGGTCCTTCCTTGTATCACTTTTGATAGATCCTGACCACTGCAGACCAGGAACAGCCCACCCGGTGGATGGATGGATGGATGGATGGATGGATGGGTCAAACACAAACATTTCACTCATGTAACTAATGCAATTTTCTTTCCTAAACCTAACCAAACAGTAAATTGTTTCTGTGGTGGCAGCAGATAATTTGAACACATTATGTGCCTCCAGGCCTTGATCTTTCACGTATAACTGTGATGTAAGGATAAAGTATTTTCACAACATTACAATATTTTAAAGATGCTCTGTCTGTCTGTGTCAGATTAAGTGACCAGCCATTCTTATAGCCCAGTCTAAGACAAAGTTTGAGTAGCACTAGATGTCATGAAAATCAGCTGGTAGACAGAAGTAGTTCAGAAGTCGTGTTGCTCTGAAATAAGGAGTGAATACATGTAATCAGACTGACTCGTGAAGGATTTTTACTGCCTGGTGTCCCAGAATGGAGACACTCTGTGAAACCAGATTTATCCAGCTTTATCTCACTTCCTTTCATGTTTTTGCCTCAGACTCTCTCTATCTCAGCTTTCAACCAGATGTGAAGCCTTCCTGTCTTATCTCACTTTACCTTTTAATACCTCATGTTTTGAATGGTTTTACCTCAAAATCATGGACTGACAGCAAAATGATAAAAAATTAAACATAGCACAGAGTTTGAGTTCTTGGTTGATCGCTAAAACTTTTACGGAAATGTTAAACTTGTTTGGTGACACAAAGACTATTTTATATTCTGTACTAAATTTTGAGAAAATTGAATGCATCATGTGTAGATTTATCTCCAATTGAGGTCTGCATTTATTTATTTTTTTTATTATTTAATAACATAAAGTGAGCACCTTGACATCCCCCAGCGTGTGAAACACATGAAAGATGAGATGATCTCATATATATATATATATATATATATATATATATATATATATATATATATATATATATATTGGCTTGTACAGTACTGTCATCAACTGAATGCATCACTGAGCTGCAATCGTCCAGGAAATACCCATTGTCCTGAACAAATGAAAACAGGAAACTATCCACTGATTTAAACAAATGAGCGGGAGCTGCAGTCATCCAGAAATTATCCACTATCTAGAGGTGCCATTCAGGAATCATTATCTGGTCATCCAGGAATTACCCAGTGCCCTGTATTCACTAGCCCTCGCTGCAAGTGTCCAGGAATTATCCACTGCCCTTTGTAGAAGCGCAGAGGCTGTGACAGATGAAGCTCCAGAGCGATAGAGAGGAACTGAACTGTGTCAAATTTGGAAACTGTCTTCATGTTGACCGATCCTTTTGTCTTTCCTGCTCTGAAAATGTCTAAAGGCATGACCCCACGTACAATACAGAGCTATACGTACCGAAACATGCTACTGAGGGGTTTTGTGTACCAAAGCTAAGTGGTCCTTCACTGTTGACTGTGTTGAACACTGTGGATGATATGATGAGAGTATTTTAACATTTTATGGAGTTCTGTTTTTTTTCTGAAACAGCAGGATTCATTCAATAAGTGAAGAGCACACACACACACACACACACACACACACTTCCCCTTTCTTCCTCCTCCTGCTGAGTGATGATGAAGGGGCTGATGGGAAGGTGTTTCATCACAAAGGAGATCAATGTTGGTGTGACACACACACACACACACACACACACACACACACACACACAGCAGGGTGACACATTTAGGTGTAGGCGGTGAGGTACAAACCTCCAACCTCTAACCAATCGATAGGCAAGAATGCACACACCCTCACTATATAGATGACCTTCCACTTTCTACAATCGATAGAGGCCGACGTCGCAGAAACATCAGTGCTATGAGTGGAGAGAAGATGAATGTTTTCCTCTCATCTTCCATCTCTCCCTCTCTTCTTTGTGTTTTTTTATGCAGAGCAAGAAAGATTTAATGGTAGAGAGATTGATCTAATGAGAGGTGAGGAGACTGATGTGGAAGAAACGATTATGATGGGGATGGAAGCCAAACCAAACTGTCAAATGAAATAAATTAAAATAAAGTTAATTCACAATATCTTTAGTCACCTTGACTGTAGAGGGCAAAATCCCTGATTTCCTGATATGCTTTTAATGTGAAAGGGTTGCATCTCAATGACAGCAGTTTAACAGCAATCAAGATCATAACAAAGCAGAAGAATAATGTAATGAAAGTATTTGTGTTAAACTGAGCAACAGTTCTGTCAATAGTTGTAGACTGTGATGTGTGATGACTTCTCAGAACAACAAAAGAACTTGAAGTATTACTCTAATTTAAATTGCACAGATTAACTGGTAAAGTAAATCTAAATCTGAATGTTTAATTCTCATGGAGAATTCATGAACACCTCAGGATGCAATGAAATAAAAGTCGTTAGCATCATTAGTCATGTGAGTCACATGGGTTATTTACTCGAATAATTAGTCAAGTTAACATCAACCACACTCTCTTCTAAAGCCTAAGTGGTTTTGTTGCCTAACCCTAAACTTCCTCTGAAAGTTTATTTTGAAAAGTCAGTCTGCTGAAGACGTACTGTGTTATTCTCATTGGACTCATACTGTAACTGAAAACACAAAATGGATTGACAAAAAGGATGACACAACCCAGGAAGTGAGCTTAACAACATCCAGTCATTAGCATATTCAGAAAAAAAAAAAAAAAACTCTGTAAGGACACAAAGACATTACCCAGTGTATCACTGCCTTTTTTCCCAATGTATGCACTTTGGATTTAGTCATTTTTATTCTATATAAAGAGTATGAATCTTTGTCTGCCTCTCTCTCCCCCTCTCCATTTCAAACAGGTGTTATTGAGCTGAATTTCATTAAATCCACGCGCTCCAGGTGCTCTGTAGACATTGCTCGGTGTTGCTGGGTCGCCGCTCGCTCCTCACTGTGGATTGAAATGACAGCAGACAGATCGCTGCCGTGTCTTGATTTGTTTTGTTGTTTTGTTGTTTTGGTGGTGGTGGTGGGGGGATTCAGACCTACACACCTGTCTGTCACTAAAAGCCTGTCTGTCAGGAGGAGGAGGGACATGAAGAGGAGAAAGAGAATGAGGAGGTGAGCGCGAGTGTTTGGTTGTGATTATTTTCACCCAATATTGTACAATTTCTTTTTCATCCCCAACAGTTGCACAACAGGTGCACAACATAAGTTTTAAGATTAAAAGAAAAAATAAAAAAATCATAAACGCTGCTCTGATAAATGTCTGAAAGGGGTTGTTGTATTGAAGTGAATATTACGTTAATGCTTTAGTATCTCCCAGCTTATTACTCTTATTTAAATTCACAACTTCACCATCATCATTAACAACATTGGCAGACAGCTGTGTTCAGCAAAAAAGCAGCCAAAACCCCAGGTACAGTACACTACCAGCTTCAAGGTTATCTCCTTGTTGGTGAACATAGTGGAGCATTAGAGGAGCTGAGGAAACAGATAATTTTCTCAGAAGCTGGTGGAGACCAAAACAGAAATAAACATATTTAAAACAGATATTAATAAACATATAACTACATTGTTGTACCTGTCAAGTGTTATAAATAGGGCTTAGTATCTTTAAAGTTGTTTTAATACAATGCTAATTTTGGTATCTTTGTTCCAGAACTATATATTTTTTTCGATATAAATAACTTATTTTTGTATAATTTGGACTTTAATCATGGTCATTATCACTATTTATTATTATTATTGTTATTATTATTATTATTTTACAATTTCAAATCAATAGGTTACTTTTGGGTAATTTGGTCTTTCTCATGGTAGACATACTAGACAATGATCTGATGATGATCAACAGACACAGGCTGCTACAGGTGCTCTTTAGGACCCTGGGGAGTGACAGCTTACCTTATGGTGTGTTCACTGGAAGTCAAAACTCGGAGCTCAGATAAACATAACCTCAAAGGTGAGTGTTCCCAGCTCTTTCAGCCTTACAAATGACAACAAAACATCAAATAGTGAGAGAGATCCGACTTCATGGGGGTTCTGATTTAAATTCTGACTTGGAGCTTGGAAATCGCAACATTCATGTACAACTGGAATGCACCATGAGTCTAAACACAAAAATGCTGGGCTCCCAATGCTGTTTTACAAACAGTGTTTGTCTCTTTATACTGGGAAAGTGATGGGACAGATAAATGTCTCTATGAATCTGAAGGGGACATGTCCCCCCATCCCTAGAGACATGTGAGAACATGGCTCACAGACACTTTAGTATCAGAATTTGGCCCCAAAAAATATTTAATTTTTTGATCCCCGATAGGATCGGAGCTTTTCAGTCTCTTGTTTGGTACCCAGCCCTAGTTATAAAATATGTAGTAGGCTAATTGTTCTTCTAGGCATGTCCAGCAACACATCAAGTATTTAGGTGAAAAAACTACTTGTTTAGGTTTAGGTAATGATCATGGTCTGGGTTGAAATCACTGCAGAAGTGACTTTATGGTGTGGAAATAACATGACAAATAAGTCTTGTGTTTCCTCCAATGTCCTCCCACCCTCCTCCCTGCACTGACTTTGTTGTTTTATTCTGCCACCTGTCCAGGCTCACCATTACTGTGGATTACATTCAAAGTGATTACATGCATTACATTATCATATAGAGTAATAGAAGTACAAACTCTATGGTTACTACAATGAGCAATTTGTTCACAGACTAACTTCCTATTTCAGGAGGCATTTTCCAATACAAGCATTAAGCATGAATGCAGCGTAACAGACATATCGATCAGTCATACACAAAACAAGAGAAACGCATACAAATATGTATAATTCATAGTGGCCAAATTAAAGAAATTATTATATTTGGTGTTTTATTGCATTTGTTTCATGTACATGTACATTCCACAGCACTGTTATCTTTTTTGTTGTATGCTCATGGGATTAGAAAATATTCAATCGATCACTCAGTAAAGGCATAAACAGAAAAATAGTGCAGTGGAGCGTGGAGAGTGGAGCGAGTGATTTCAAATTTGCATTGCGTGTTTTGGTCAAATAAAACACACACACACACACACACACACATCTTCCTTGTGCTCTCAGGCAAACACTTAATATGTATCTCTACCTGTCACACACACACACACACACACACACACACACACACACACACACACACACTCATCTGGTGCTCACAGGATAGAGGATGGGAGAAGAGAGGAGAGGAGGCTACCATCACCATGGCAACAGACACTCCACACCCCCACCCTCCACACACACACTCCTGTAGAGTGGGGGTAGAAGTGTGTGTGTGGACGGAAAGAGAGAGAGAGAGAGAGAGAGAAAGAGAGAGGTAGAGAGGTGAGAGGTAGAGTAAAGCATTTCTCTGTGTGAGAGATAAAGTGTGTGTGTGTGTGTGTGTGTGTGTGTGTTTGTAAGGTCAGACGCTCACTGTGGAATACAAATCTGTCATGGCTGACACACTTCCTCCTCTCTCTCTTACTCTTCCTGCCCTTCGCTTGACCCTCCCTTCGCTTACTCGCTCTTTTTTCCTTTCTTCTCTCTCTCTCTCTCTCCCTCCATCCATCCACATCCTCTCTCTATCTCCTCCACAGAATTGTGTTGGGCAATTTCATTTTATCTCTTATCCCCTCTCTTTTATGATTCCCTTTTCCTCCCCCTCCTCCTCCTGATCTCTTTTTCTGTCTCTCTTTCTCCATCCATCCTAACCTTCCTTCTACCTCTCCTCTTCCAGCAGACTGGAAATGATCTGGGATGACTATCCCTCTTTTTTTACCCTCTTTCTTTCTTTCTTTCTTTCTTTCTTTCTGCAGGCATCACCTTCCATTAGGGGTTCAAATAGTCGAGGAGAGCATGAAAAGAAAGGAAATGTTTGAAAAAGGGGAATAATTTAAAGGAGAGAAAAAGACAATGAGGAAAAAAAAGAAATCCCTATACTCATTATACACATGTGTTTTCATTTATTTATTTAAATATATTATAGAAATGATTTTCAAAGTATCTTGACACCCCATCCATGGATATAGACAACCAGCATTATTTTTTACTTTTTTACTGAGGAAAATGTAAAAATATGTAGTACGCATATAGACAAAATGTTAAATTATATCAAATAAATTGATGAGGCGTAAGCATCATAACTGAAGGCTCCTCAGTAATTATTTCATTGTCTTCAAGGCAGCCAAACTAATGTGTTCATCTTAAGAAGGTTTCTTTTTCCAAAAAGCTGAAGTTTTTCTCCTGAGAATTATGTGTTCGAAGGTTGAATGTCCATGCAGCCTTTTTTCTGGCGATACAGAACTATTTATTAGCATTTATTATCAAACAACCTCATCCAGATGGACGCAGGCGTCGAGAGAGATAAAACACCAATAAACAGCCAATACATAGGTACCTTTAGAATGAACAAATGGATTAAATATGTATATTTTATATTTCTAGTCCCCTGAAAACTTTTCTGGAGCTGAACATTTTAGATGAGGACAGTGCTCATCTAAAAGACTGAAACAGACTGTAATCATGCCATGGTAACAGGTATGGATATTGGTATTTGCAGCAATTTCCCATAGCATTTCTATTTTTTGTCATTTTCAATTTCATCATTCTTCAAAATAATCAGTGTTTGGTGACAGGTCAAGGAAATGAGGTAGAGAAGTCAAATCACCACGAAGGAAAAAAAGAACATGAAAAATCAGGGAGATAAAATAAAATAGTGAGGGGAAAATGTGCAAAATGGTGAAAGTATAGAGAGTGGTTTTCTATCACGACAAAAAAACACTGAGGTTTCTAGTCAGTGGAAGACAGCAGACTGATAAGCTGCGGCAAATTAGGTTGAGTTACTCAAAGAGGGAAGAAAGAACAGAAACAAGAAAGAAAATAGAAATAAGGACAGACAGAAGAGAGGCAGGAAAAAAAAATCAAGAAACAAGGAACCAGTTAGAAAAAGGAAGCAAGGGGACAAATAAAGTCCTCTTGTTGGTAGGCAACAAGAACAAATGAAACTATAGAAGATAAAACTCACAGTGTGCATGCTGGGTGAGAAGAAGGTGAAGTAGAATAATACCCATGGTAAAATAAAAGATGTGTAATGTTTTTAAAAGCTGACTGTGGCTTTACATGTTTAAACATGTCTTTATATGTCTCTATATGTCCTTTTCATTGTATTACTTTTAAACATGTCCTCCTCCTCCTCTCTGCTCTCAGAATGTCATGTTGAAAGCCTGAGGTTTGTTTCTCCATCACCCCTCCATCCCATTCTTCTGCTCCTTTCATCTCTCTTCTTTCATCAGTCAGGATACTGAATGCCTGCACTGATGTCCTGATCCAGCTTTCAGATAAGATCCAGACCAGGATTTAAGTGAAACCACACTGCAGCGAGGGCGAGAGAGGAATGAGGAGACTGTAAAACAGGGAGAGCAACATGGGCTAATGCCTCTCGTTCATGTATGAATATTAAATGAACAGTGTGCAACATTAAGGGGGATCTATTGGCAGAAATGGAATATAAAGCACCTCTTTGTTATATATAACCTGAATAAGAATTGTGGTGTTTATGTTGCTCTAAAATGAGCCGTTTATATGAATATATGCTGGTCCACTTCACAGAGTGAAGTGTTGTCCAGAACAGACAAACCAAACACATTTCTCCTACATGTTTGGCATATGAGAGGAAAAGTAGCTGCAATCTGCAGACAAAGTACTGATTATTGAAAATTAAAATGCTTGATTAAAATATTTATAGATCAGAAAATATTAAAACTAAGCCAGGAAAACACAAATATGTCAATTATCTAATTTAGCTTAAACTGGCAGTGACTGATCTGTCCTGTCTGCACTATTTTCAGTTGTCACAGATGCTGTAGTACCTTTTCTAACAGCAAACAAATCATATTTGAGTTGTTATTTTCTCAGATTAGTACAAGAGCAACCTGTGCAGCTGCTTCCAATGTGTGATAAAAAAAAGTGTTGCTCAGAGTTACTAATAAAATTCCACTAATAATAAAAAAGAGTGTCTTTTTAGCAGCTAAAGATTCAATAGTTTTTCTCAGACCTGAACACCCAACAACAAAAGGAGAGAACATGTTGGATTTACTGTGCAGTTTACTGTTTTATTAATATTCCATATATTCTGATGAACTGGGTGTTTGTGAATGGGAAGCCAGTGAGGGCTTACATTACAACAAAATCTATATGAGATGTTAAGACCCAGTACACCATCTCCATGCATTAATGAAACCATTACGCTGTATGTCACGTGTGTGTGTGTGTGTGCGTGCTCACATTTCACCTGAGTGATTTTAAGTATGCAAGAGAGAGAAGAAAAACATCATATAATTGTGTGTGTGTGTGTGTGTGTGTGTGTGTGTGAAGAGTCACTCCAAGCATCAAGAGGTCTGGCATCGTCAAGGGTAACAAAGTGGTATGCTGACAATCAAACACACATTCACGCGCAGACACACCCGCCGTGATTTCTCGTGGGAATGTCTGATTGGCCGCTGTGAGCCTGCTGGGATGCTCAGTCCCTGTGGCGATAGTAACCAAGCGATAACACCAACCATCTGACCCTCTTAATGTCTCTGTGTGTGTGTGTGTGTGTATGTGTGTGTGTGTGTGTGTGTTGCCATCTGTGCCGCTGGCTCAGAGGAGAAGCAACACACTGAACAGTGATTAAAGCACAGACAAAGAAAGAAAGAAAGAAAGAAAGAAAGAAAGAAAGAAAGAAAGACATTCAGGTGACGGCTGTTAGTTCTGTTGCTTAGTTGGTTGCTGGAGTCAGTTAGTTAGTCAGTCAGTAACACTGTGGGTTGGCTAGTCACTCAGCTGAGACGTGTTTGTCAGCCAGGTAGATAACTAGTCTCTCAGGTATTCTCTATGCTGCATACATGACATTTGACCTCTACATTTAACCTGTCCTCTAGCCTAGAAATCTAGACACACCCTAACGGCAAAAAATATTTTTGCCTAGCAGGATGGTCTAGTGGTGCACTATAAGAGCTAATCCTGGCTCTGGCAAGGAGTCTGTCAGACCAATCACAATGCTCTATCTGCGTAGTGAGTCGTTGAGGTGGGCGTAGCGTGACGATGACAGGGCTGTATGACGCTGTAGATAGCACAACAAGGAAGATGGCTGTGGTTAATGAACAGCGGTCGTTTGAATCGGCTCTGTCATCAATTTTGGAAGAGTTAGATGGGCTTTTCTTTGAAAGTTGAGCAGAAAGAAGCACTCAAGTCATCCATTTTAAAGAAAGATGTATTTCCTGTTTTGCTGACCGGCTACGGCAAAAGTCTAATATACCAGCTGGCTGCGCTGGTAGCATGACATTGTCTGTTGCTCTGATTGGTCATAGCGCTGGACTATTATGTGCAGAGGCAGTTTGAAAAACAGCTGTTGGTCCCACCCACAGGCTTCAACTCTGCCTATAGACTGCCCACAGACTATACATTTCATGTCATATACTTTTCATGTCTGGCTTGTCAGGCTATCCGTCTTTTAAGTCACATTAAGAGCAGTGGACTGCTGCAAACCACCTTCCGTCAACAGTTTGAGCTGATGTTTCACAATAAAAGCATTGCAGAAAATAAGCAGCTTTGAACAGAGATGGTTTTACACTGGCAGTAAAAAACAGCATGACACACTTCAATTCTTGGTTCCACATATCACTGAATAAGGATCGTCCAGGTTGCACAGAAACAGGATCACAATCAAAATAACATACAGGGTGAATATAACACACTGTCTGTTGTCCCTTCTTTATCGTCTGTCTCTCGCTCAAACACACACACACACACATTCATACCAATACAACCAAAAGGGCACCGTCACGCAAAACTGCCAAGTGTGGACTTCTGTTTCTGGTCATTTTGAAAAAAACAACAATAGAAAATACAGTTTGCCTTTAAGGTGTTTTACTATAATAATATTTGAAAAAGTACCTTTTAATTAATTTTAAAGAAATTGCCAGGAGGGGACTTGCATCCTTGCACACACACACACACACACACACACACACAAACACACAAACAGCCACTGGTTCATTTAGATTCAAAGTGATCCTATTGTGCTGAGTCGGATGTTCTGCAGATTGGCTGGGTGCACGCTAGTGTGTGTGTGTGTGTGTGTGTGTGTGTGTGTGTGTGTGTGTGTGTGAGTGAGAGAGAGATCAGATGGCAGTAACTGCTGTCAGACCACATGACTAACTGAATTTTAACCCAGACACAAACAACAACAACAACAAACAAACACTGGCCCAAACCAGACTCCTGCTGTTCTCTCAGCTGTGACTCAGTCTGACTGAAGCAGGAAGTGAACATCAGAACAGAATTCATCCCTCTCAGCGAATCATCGTCGTCGGCATTGGAGATATTAAAATAATACTCAACTGAGGAAAACTGTCCTCATTTGATGCATTTTGTCATGGTTCAAGTCAGTTTCTTCATGCATAGTGTCAATTCATAATAGAAGGAGCAGTTACGAGTTACTAATTATAATTGTGGTGATTATGAATGCCATAACTCAAATGTATGACTGACAACATGTAATAATAATTTTCGCCATTAACTATGACCTCTTAACAATTAACAAATGTAATTATTAATCATAATTATGAGACATACAGTATGGTATGATTAAACAGAGACCACTTGGCACCTTTTCTTTTTTCTTATTTTGTGCACACACACTAGCAATTGCTGTTATTTTCCATGCAGTGAAATTACTTCATTTTTGCTTTTCAATCAATTAACTTGTGCAACAAAATGAGTCATTTGTGCTTTTCCATTTATTTATTTGTTTTCAGTAGTGACATCTGCTGCGCTGTTTATCATTAGAGGAAGTGCCAAATGTTTGTCCTTTGGTAAATGCAATTTCCTTCAGTTGATTTCATCTTTTAAATAATGAGCCAGATTGCTCCCATAACTGTCTGACTGATCATGTACAATTTATGGATTATAATCCAGTAGGAACATATCAAACTGTAAATAATGAAAAATAGTCGTTTGTGTTTCTGATGTGACATGATTTGCCTTTTATCTCTGCTGTGATTACACTGATGCCCTTTATGATTAAAACTGGTAGCTTGGATATTATAAACTGTCTCTGCTGTCATAACAAAGTGCTATCTAACACCATGTGACAGGTAATTTATCACTAACACTGAATGATGGTTGCATGTTCATTTAGCAGTCACATGTCTCTATCTGTGTGGTGATGAACAGATAACTAGTTTGAAAAAATGAACATTGAAGCTGATTTCAGACAGCTTAGACTAAAAATCTGCTCTGCATCAACCAGAACTGAGACCAGATTTGTTTTTAAAAAAACATGCATTATTGCTTTTCAAGACTTGCTAATGCAAAACAATGTGAGAAAGAGGTTTAAAAAAAGAATAAACTCATCACAGAAAGCTGCAAATTGAGATGTGATGCCACAGGGTATACAGCATGGTCAGAGAGGAAATGATGTCATGACAGCAGGTGATGACAGCAGTTTGTTTTTTGCTGTGTGTGTGAGCTCCTACCTGGCTCTCGGAGCAGCAGCTGAGCCATGGCCTGTGAGCTGCCAGCTGAGTTTTCAGCTACACATTGATAAAATCCTTCATCGGACTTCACCAAACCCAAAATCTGCAGGTTACTGCCGTCCTGAATAAGAGACACATTAAACACTTCCATAAAAGCTTTGAAGTATACAACAAAGTCTAGTTTATACATTATAAAACCAAGAACATATTGTATAATGATCACATAAAACAGTGTTAAAGAGCTTTTACAGATGTGTGCTATCTTTTTATGGTACATTATAGGATAATGAGATCTGCATTATCACATTATGCGATTTTCTCACCCAGATTAAAAAAAAAAACGTATTTATTATAACTTATGAGTTATTTAGAAATAGTGTCAGTGTGACATTCAGTACCATCATAAATACAGAGCCCAGCAGCCCATAACTTAGGTAGAGGTAGAATATGAGCATTTTTGGTTTCATCTTCTTCAAGTTTTTTTTCCAAATATCTCAGATCCAGTATAGTCATTTCCTGCTGCGTGTGGCGCAAAACGTTAGCGCAACGTAACATTGAGTATGACTGCATCTCTAATTTTCTCTGTGACTCACCACTATCTGGAAGTAGTCGCTGGGGATGACTTCCTCACCGTTCTTCATCCAACGGACTGTTGGCGGTGGGTTTCCTGTCACCGCACACTCCAGCTCGATGTCTGTGGACTCGTAGGCGTACGTGTTGGTCGGGTAGTTCAGGAACTGAGGAGGCACTGCAGAATAACACATGAACAAATATCACATAAACATGACATGCATTACAGGAGGACACTTGAGCAGCCTTATTTCCTCTGCAAATAAACAGATTCAAATCTTAGCTGACAGCAAAAAACACTGCAGCGACAGATTACACCAAGTCACAGAGCAAACAATGCCGTCCATGGTTCTGAAACACTGTTGGTGCTAAACAATAGAACAGAATAGACCTATTCTATTCATATGACTGCAGGTAAGCTGTCTTCAGACTCTCTACATTGTAAACAGGAAGGAAGGAGGGTGCGGTGGCTGCCATGTTTCACTTCTGTTGTCACTGAATGTTGTCTTTGAAAACATGGCAGCAGCTTGTGGCTGTGAGAGCGGAGATGTGAGGCTGAAGCCATTTTGAGCCTCAATAGAGACGAGGACAAAGCCTGAAGGTCCTCATGAAACGCCGAGCGCCATGGTGACACTGTCAGCGCTAGAACACAACAAACATCCTCCCTGTCAACAAGAAGACGCCCAGGAGTGTCCTGTAACTGTCAGTGTACACACACATTGATGATGTCACAGCTTCCTGAGCTCTGCTATTAGCTATCTGTGAACTGAAAAGCATTATGTATTTTTCACGCACACTTGTAAGTTGCCATAATATGTAACCACCTATTTTTGGGTAACACACATTAAATGTGGTACAGGGCCAGAAGTATGGAGGGTGTATGCATTGTAACAGACAGGCCTGTATTACCAATGTGCAATTACTGAGTACTCAAAATAAAAGCCATTGATTCAACCACATAATAATCTAAGAAAACCTAAAGCTTGTATAAAAATCCATCCATCTGGATCTGAAACATTGCTGGTGACAAATAGCAACACATCGCAGCAGTCAGTGGGAGTGATGGTGGCTCATTTAAAGTACAAGTTTTGAGGAAAAACTGAAATAATTCTGGCTTTTAGTCATACAAATATCACATCAGACTCTAAACGCTACCATCATACAGAGAGTAAAGGGAGAGAAGAAGACAGGAAAGGAGAGAGAAAACAGGAAGAGAGATGAGAGCAAAAAAATGAAAGAGAGTTGGCAGCGGAGAAAGAGAAAGATGGATGAACGAAGGAACAGAAATGGAAAGGTAGGAAGTTAGTAGAGGTGGTGAGTTGTGAACGTGTGTCCCGCATCGATACATCATTATCTGCTGGTGTAACTTTATCACTGCAGTAATGCTGTAATTAAGAGCTAACGATTTCCTTTAAACTCAGAGCTGCAGCAGCTTCACCACCAACAACAACTGAACGGTGATACACAAACAGCACAAGCTACTACACGTGTCCAGGAATTAGTCTGAGACACTGAACACCAGAGACACAGGAGAACGACCCAGAACCAATGATGGTCCTTTGAGGCTGAGTGTTGAAGAAGTTTGCTGCAGTTCCACTGATGTCCACTAGTTGCAACTCTCAGATGGCCAATGCTAACACATGTGCTCATAGCATACAGCAGGTGAAACATATTTGTATGTTCTTAAACATGTTTATAAGCATTTGATCTGGGTATGTGCTAACATATTATCCACATTTTAACACATTTGTGTGTTTTTAAACATCTTTTAAAATCTTAAATAAAAACATGTTCATTCATCTGACATTATCCCACATTAACACCGGGCTACATCTCATTTCAACAAAATCATCCACTTTAAGGCCTATTTGTGCAATTCCTCAAATCAAATAATGAATAATTGTGAACAGATCAACATCAGTCAGACACTGTTATCATCACTTTGCACCATGGACAGCACTGGTTTGCATATCATTGTCTCAACCTTGTGCGTAAATCATGTAAATGTGCAGTTATGCCTTCACAATGTGCAACGCTACGTGGTATGATGCTTCAGTTGCTTGGTTTCAGTATGAAGTTTACATGGTATCATCCTGTCGTTAGCTAGCAGCTCTTTGCTAATAACACACTGTGGCAGCGGATTGTCAGGACCAATACATGAAAAGTCAAACTTTAAATAATCAGGATCATTTTTCCTCTGATTTCTAATTACCCCAGCCTCTGTGTCCACTCTCACTTTCACTGGAGGTACTAAAAATTGATCCCTACTGTAGTTAGCTAACCAGATGTTCACACTTTATTTAGGTTTATTTTTTCTCATGCCGCTCCTCCCCTGAAGTCCTCTGGTGCCTCCCAGAGGAGGCGAGCCTCACACTTTGAAAAACCACTAGCATACAGCATGTTTTAGTTTGCTAATTGTCATGTAAATATTATTTTTGTTTATAAAAAAAACACTCATTGATGCAGTACTGTATATATATTATACTTTATACTACTGTCATTAAACTCCCCCTTCACATTGAGCCTGCTTCTGGACAGGTTTGGGATGGATGGTAACTTTATACCATGGAGCCTATCAATATATGCATTTCAGAAGGTGTCTAATTCTGAAAGGTGATCATTTGTTTCCTGGCTACCTGTGGCCTTATTTAGTCATATGCAAGACAATTATTTATCTTTATAATAAATAAATGTATTAGACCACCATTCATTTTAAGTGGACTCTTTCTTTCTCACTGAGTTCCCTACTCTTCACTATTTTGAACAGGAGTGAGGAATCTAAATCTGAATTTCCAAATATCTGTGCGTTTCCTCCTCTTCGACGTTCTCTCTTGTTACCATGGCTCTTGGACCGATCACACAGCAGCCTTTGCTGTGTTCATGGATTTCTCAGCATGTCCACTGATTGTTCAGATGTTGTTTTTATTCTGCAGAGCTGCGAGTTTAACACTGATTACCTGGTCATCTGACGAGATGTGTTAACAAAAGCAGTTATTTTTCAGGCAGCTCTTTGTGATACGAAGGACATCGTGTTAATGCGATTCCACTTCCTGCTGGAAACAGCTGAGAACAGCCATTTGTATGGTGATGAGACGCATCAATGACCAGCTGACCTCCACCAGACACAACAAGTCTGGATACACACTCGCCTGGATTATCATCATTTTTTCATAATAAAAAATCAATGCAACTGGATAAAAAAAAATGTGCTGCTGAGAGCTCATGTTCCCTCTCACACAACCCCGCCACACACACACACACACACACACACACACACACACACACACACACACACCGTATCAGTGATCCTGTCTCTTTAGGCGCACCATAATAACTTCCACTCGGCATTCAAATGGAAATCAGCTCCATCGTTCATTTCAGTGAACATCTGCTGCGTGTGTGTGTGTGAAGGACACTCTCTCACACACACACACAGGCACGCACGCACACACACACACACACACACACACAGAGTTGAACTCTCTTCGTGTGAACACAAACTCGTTAGCAGCCTCTTTATATCTGCACTTAACCACCAATTATCTGTCATTAAGAGCATCCATGGAGACTCACACACACACACACGCACACACACACGCGCGCACACACACCTTGTCATTCACTCTGTGGACATGGTGTCTGAAATAGTCAATGGGTTGTAAAGCCATGATCATTCATGAGTGAAGGGCTAACGGTGCTGCTAGCTGAGCTTTAGAGGACTGGAAGCTCAGCTCAAACACATCAGAACTGTTTAGCATCAGCTGCTAAAAGACATTTTACAAACATGTTGTGTGTATATCCCTGTTAAGCACTTCCAAAAAGTTTTTGAACTTACTGAAAAAAAAACAAAGCAATAAAAGGCAAGCTATCCCTATATTTAGGATCATAATATGGGTCAAGCTGTGAAAACATTTGATCATACAGCACATTTACCACCATGCAATTAATAGCATCATTTTTCTTGAGCAAGTATACACTACGATGGAGTATTAGGGCCACAGTGAAAAAATGATTCACAGTCTTGGGGAATAAATTCATCATTTGCGAAATTAAAGTAATTATTTTCGAGAATAAAGTCATAATTTCGACTTTATTCTTGTAAACAATGACTTTATTCTCTTTATTCTGACTCTATAAAAAGAAAATTTCAATGTGGCCCTAATACTACAAGAACAGTGTGAAAATTAATATTTTTAATGACGTGCAGAGTCTTCACTTTTGCACTAAAGCTGACACTGAAGACTATTTTCTATCAAACAGAAGCAGTGTGCCGCTCCGAGCAGTTTGACTCTTCAATACAAGAATCAAACTGTTCACACTGAGAGCTCCTGATCTTTCCCTCGCTGTGATTTTTACATTCATTTTCGACAGAACAACTGAGCGAGCACAAAACAAATCTGAGCAATAATCAGTCTGTGGACTGAGACCTGGAAGGAGGCAGGAAAGGATCTGTGAGAGCAGGATGACTTTGAAAAACTGATAGCGTCCCCAAGACAGCTAAATCATCAGTATGTTGATTGTTCGGACCTACACAGAGAGGGAAATCAGGCAGTGCTCAGTCACTGCTTACACCTACAAAAAGTAATCCACTGTGATTTGTATATAAACCACATAATCCTTAACCAGGATGTGCATGACCTCAGGATAACGCTGCTTGTGTCTCATGAAACCAGAAGTAAACATTGACTTATTTTACCTCGCTTTTGTTAGGTAACTGACACATTTAAAATAATTCATATCTCAGGGATTATATAATTTTAACAGTATCAAATAAAGCCAGCGGTAATCCAGTTAGCCATCAGTGAAACTGAAAAAAAAAAAGACTTTTACGATTATTTGTTATAAGTCTATCAAGGAGGAGTCAGCTAAGAGAGGAGTGTGTAAACCCACTGCCTCTGATCCTGCTCTGACCTACACTTTGCATTTTTTAACAGCATTAAGCTGAAATGATTTTTCATCACAAAGAGAGCAGAGAGGAGCGATTACAGCATCAGTGAAGGTCAGAACACCAGGGAACACCCACAAAAGTAATGGGCCGGCCTTCATTAACTTTAAATACAGAGGAAAATGAGCCTTCATTTGAAATTACATTCAAGGATTTTATTTCTAATACTCCTTTTTTTCTGATCTGCTCCTGCCGTCAGTTGTTGTTGATACAGTACTTTATTCCACCATGTGAACCTCTTGTCTTGATAAATTCACACAGCACACATATCAACATAATTATGTCACAGCCATTGCTATTTTTTTTTAACACAAATATGGATTTCACTCAATAATGAGGTCTTCTGCATCATTGTTAAGATGCTGTCAAGAAAATTCTAAATTTCCCACAGGGATGTTTTTCATAAAGCCCCCCAGCACCAGAGAAAACTCACATTCCCTTATGTTTTTTTTCTTCATTCCAAGTTGCTTTAGATGTGCTTTTAAGTATACTCAGCAACAAAAGAAACACAATTTTTTAAGCTGCCCCAAACTACCTATAAAAGATGTTAAATATGAGTAAGGCTACGTTCAGACTGCAGCCACCAGTGACCCAAATCCGATTTTTTCACCCCTATGTGACCTGTATCTGATCTTTTAATTACAGTCTGAACGACATAGATCCGATTTTTTGGATGCGACCCAGGCCACTTGGATATGTGGTACTAAAACTGATACATATCCGATCTTTTGACACGCGACTTCAGTCTGAACGGCCAGCTCATGTTCATCCGACTTACACGTCATCAAAAAGCTACAAACATCACTATTCTGTGGCGGAAGTAGGCGGCAGCGGGAAGAAAAACAACAACCATGGCGGACGATAATGTTGAGAGTAGTCAGTGGAGGGAAACAAAATTTCTGAGTTAATTCATATTTGAGCGGCTAGCTCTATTCAGGCCAAACTGGAGGGATTTTATCGGAACCATGCTGTTAACACTCCACCACTAGCGTCCACTTTTATTTCCGTAAACACTGAGCATGCACGCTGCATGCGACGTTATCGCGTCCTCCAAACACGCATGCGGGACACTTGTGAGGCGTTTAAGTTCACACTGGAGCTCACATAGAAATCGCATTGAATTGGAAATGTGAACAACCTCGCAAAAAAATTGGATTTCACAAAAAATCAGAATCGGGCATTAAGCCCTGCAGTCTGAACGTAGCCTAAGTGATTTGTTTTATCACATCCTTTCAACAAATGCACAAATAGAATACTGTCTAGAGATCAAATTTATTCAAAAAGGCATATTGGAGTTAAAGGTAGACCAAAGTATGGCCTGCGTGCCGTAGGTCAGCCTCTCTAGGTCAGTCTGCGCCCTGTTTGAGCACTGATACAGGGTTGGTGACGTCCAGGTGTCTCAGCAGCAGTAAAGGTGGCAGGAAGTGTCCGGTCTCTGAGATGGCGATCCTGAATGTTGGTCGTAACAAATGCTCTGCCGTGTGCTGTTCGTGGCATGGAATCTGATTCTGAGACGACTAATTGTTGATTCATGAACGTTCATTGACCTTGCAACATCTTGCGCACTCAGCATGCCAACAGCACGTTCACGTTTGTGTCAGTCGCTGCATCATTACAAAAGCACTTAGAGAAAAGATTTTTTCCCATTTTATACAGGTTGGGTAGACAAACAAAAGTACCAATCTCATTTTCATATGCCAGTGCTCTAGTTGTCTGGGTCGACCACACCTCCGTTAATCTGGCCATCGGAATACGGCAGAATACTGTTGTCCAAACAAACATTTTCACATTGCTGCTGAGACAAACGGCAACAACTAGAATTCACTTTATAAAACTTTCTTTTGTTGTTGAGTATATAATAAGCAGAGTCTACAAATGCAAGGATATCTCTTTTCCTGTTTCTAGTTACACATTACTTTTGACAGTAACTAACACTACAATGCATTGTTTTTTAAATACATAAACACACCGTTACAAATTTGGTGCTTTTGTCTGTTACTTTGTAAATGATTTCCGTGAAAACTGTCCCCGAAAATGTCCCTGATTTCAGTTTTTTATCATTGACAAAAAAAAATGCTGGATGCAGACTAGAACAACAGTTAGCCAGTCGCTACCATAATAACTGTTGTAGCTGGAAGCTGGAAATGTCCATGGATTTCATGTCAGAAATCTGGTTCCTTTACAGAAGATGCCTGGAGTCAGGTTTGTGTTTATATCCACCATAATGTTGAGCAGAGTTTAGTGATGTGAATGAATAAAAACTGTAGAGTTGATCAACACTGTATTATTTTCCATGCAGCACTAAAATGAAGCTATAAAGGCATAAATAGAAGGGTCTTTTAAAAAACAAGGACGAGGTTAAGCTAATGAGTACTTGGATTCTAATGCTTGTCTATTCATTGTATTAGAGTACGGGTGCTTGGAGCAGTCAAAAATGATGAACTATATTAAAGCAATAGTTTATCACATCAATGATAAACTTTGTTAACATCTTCACTTAAAAATGAAAAAAAAAGACTACACCATAAAAATGTGTGATAGGCGCCTTAAGCTTATGTTGTTGAGCGGCGGTAGTAGAGCCAAACTAAACTACAGGAAATAACTCATTCAAATTTTCTTCATCTGCCACCAGCCGTTCTTTGTTTAGGCACTTATACTGTATGTATTTACTATTTCCTCCAATGTTGTTAGTGTTTTTAAGACTGATGGAAATTTCGCTGACTGATTATTCTCTGCAGTCTGAACACAGGATGAAGGACACAGCTCACAGCAGGAAGAGACTCCAGTTGGTTGCAATGGCAGCAGCGGCCATCGATGAGGACAGTGGAAATGTATAATGTCTAATTAACTCTCGCTGACCGACATCCCCGACCTGAATCCTGTCAGATCAGTAGAGCTGTGTTCCTGCTGAGACACGCAGCCGGGTAGAAACACCTGAGGCTGACCTCACCTGTCCTTCCTGGCTGGAGCTGTCTGTCCAGACAAACAGGCAACAGGGAGGATGAAAATATGACATCACACAGACTGAGAGAGGACAGTGCAAGGTCAAAAGTCAAACAAGCTGCCGAGTGGATATACAAACTGCAGTCTGAAGAATGAGGAAGTAGATGGAGGTAAGGACGGAGGGTAACAGAAATGACTGCAATCATAAGAATAACCTTCAGTTCTAAATCACCTCCAAGCAGCATAATATCCACTCCCCGACAAAAGAACACACAGATGGCAGGATTAAGGACAGCGAACAAAAATGAATTGGAGGGTGATCAGACTGGCAAGAAGGAACGGGGATATTTCCCAAGATTCTCTACAAACATCCAAACAATATGCAGCGCTGAGAGAGATGACAACAGATGGTGAGAATGAACAGATGTCTGTAACTGATCACATCACGCCTTTCACTTTCATGAGGCTTCTTGGTATTTCGAGGAGAAGCTGAGGAAGTCGTATCTCCTCAAGGTCACACGTGGTGAGTGATATTTGACGACGGCTTTAAGCTCAAACAGAACTGGATAGACAGTAAACGGCGTCTGTCCTGTCAGGGTCAGGTCATGTTGAAAAGTCACGTTAAGTCCTTTGTCTCTTAAGCTTTGTAATCCAGGATTTGAACTCAATCAAGTCATAGAGGGAGAAAGGACAGGTCAAGATGATTTGATTCGTTTACGGGGCCGGCGTATTAAAAACCTACGATCAGGCAGAAAGAAATGAGCAGCAGCAGCAGAAGCAGCAGCTCCCTGCACAGACTGATACAGATTAAGCAGTCTGAACATACATGAGCACAGAGCTGGCAATGCTTTAATCTGCAACATCTGGACCGCTCATAATGAAATGCCGATTAACTGAGGGAGGTATGGTTAGAGAACTGAGAGAGACAGAGAGGCTCAGAAGAGGTGGAGATATGAAGACCATTGTTTTAACTGCCTTAAAATACAGTAGTTCCACCCTGTTACCTGTATGTCATGGGTTTGAGATATAGCTGATATTATCTGTATTAGTATGAAGGAGAATCCATCAACCAATATATCAGCCCAGTCTCATTTTTGATAATACCCCTGTCTGTCCACCAGAAGAAAGCTTGTATTATGGTGCAGTGTTGTGAGCTCCATGGCTCTGTTTGTTTCAGAATGGTGTTTTGATTCTCAAGTTACATTACTGATAGTCATCACGTAACAACCTTGTTTAACTTAATTTAGCCCAACAATTACACTTTACATTCACCTAACTATATGCTGTTGACCATGACTTTCCCTTAACTCCTGCCTGGTTTTCTTGCCGTTCCTAAAGCCTCTTTCACACTGCATGAAAATCCCATGTTGATCAACTGACCCTCCAATTGACCCAGGAACTTATCAGCTCGGATCGCCTGCAGTGTGAAATGCATCAGTGTGAAGCTCACTCTGATCGAGAAACAGAGCAAAGTTTTGGTCCAGTCCCATCAGATCAGCACTAACAGAGAATTAACTTTTAGAGTTTACTTCACATTATATTTTTATGAAACACTGTGTGCTCATTTTTAGCTTTAAGAGACATTTATCCATCTGTTTCCCTTAATTCCCCATGATACTTCAAATGAAATTAAAGTTATTTTTGTATCACAGCTTCCAGGGCAGCATCTTTATTCCGTATGGAGACACAGAGAAACAACTTCATGTATTAATAGCTGAGAGTGATGAGCAGTTTTGGCAGTTGTTCATTCTGATTGGCTGGAGATGTATCTTGGCCATCTTGGCTAGACTGGTGGACATATTGACGGACTTAAACCCTCCTCCTCTATTAGTGAAGACTTTGCTCTCTCCAGGAGCTCTGTGACCCCCACCTCCCCCTTCCTCTCGCTTTTATGTCTCTCAGTCAGCAGCTCAGTGTCTATGGTAGCAAGCCGGCCGGTGGCTCAGCGGGGAGGTTTGGCAGCTCGTTAAATGTTTTCTAAAACACCCACAGTAATTCACAGAGCCTGTAATTAATCAGGAGTGGAGCCCCGCAGGCCACAACCAGAAGTGTGTGTGTGAGTGTGTGTGTGTCGCCTTTCCTAGAGAGAGACTACATGAAACCACAGTGACGTGAGACAATCACCTCAGACCAACAGAGACTAAACCAATCTCTGTTAACTGCTGCGAATGAGGTTGTGTGTGTGTGTGTGTGTTAAGCTTTTTAGTTGCATGTGTCTGATCAACTGCTGTGAAATTGTTGCCGCGGTAGCATCAATTAAAATCCAAACCACTCTTCCTTTAAATACAAGCATGCAAGGCTTTTAGGCAGGATGGATTCACTCATGTCAGGTTGACTTCTTTAACAGTGTCAGTATGTTTCCCTGAACACTACTGTACTGAGGGAAATAAGACGAGAGTCTATTAAGACAGTCACAGTTTGAAGTGACTAGATTACACTTGCAGGTTCAAGTATATGTCATATATATAGTACATGGAACGGCCTGGTTAAAGTTAAAGCTATCATTGGTAATCATGGTAAGATTAGCCTCCTCTAAGCTCCATCCCTTTCTCCCCCTCTGGTCAGTGCTCCATCTAAAGCCACGCCTCCTGTAAACTCTATTTCTGCAGAAGAGTGTGCTGAATATTGGTGATGAGAGACAGAGAGGGGCACGGGCAAGACGAGGCATGAAGGCATCTGATTGGTTCTTACAATTCAGACAGAAAGGCAGGGATTGGTCAGAGTTTTTACAGTTCTGCAGCTGCTACAGAGGTCTGATTCTTTTCCTTCCTTTTTTTAAATATATATGTTGACTGCTCTCAGGATGGAAGGAATATTTCCAAGTGCCAGCTGTTGATGTTTATTAGACAAACCACTCTGACTTTTGCTCAGCATTTGGAAAAAAAAAATGAAATTAAATTAAAAATTGTGTAACTACATGTATTGCCCCCACCATTCCATACTTATAGCATATAAGCACACTATAACACCCTTATGACAACACATAAAACTCTCAAAACAACAATGTTGACCCTTGAAACAACAATGTAACTACCCCATAACAATACTAAATTGCCCTAAAAATGCTGTACCACTATTCTGACAACACATAAATCCCTTAAAACAACAACAACATAAAAAACCCATAATAACACTATAATACCCTAACAACACTTTATCACCTTTATGACACTACTAAAACACCCTACACACACTTTATAACAATATTATAAACCCTTGAAATAACAATGTAACAACATTATAACTATGTCTGTAGCAGCTGGTCATGTTATATGAGTTCACCCCCATGGCTCTATGGTTAAAGGACAGTCTCTTGTCCACCCTGTATTCATTTTTTTTTTTCATTAATGTCCAGCGCTAGCACTAGCAGCTAGCGCTGTCAGGAGCATACTGAACATGACTGATAGCTGCAGTGCCTGCTATGTTTCTCACTGCTTTCATTAAGCCGCTAACAGGAAGTGGCTAATGAGCCGGGCTGCACTCATTATTATGGGAAAGAACACACACATTCGTTATCCTAATCATCTAATCACGGTCACTGCCCTGTGGAGTCCGAAAACACACACCTCCATACATCACAACATTGTGGATGTTCATCAGCATCTAACTGCCTCCATTTGGGAAAAAAAAAAAAAATGTAATGGAGCATATTAGCACAGCATATTTCTTCTTTATTGGCTTAATGTAAATGCAAGACAGAGACTGGAGAAGTGAGCTTGTCACGTGTTCCACAACAGCCAACCTTTCCATCTGTTGCATAATTACTACATAATAATTATCCATTAAACAGGATTAACCTCTGTCAAACTTATTTTTGTATGTTCTTGGTGGGAAGAGTTTATGAGGACATAAACAATGTAAAATTCAAAATTCTTAAAAAACAGTCGAAATATAATGTAAAATATATATGACAACTAAAATGACAAAGAGATTGAATGTTTTTTTTCTAACTAAAATATTTTAATTCTAAAATTATAAGACTGAAGGGCACAGTAATTCAGATTCACTCCTAATGCAGTGTGTTCAGCCAAACAAATGAAACTATATGAAAATAGAGCAGCAGAGCTGTGACTATGACATGAGTTGTTGTGCAACTTTTAACATGTTGTGTGTGAGTGAACGTTCACCTTATCCAATACATTTAATTTGCAGATGAGTCACAGAGAGATAGCGAGTGGCCAGATGGAGAGATGAATAAATAAATCTGAGTTCATTCAGATAGCTGCAGGCTTGTCATGATAAGAAAAACCTTAAATCCTTGTGTGTCAGCTCTGAAATGTAATATCAAAGCCTATTTAACATCAAGAAAGTGACAGTAAAACTGATTAAAAAACATCTACAGCCTTAGCCTCCATGTGTTTAACAAATGCGTCATATGAGCTTTAAAAATGGGATTTATTTTAACTGGTTTATTCCTTTCTTTCTTTCTTACTCCCTTTCTTCCTTCCAGCCATTTTATCTTCATTTCCATCATTTCTTTTTAGTCACCACTGCTACATGGGGTTTTTTTGAGAAAAAAAAAGGCTGGTGATTGAAGCCAATGAAGACACCTACTCACTGTGGATAGAGTTAAGTCCCTTTGTTGACAGCTTTTGATCAATGCACGGTCTAATTTCCTGGCATCGACAACTTTTTTGGAGGTGTGGGGGAGTCAGAAGTGAATCCAGAATAACAAACAACCACTAAAACACACATTTTTCTCTTCAGGAATGACAGAAAAGAACTGCGATTAAACATCTCAATCAAAAATTATAGTGTGTTTTGATACTTTTTTCTGCTTGTTTTGTGAAACTGTAAATTTAAAAATTCATGGTTAGCAACAATTATATTTTAAAATTAAAGATATGATTTTGAGATGCATTTGGAATAAGTAAGGATCTAAGGGTTCATGTTAGTTAACTCTTAACTCTGAGTGCAAAAGACGTATTTGTACGTCATTTAAAATCCAACACTTGAATGCCATTGACATATAAGTCGAAGTGTTTTTCAGCAGAAGGCACAAGAGGGCACTCTCACACAGCCTCTGAGTAATTTAGGGGCTTCTGGGATTTGTAGTGGGGACATAAAGAGACAGCATACACTACAGAGAGCAAAACAGGAAGTGGATTCAAGAGCAAAACAAAGAGAATCGTGAGAAAGTTGTGATTTTGGTGTGTGTACTCTACTCTACCTATGATAAAACAAGAATGAAACAAAGAAAAAAACAAACATTTTTTTCATGATGAAATAGAGAGTCTCTTCTTTCATTTAAGCTATTCAGTGTTTTCAGAGACATAGTACAAAATATTCTGTGGGTCTTGAAATATGACTGAAAATGGCCAAAAACACTGGTTTAAGGCATGGCGGGCACCTAAAGAGTTAAATAGTAGTCACAGTCTTTAGTCCCTTGATTTGAAAATTCCTTTTAAAAATGAAGTTATTGAAATGATTGTTCTATATATGATTATCTTAAGATCATGCGACCAATGTCAAATTTCTGTGGCACTAATATGACTCGTCAGAACACAGCACTATAATTGTCAGCAACCTGGCTGACTCCGCTACGCTAGGTGGCGCTGTAACCCTTTCAACAATTGGTGTTTGAACTACTTCCGGTTGACAGCTACTTAACAACAACAATAAATATTAAACTCCTCGTCTCCTTGTTCTATATATGATTGTCTTACGATCATGTGAGCAGTTACGAATTTCGTGGCGCTAATATGACACCTCAGAACACAGCACTTCCTGTACTGGATCGTACTGGATTTCGCCAAATTCAGTGTTGCAACTCAGCGGGTGGTCTGTCCCAAAATCCAAGTACACATGGAGTTTGTTTAATTCAGATAATGGTTAGCACATTGGCTGATTCCGTAACCCTAGGTGGTGCTGTAGCCCTTTCAACAAGTGGAGTTAGAACGACTTCCGGTTGACGGCTACTTAACAACAACAATAAATAATGACCTCCTCGTCTCTTAGTCCGTCCAACAGTGAGTTATTGATTTCTTCGAAGCCATGGTATTGTTTGACTTTTCCAGCAACAACATTACTATTTATGACAGCGTTGGCGCCTACATCCACTTCTGCGTGAAATCCCCGGCGGAAATTCTCAAGCATGTACGATACAATCCCGTTCACAACATTTTAAGCCAGGGGTTCCTATCGTATTTACGAATCCAGTCCCTATACGATCCTCAGCCTGTGCATATGAATATGATACGTTTTAAATACCTTTATTATACGATTAAGCTCGTCCATGTGCACATAGTGACTGTGTGATGTTTGCAGGCAGCGACTGTTGAGAGCACAGCGTTAACAGAATGTGAATGTGATGTGAAGACAGGGACAGACTCAGAGGGGACACTGAGACAAAGACATGAAAGGACAGAGATGAGCAGGGAGGCCCAGTTGGAAACACCCCAAGGTTAATTTGCAGATTTTCTCCTGAGAGTCAAACAAACAACAGCTGCTCCTGTTTGATTTCAACTCTCGGTTTGCAGAAAAAAACTGTCTTCACTTTCATTAAAAATAAAAAACAAACAAATCTGATGTAGCTGTTGCCTGGTGATAAGCCATGGAGTCCCTTCATAGAGTACAGTATGTGGAGGGCTTGTCATTAGGGTCTAATTGACGATCACCTGAGCGTAACAAAAACTTTGATTCTGCTGAGAAAATGATTGCAGGTAAATTTGTTGTTTATTTGATATATGCTTTATAATGAGACCCTGTCATGAGAGTGTTGAATTTTTTTCTTCTTTTTTCTTCTCTCTATAGAGCCTTGGGGTGGGGGGTTTTGTATGTCTGTTTATTTACCTGTTTAATAAAAACAAAAATAAAGTTTGAAAAAAAAAGAATGCAGGGTCCTCAGGCTAAAAAGTGGAACCAGCACCCTGCCTGACAAGCTGCTTAGACTCTATAATCCATTCCCAGGGTCAGTTTTATGTTTGTGCCTGTTAGGAGACCAAACACATGTCCTGACACTGTTAACTCCGATGGGAGAAGTGAACATCCATCCATCCATCCATTTTCTACTCCTTATCCTCTCATAGGGTCATGGGGGGGCTGGAGTCTATCCCAGCTGTCTTAGGGTGAAAGGCAGGGTACACCCTCCAGTCTCCAGTTCATCACAGGACACATAGAGACAGACAACCACTCACACTCACATTCACACCTACGGTCAATTTAAGTCAATTAACCTAATCCCCATGCATGTTTTTGGATGATGGGAGGAAGCCGGAGTACCAGAGAGAACCCACGCAGACACGGGTGCAAACTCCACACAGAAAAGCCCGGGCTGGGAATAGAACCCGGTACCTTCTTGCTGTGAATTTTTTGGATAGCAAAAGAAAATAGAAATACAATAGTCAAATATAATCCAATCTGCTTTAATCCATCCACAACGGTTCCCAATGAGAAGGGGGGCACGCCATAACCAAGACATAGGAAGTGTCAACCATTTCAAACCACTGGTGAGGCTTGAAATGTAATATGTAATGTATAAATCAAGCTGGACTTCAAGTATTTCATGTGTCCCTGTATCTGAAACCAGACGAAACCTCCATCACAGACCCTAGCATTGCTTCAGAGGAGGGCTGTTTTCGATCTGAACGCCCTCTGAATCGCCTGACTTCCTGTCGAGCTCACCTGAACACACAGGCAGCAGCAGTGTGGATCCAGCAGCAGCTGGGGAGCAGTCAGACAATAAATACCAACATTTTCTATTTATGAAAACCTCCTGAAGCAAACAGCGGGCGGCAATTTTATATTTCATGACTGCATTTGATTCTGGATGAGAATGTCTGCAGACAGGAGGGCTACTGTCAGCGTTGGGATTTCATTCTAGTTTATTTATTTTTATTGTTCTGGGGGATGTCAGGCTGTTAACGGTTTCCAGTCAGGATGTTTTGTATTTTCTCCCTGGGGAGCTTTGAGAAATGACACAGCTCCATGCTTTTATTTTCCACACAATACTGAGCACTGGAGGTGTGTGAGTGTGTGTGTGCTCTTTACCTTCTATCTGTATGAGGACCTATGTGAGTTTGGAAAGTGAGGAGGTTCATCCAAAGTGTAAGTGTAGTTATAGTTTTAAGCTCAATGGTAGAATTAGCTTTAGGTGGGATCATCCAGTCTACCTGCTACCATGTAATCTTAAATATATCATATCAGCTGCCACCTTCCTCATTGTCTCTTCTTCACACAAACAATATCAGAGACTAAATGTCAAACAGCAAGTCAATCCGGATCCAGTTCATATAAAATCTCTGATGTTTTTGGCTCTTTTATCAGATTAAAATAATTTTTATGTCTAAAATCCTGGAGGACTTCTTTTGACACACTGAGCTCCTCTTCCTCTTCATCTGGATCCTCCATGTCCCATTAAGCCGTGTTACTAACTAAACTTCTTCCCTGGAGTCCTGGTGCTTTTTCATCCGGCAGGTATCCACGAGCTGAGGCTACTTGGTGGGCAGGAGGTTGTGTTATTCAAAAGGTGATGCTGCTTAGGTCACTAACTGTTGGAGTAGTGGAGAAGAGGATGTGTTTCCTCTCTAAGCCTAAGCATCTTTGTGCCTCATAGTCCCTGTATGTTCTCATCTCACAGATATCCATGGATCCAGTTTACCTGGTGGAGTAGAGGCTGCACCGTCCAGTCTTCCTATTTTAGTACTGAGTGACATGGTGGTGATGAGGACATCTTGCTGAGGCTTCTCCTGTTTGGTGTGGTGGAGAGGAGGACATGCTACCCAGAATCCATTGCTTCCAGCTTGATGCTGCTCTTCATCTTCTTGGACACTTTTTCTCCATATTATTTCATATGCATTAACTGTTGTCATATGGAGTGTCTGTGTGTGATCTTCGTTGTTGTTACTCAGTATTTTTTTTAATTATTTGGGGGGGAGATTTTTTCCTTAGGCAATGTGAGGGTTGTTTGTAAAGGACAAAGGGGGTCATATCCTGTACAGCCCTCTGAGGATAATTTGTAATTTGTGATATTGGGCTGTACAAATTAAATTGACTTGACTTTTTTGTGCTTTTGTGTATTTTATTATAAGCTGCAGCATCTCCACTCTGTGTTGGAGCTCCTCCAACTAGACACTCACACGGGAAATGAAGTCAGGGAGCAGATCAGAGTGGCTGTGATGAGGACAGTGACATGAACCTGGTAAAACAAGCCCAACGACGCAACTGTATGTATGAAAAAACCTTCACAAGTAAAGAGCCAGCACTTTATCAATAGGTCCACAGCTGTTCAGCAAGCACAAATATGATGTACAAAAGCAATATTTAGATCTACTCTGTCCACAGTCTCTCATCCACCAACACTATATTTTATAAAGCACAGCACACTGTCTGTCTGTCTGTCTGTAATCTATCTGTTTGTCCTGCCAGTCTAGTAAGCGATACATCCTAATGATTCCTATAAATCACGTGCAGAGCAAAAAAGAGTTATTTATGAAAAAAAAATGTTTTAAAACCAGCTCCAAAAAGGGTAAGGAGACATCACTCCTCCTCTTCTCTTTCTCCCCTCATTTCCTGTCATCTCTCTACTGTTGCCATCAAAACAAAGGCAAAGACACTCCAAAAAAAAAGAAACATGTGCGCTGACTCACCTAGAACACTGAGCTCTGTGTGTGCAGTGATGTTGTGGTTCTTGTTGGATGCTGTGCAGCTGTAACTGCCAGAGTCGTCATCAGTGACGCTCCTGATGATCAGATTACTGCCCACCAGCAGAGAGTATTTTTTGTTCCTGCAGAGAGAGGAAGAGTTGATTCGTCAGTCAATAAAGTTAGCTCTCACACTTAAAGGATACAGTAGTTTTCTACATTTTCTGGTGAAAAGACCAAAAAAAACAACTATAAATTAATGTGTCCATGAGTACTTTCAAACTCCTCATCATGTTTAAACCTGGTGGTTCCTACAGAGGACACAATTTGTATGCTTCATCTCAAAAATAATTTCCCAAAACAGCTAGAACCTGCAGTTTTTACTAGTGCTCTCAGCTGGTGCTTTCATGGTAATGAGGGAAGATATCTGCCAGAGCAACAGTGAGGCTCACTGATGGTGAGTCACCAAATACTGTGCTGGTTACTAACACAATGATTTGTTTTGGTCATTTCATGACATTTCTTGACAATGTGAATACTATACTGTATATAGTAATAAATTTATTCTAATGACTGGAAAATGCTGCGATCACCTGGAGCTTTACTGGCTAAAACTTACGTAGATACTGTTGGTTATCACAAGGGTTAAACATGAAATATGTTGGCAGATATGAACAGACAGACCAGCTCTGGATCAGTTCCTCTCCTCTCCTCCACTGGATGCTTGGGGTTGGGTAGCCTGAAGCGGAACATTCCAGCACAGCATCGGTTCCCAGCAGAGCCGCCACTCTGGCTGGACGCTGGAGGAACTGGAGGTTCCTGCTCACCCCGGGCTCTGAGAGAGAGATGAGAAGACATGAGGAACTGATACATGATCCAAATTCTGACATTCACAACACAGCAAAAAGAATGAGCACACCTGAATATGTGACAGCTGCACAGGTTAGAAAACAGTTAGGTTTGGTGATTAATCTGCTGCTATGCCAGCTGTAAGAGCATCAGTGAGGTTCAAGACTGATGCTGATAAGCAGTGGTGGACAGTAACAGAGTACATTTACTTTTTGAGTATCTGTACTTTATTTGAGGGTTTTTTTTGGTAACTTATGATTTTCACTCTACTACATTTGCTTCAGGAAGGGTCCAACACAAACTGTACAGTGTGGTCTAAAATATTGTTTCACTGTAGCACACATAAACGTGTCAATTCACAGACACTCTGAGAGACACACGAGTGTGTTTTTGTGAAGCGTTTTCCTAAAAGGCATTACTTTATAAACTGCACTGTCTGAGGACAGAGATGGATTGCTAATCGGTGCGTTTACTGGCCACAAGAAAATAGGCTAACTGGAGAATTCTCTGTCCAAACAAGAGTGTACAGGTCTGTATGTGCAGCAGTCTGCAGTGGTGATAAAACAGTCCATCCATCCATCTATCTTCTGCCACCTATTCTCACATAGAGTCACGGGGGTGCGGGAGCCTATCCCAATAAGTCTAAGAGTCTAATAAGAGACAGACAACCACTCACAGTCAATATAAATTAGCCAATTAACTTAATCCCCATACATATTTTTGGATGGTGGGAGGAAGCCAGAGTACCAGAGAGAACCCACACAGACAACATGCAAACTCCACACAGAAAGGCCCTGGGCCAGGATTCGAACCCAGCACCTTCTTGCTGTGAGGCGACAGTGCTAACCACTGCACCACCGTGCCGATAAAGACACCCCACATGATAAATTTATAGGATTTCATTTCTTTGTTTCATCAGTTTTCCTCCACCTACAAAAAAATGGCTTCTTAAAATAGCTGACATCGGTCAAAGTTTTCATGTTTTCAAAAGCAGATTTTCTACCAGATCTCTTCTGGGAAAAACTGAGGCCTGAGGACACACACACACACACACACACACGCACACACACACACACACAGCAGTGGGTCAGGTTGTGTTTGCCCTCAGGTTGGCCCGAGGGCTGTTCTCAAAGAACGACGAGACAATTTCCTTTAGGAGACAGGAAGTTACACTAACATGCCCCACGGCACTTACAAGCACACGCTCACACACACACACACACACACACGTATACAATAATAATAATTCTTGATGCACCTCAATGTATCACATCCTCATTTTTTCTGTATTATTATTATTATTATTATTATTATATTAGTAATATATGAATCAATAATACTTATTCTGTAACATAATTTAAAGTTAAGCTCCGTATTGTAATAAAAGGAGGACAGACACCACATACATGATTTTTTTTTTTTTTTATTAATTACTGTATGTGATTACAAGTTTAACAACAGTGACATTATGCTGATCTGGGATCAACAGAAAAGTATGGAGTTTGGAGTGCAGTAAACTTGCTTTAACTGCATCATGTACACTCCTGGTAATGTATGCCAGATAAAGGAGTGGTGACAATAAAGCACATGCTTTAATTTTCTTAGATATGCTTTAGCTAGGGCGGCACGGTGGTGTAGTCTTTTAGCACTGTCGCCTCACAGCAAGAAGCCCCCCCACAACCCTATGAGAGGATAAGCGATAGAAAATGGATGGATGGATGGATGATGTAGCTATGCAATGTTCTGGATGGCATGGAGTAGATAACAGAAAACTCTTTATAGCCATAAGAGACCAAAGAGGTGTGAATGAGTATAGATCAGATCTTGATGGGCAGGTTGTTTTCTTGCATGGCTGCGTTAAGTGGTCAGAAGGTGCTATATAAATGTTACTATGGCCCATAATGGCATAGCTAACGCCCAGATAGTCCTTCACTTTTCTGTGACAAAATCTGGTGTTTCAAAAAAAATCATGTTTTTATTGGTCAGTTCAGTATATTGATGGCTCTAAATACTGCAGCACCCATGTGTTTGAATTGCTAAAGTACAGAGGCCGAGAATGACAGTTCTTGCACTTTTTTGTATGCCGTTAGTCATTTTTTAATCACTAGATAATGAGATTATCTTGAGATAATAAGATTATTATCAAAAAATACATGTTTCTTTTGTAACTAATCATTATTGTGTATCAGAGCTATAGACAGCTGTAGCAACTGATTTAAGTAAGGAGTACCAATAACTGATCTCCAACAACACATCAGACGTCACTCAAGCTCTAACATCAAGATTAGTGCTCACAATTTAATGAGAACATTATTATGCATTGTTTTTCTGACCTATAACTGTATTTTGTGTGAATGTACATGTTTGACAGTGTTGTCTACAGTAATTAACCCACAGATAAAGCTTTAACCCTACTTAGCCTAAAGTGGAGCTGTCCACTGCCTCTGTGGTGCTAATTAGGCTGCTGTTTTCCTTCCAACTACAAAAACTACCTAAAATACTTACCTTGTTATCTCAAAAAATGTTCTCAACATAGATTAACCCATTTTCATGAGAAAACATGCCTTGTTATCGCAAGATAACGACATAAAAAATATTGCAAGCACAGCCATTTACATCTTCTGTACTAATGATTTATCAGGCCTCTACCAAGTTGAATCTTCACTTCCAGCTTTACAGCTAGAGGAGGACACAGCAGAAACACAAGGGGCAATTTCACATTTTTTTCCCATCGTAAAACAATACTCTAAGGTCCATAAGTCCATTAAAACAATTTTTGGTCAGTGCAGAAAAGGACTCCCTTCCTATTACACTTTAGGTAATTCTTTGAGTGCCATTGATGCATAATGGTCATTTAAAATCCAACGCTTAAGTGTCGTTGATGTATCAAAGTGTTTTTTTTGGGGGGAGGGGCATAAGAGGATGCTCTCATGCATCCTGTGAGTAATTCGGGGTTTTCTGGGTTACATAATCGGAACATAAAGAGATGTTATACACCACAGAGATCAAAGAAAGAAGTGTCCTCTACTCTACCTCTGATAAAACAAAAATGGAACAAGGTAAAAACAAACATTTTTTTTCATGATGAAACAGAGAGTCTCTTCTTTCATTTGAGCAATTCTGTGTTTTCAGAGTCATAGTACAAAATATTCTGTGGGTCTTGAAATATGACTCAAAATGGCCAAAAATGCTTGGCACAAGGCACTTTCTGTTTTATAACAGACCTGACACTCAATGAGTTAATAGATGGAAAAATCTTCTGTCGGTGTAAAATTGTATTCTAAGGTTTGTAAAGCTAATCTGAGTTAGCCATGGCAGGTTGCTTTCTTCCAAAGTTACTGTTTTAGTTTAAAATTTAAATTAAATGTGAAAAATGCTAGTCTCCCGCCACATCCCATCTTGTTGCTTTCATATGCTTTTGAAAGGAACAAAACGTTGTTGCTGTCGTTTCCAGGTGTTCCCTTACAGTGTCGCTACAGCTAAATGATCTGCTTGTAGACTTGGCGTGAGTTTTTTAATACTGGATGCCCTTCCTGACGCAACCCTCATCCATTTTGGTAACTGGGACTGGGAGGGAGTCAATGTGCTACTGGCCGGGTGAAAGGAGCACAGTATAACATAATTAAATAAGTGGACCCAGCCAGGCTTCCTTCTGATTCAGGGTTTTTGCTGTGCTAAGCTAACTAGCCACTGGCTCTAGCTTCACATTTCGAGTGCAGACATGAGAGGGGTTGTTTCCACATGGCTCGGACATTTAGATGTCAAAGACAGTTGTGCATGTTTTGTTCTGATGATCCACTCTTATCAGTGTGAAACTGATCAACATAGTCTCTGCATTACAGCTGATGTTACAGCTGCTGTTAAACAACATGAGCTTTACGTCTCATCTCTTCAGTCTAATCTGACTGTTTCATCTGAGTGACTACTGGAAGAGAGCATGAAGTAGGACAGTGATGCATTATGTGTAGGTGGCATACTGGAATCAGATGGTGCAGACTGATAATCTGTGACCTTTGACCCTTGAGCCACTCTGATGGTCCCATCTGATAAAAACTTTAGAGAGTCACGGTTAATAAAACCTTTATGTGGTCAGAATCATGAAATCTTAATCCATCTGGTCCATTAAAACTTCATGAAGATCAAAGTGAATGAGCTAAAGCTGGAAAAAGCTGTGGCTTATGTGTTTGTGGCATGTTTGAAAGATCCTCTGAAGCCTCAGATAGAAGCCAAATTACAGTGTTCAGTGAAACCATCCTGTTCTCAATCTTCCTTAGAGTCAGACAGGTAGCAGTGTAATAGCAGAGGTAAAAGGCTCATGTTTTAACACCATGTTTGAATGACTGTACACACAACACTACAGTAAAATTGCCATAACATATCATAACATATCATTCTGTTCATCTTGGTTCACTGCCCCTTACTGCTAATTTATTTGGACTATTACAGTCATACCTGTATCATAAACTACTGTTTATCTTTATTTCACTGCACCTGACTGTTTATTTATTTGCATTATTTATAGTCATACCTGTATCATAACCTGTTGTTTATCTTTATTTCACTGCACCTGACTGTTTATTTGCACTGTTAATAGAGTTAAAAATGCCATATCATGACATACTGTTCATCTTCATTTCACTACAACTTACTGCTATTTGCACTCCTTCTGACCATAACTGTTATATCATTACCTACTGTTCATCTGTATTTCACTGCACCCATTTGTTTATTTGCACAATGACTATCACCATGAGCCATAATATTTAACAGTACATACATTTTATACCTTTAATACTGCACTTCTGTATTATACTTAAATTGTAAATAGTAATATTTTTTTTCTCTTCTGTATATTGTTTGTACTGTGATTGCATTTCTTGCTGTTGCTACAAAGTAATTTCCCAGGTTGGGATCAATAAAGTAATTCTATTCTGTCCTATTCTAACAAGCCTGGGAAGGTGAACCTGTTCTGTTGACAATTTGTCATCTTGTTTAGATGCTTTGGTAAAAATATCTTAAGCTCACACATTTAAATTTCATTTCTGGGTTTTATTATTCATACCTCAAGCGCTCTATTATAATATACATCAATAAATACTTCAGTTAATCCAGATTGAACTGTACTGTACTGACATTTTTAGAACTTACTTTAATTACTTACTTATTTTTAGAATTTTCTTACTTATATCATTTTATCATTTTGGAAATTCTTCAATTGTTTCATTTGTATATGACTTCATACACGTCTGTTATTCTGAGTTTTACCTGCCTATTTGTGGCAGCATACCAGTTGTTGTCTGTCAGCAGCAGCATGGCGGTCGAGGTGCTTGGAGCCCCGGCCAATGGGGGGCCGGGCTAGAATATACTTCTCCGACTACGTAATACGTTATCCGACTCTGTAGCTACGGAGACCCCTCGAGCCCTCACACTTCTCCGTCGTGATGCGTGTTGTGCAGCCCTGCCGTGAAATGCACCCCTTGGAAAGTGAAGCCATTCACCTTAATATCGCAGATAAAAGCAGGGGAAAATATTATTTTATGATTTAATTATTTGTGAGGGAGATAGAAGAGAACAACATTGATTGCTTTCAGTCTTTAAAGCTCCTCTTCTTCTTTCTTTTCAACACAAAATCGGATAATAGCGAACGCAAACCAACAACTTTCAGTATGTTCTGTGGAAACATACCCCAGCCATGATTACTAAATGAATTAAATGGATTTTTGAGCAAGTTGAATGTGTTTGACTTGCGTTTCACAAGGCTAATCGATACTTTAGTTCCTGTCCTGTCCGCGCTGCTGCAGAGATGACTTCTCTGTCTGTTTCTGTGTAGGGAGAGGGGCTGCATTTCAGGGCAGGGGTGCAGCTAGAGGACCAATCACAGCCCTTGTTGTCTCCGTCTTCCATTGACGGATTGACGGACAGTTAAAAAAAAATTCCTGCGCCCGGAGACGACGGAGAGGCTCTCCGTCAGGCTCTCCGGCGACGCAGAGGGATCTCTGTCTCTACATACGGCACTTTACGGAGTACTATAAATTGGCCTTTAGGCGCCAAAATATACTGCACAGTGGCATGCATGGGTGGGATGGGGGCCTCTGGGATTTCTTGCTTGGAGTCCCAAGAGAACTTAGCAACGCCACTGCTAATGTGTCAATTAGGAAACAAGAACACACTGGATGGTGAGTCCTTTGCGCCACAGGCTTCAGGCAGCCTCCTACTGCAGAGTCACATCTGTAGGTACAGGTTTTAACCATCGGTGATCTGCATCCTTGGCAGAGAGCTGAGAGCATTTTCTAGTTAAGTATCTTGTTATCATTATGGATTTTTCACTGATATAAGATAATAAGAAAATCATTTATTTGTGAAAAAGTGAATCTATTAAACAATGTTAGGGTGTTTTTGCCTGATTGATGTAATTTTTGTTCATTTGAAAGGCCCCTACAGTGCCTGCTCTGAGAAATTCTGGCCCTTGAACCAACTTAGTTGCTACCCTCTGCCTTAAATGTCACCTGTGGGACACTGATGAGGATTAAAACATGCTAGGAATTTCAGTGAGTGTGCAGGTGGATGGGAAGCAGCTGTGATGAAAAGTGGACTCAGTGGAGTTTGAAATGCAAAGTAAGTGTGATTATCCTGCTGAAGGTCGGTGCTCCAGTAACCCCCTCCCCCGCTGGGATGGAGTGCAGGAACACTTCATGAGCGCAAGTCAAAGCGGCTGTTTAACCAGCGAGACACAGCGAACCTGAGCTGTAATCTGACTGATGAAGTGGACACTGTATGGACTCGTATAATTGAACGGTGTGGATGAAACATCAGCAGCTGACAGGCTCCCTGCAGACTGATGAGGAGCTGATTCCTCTGAGGCGCATTATTAAGATCACATCTTACACTCTATATAGTCATTACATCACAGCGCATTTTCAAATGAGACATGGAGCACTGGGAGGAAATGAACAAAAATTACTACCTGACAAAATGATGACTGCAGGAGAAGTAAAACTCACCATTAAGTGAAACTGCTGGTGCAGTACTTCACTGTAATAAGACTAGAAAACTAAATTAGCTTGTGGAGGCTGATAACACAAATAATATTTCAAGTATGTACAATATTTGATGCCAGAAGTTCCAAGTCCACTTTATCAGCACAGAAAAGACTCTTCTGCCTTATACTACTAATACCATACTGTAAAAACTGAAAGTACTGCCTCCAAAATGTTACTTCAGTAAAGAATACGTGCCATCACTGAAAGTATTAAAAATGCAAAAAAGTACACTATTATGAATTTTATCATTATTTTCCATAATCATAATAGTATTTGGTTGAGGTGGAGCTCATTTTGAATGAATTTATATGTAATATGAACAAATAATTTCATTATTCATTAATCTGCTGATTATTTTCTTTTTTCTGCCATTTTATGTCAACCAGTAGACTAATAAATCAGCTGTGCTTATTCATACTTTTAGGTAGTTTAATAATTATTAAATAATTAAAAAAAAGTACATAAAGCAATGAGTGACTAAAGCTGTTAGAAAAATGCATTGGCGTAAAAAACAGAAAATAATTCTCTCTGAAGTGTAGTGGAGTAGAAGAGGTCACTCAAATATAAGTCATTAAAGCTCACACTGTGTATAGTAGTTGAATAAATGTGCTGTATGTGTCACTGATCCACTGGATCAACAGGTCATGTGTTTGCAGTACAATCACCTGGGAGCACTCGGAGCTCAGCGTCCGTTCCTGTCCTGGTGCTGCCAGGGTTGTCAGCCAGACAGCGGTACGTGGCTGAGTCTGGTGGCTGGACGCGGCTGACCTGCAGCGAGCCAGATGGCAGCACGGCCAGGCGGGAGTCGGGGTCAAAGGTCAGCGGTAGCTCCTCCCGGTTCTTCTGCCAGCGGATGACGGGCGTCGGGTCGCCTGAGACCTCACAGCGCAGCAGGGCGGTGTCGCCAAGGTAAGAGGAAACAGACTCGGTGGGGACCACCACCCTCAGTGGACCTGGAGGGAGTCCAGAGGGTGAGAGTTCAGTCACAGAAATATACCGATCGAATTCACTCAGCGTAAATACACATTTTATTATTATTATTATTATTATTATTATTATTATTATTATTATTATTTTTTTTCTGTTTTCCCTGCACGGATCATTTTGTATTTTCATCCTATTGACTGGACTGCAGTGGATTAAACTGATCTGTGAAGTGTACTGAACTGTACTGTTATTAAGTCAAAGTGAACTGTACTAGCTGAAGTGAGATTAACTGTGTGCTCGTAAAAACTGTGCTGTATGGAAATTGTCCTGTCCTATCTGCCTGGTTTGGTTAAGTTCAGTATTTTTGTCCCGTACATTCACGTGGTCTCGGCATTTCCTGTTTTATTTTGTAGTAACCCTGTCTCCCTCTCATTTCAGACAGTTTTACTTCCTGCCTTCCTGTTCTCCCATGTCTGTGATTGTCAGCTCCACCCTCATTGTTTCCACCTGTGAGCCCCATCCTCATGCATAAATACGTAGTTTTGTCTCCCGTGCCAGTTCGTCCCGTTCCAAGTTTCCAGAGTTTGTGTTTTCAGATCTGTGCTTTGTGCCAGTTCTTTGTTCCTGTTTTTTTTTAAAGGAGAGTTTTTCATTAGTAATTTTCATAGCCTCTTTTATATAGTAAGTTTTTTGTTGTTAAGTCATTTCATAGCCTCCAGTGTAGAGAGCTGGTTTTATTAACCTCTTCTTTTGCCTTACAAGAGTGATTTTGGTTTGGTAATTTTACAGCCTTAGTTATAGTTTTGAGATTTACTTTTTTGCTTATAGATTAGTTCAGGAGTAGTTTAGGTTTTTCACATGAGGTGTGCACCCATCACTGCTGTAAACCACTGTGTGTGTCACCTGATCCCACCTGTCTGCTTGCCAGCCTGTATGAATAAAAATCTTTGCTGCTTATACTCGGGTATTGAGTTGTGTGTTTGGATTTCTACTCAGCATGGAAGTGGTCCAATTGCAAATACCGCTACTGTTTACTGTAGAATACAACTAACTATAACAACCACCTCACTGTGTGTTATCTGACACTGAGTAGTTGAAGTTTACATTGATGTACTGTACATCATCCCTTCATCATTTTATTATATTATACAGTTTGAATTCTTTAGTTATAACAGATTTGTTATTTGTGAGGTCACAGTGATCTTTGACTTCCACATTTTGATCAGTTTATCCTCAAAAATCCCTCCAGGATTTCCTGTCAGTAATGCTGTTAGTCCTAATGCCAGCGCTATTACTTGGAGCTGGTGTTTGAACTTATAGACAGTAGTAGCAGGGAGGAGGCAGTAGAGCAGTGCTGACTATGAAGAGTCTGCAGCACAACAAGAAGAAGAAAATTATATGGACAAAAATAGACCAGAAGGAATTGATACTTAGCAGGTGGAAACGTGAGTGAGAGACTGTGAACAGCAAGAGGACAGATGAAAGTCAGACAGTGGACCAGCGGCGTCCAGCCTGCTGTGTTTAGGACTCACATCGTTTCCTGTCTGATCAGATTCACCTCAACAACAAGTAGCCTGTAGCCACATAAACACAGCCTCACCCCGCTCCCACACTCTAAAGTCTGGTTATTCTACCATCTGATGTGTGGTTATATTTTCATTTCAACACGGCCCCCTGCGCTCTGGGCAGATTTACTAGACTATGCAGGAAGGTCAGGAATTCAGTGAAGGGAAGCTTACATTCACATGTGTTGATGTTTTGTCTGAGATTTTCATGGAGGTTTAAATGATTAAATGTCAATAAACTCTTGCTGGAATATTTGAAATATTCTCTTCCTCTTTTCCTCTGAATCCAGCATTGAAATCTTCATGATATATTGTTGAGACAGGATTGTCAGGCGAGTTTCTTTACAGGGGGAAGGCTGCTCCATCAAAAAGCACATAATCAATACTGGGGAAATGGTATTCATGAAAAACAGTGAATCCATGCAGCAAAGACAACAAGACGCCAGGAAGTCACTGCTCCTGGTAGGTAGCTTGAAATATTTCCAGCAGAGTAGATTATGATGAGATCATTGTATTAATCTCCCGAGAGGAAACCATTTTAGAAGAATATACATTAAAAAAAACAAAACAAAGACTTCCTGTCTGCAGAAACTAAAAACTATGCAATGTGATTGAAGTTTGTGTACAGATAAAACAAATGAAATGAGTTATGCGAATGCTCGCAATTTACCAGATAACAACCAACAATTTTTTTTTCTTTCCAAGACATCAGATAAAATCTAACAGCACTGATTATACCCTTTTATTTTTTGTTGGTTGTTTCATTCTTTTATTAGCCAGCACCAGTGGAGAGATGACAGTCAACAGGAGAGCGACAGAAATGCAGTAAATATACTCAACCAGAGTCAAACCACGGATGTTGTAGTTCATGATTTGCCTTTCATCAAGTGGAAGCCAAGTGTTTCGGAGAACGATCGGTGCAGTTTGGTTTGTGTAAAAAAAAAAAAAGTTTTGAATAAATCCCGAGAGTCCCAAATTTCCGTCAGCGAATGAATCCTCATGAGTGCTTTTCATCCTGGGAAGAGGCAGGAAAACAAATGCAGTTTGTGTCTTTGTGATGTTGTTTTCATGCTGGTTTGAATCAGTTTCTGGTTCATCTGTTTTACTTCGACACACAAACGGCAAACACAAACTTTATTTGTGACAGAAATACTAACTTCTGTTCGGTAACATTTGAAAAGCTGCAGTTTGACACAATTGCGGGACGAGCCGCTGAATGCAGGATTTTGCGTTGTCGCTACGACGAGGACATGAGCCTCTGTGACATCACACAGATCAGAGGCGACGGGAACACTGATGTGAATTTGGATCATGTGTCTTATATAAGTTGTGCTGCTGTCTGTTCCTGTGTGGATCACTCTGTTCCCTGTACACACACACACACACACTCTCTCTTTTGTTTTTGTTACTTGTGGGGACACTGTTTGACTTCAGCTTTCATTCCACAGGTCCAATGTCAATCCTCTGTTTGTTCCCACAGGAGTCATCATAATGTCATGATCATAATGTTGGTAATGTTGTTTTTTTGTGTTGTGTCTGGTACTGTTAATTTTCATAGAGAATTGTCTCTACAATCATCAATTTCTCGGGACATTTTGTTCAAGATAATGAATAGTGACACAGTATGTCTTACTAATTTCACCAAGAGTTTTCGACCTAGGGCGGCACGGTGCTGTAGTGGTTAGCACTGTCGCCTCACAGCAAGAAGGTATCGGGTTCGAATCCCGGCTCCGGGGCCTTTCTGTGTGGAGTTTGCATGTTCTCCCCGTGTCTGTGTGGGTTCTCTCTGGTACTCCGGCTTCCTCCCACCATCCAAAAACATGCATGGGGATTAGGTTAATTGGCTAATTTAAATTGTCCGTAGGTGTGAATGTGAGTGTGAGTGGTTGTCTGTCTCTATGTGTCCTGTGATGAACTGGAGACTTGTCCAGGGTGTACCCTGCCTTTCACCCTAAGACAGCTGGGATAGACTCCACACTAAAAGAAATGTGAACCACCATCTTGGGGGAATTTGTACAAATCAGTTAATCAGATTCAATTAATCAGATTCCCAGTTGCCATCCCAACAGTCTAGCAGGTCATCAATATGGAGATTTCATAAAAACGAAACAAAACAAAAAAAAAAGACTGACCACCAAATTCTAATCAGTTCATCCTTGTGTCCTTGTGTCCAAATACAGTAGATATGTGCCAAATTAAATCAAAATCCCTCCAGGTGTTCCTGAGATATCTTGTTAACATAACTGGGATGGACAAACATACATCAATCATTCATAACATGATGATTTCTATCTTCAGCAGCATTAACTTCTCTGTTCTGTTGGATCAGACCACCAGGACCAGCCTTCACTCCCCACCTGCATTAGTGATCCTTGTCCTCTCATGACCCTGTCTCTGGTTCACCACTGGTCCTTCCTTGGACCACTTTTGATAGATCCTGACCACTGCAGACCAGGAACAGCCCACCAGAGCTGCAGTTCTGGAGATGCTCTGATCCAGTCCTCTAGACATCACTGTTTGCTTCTTGTTGTCAAACTCCTGAAAAATCCTGACGCTGGAACATTTTTCCTGCTTCTAACATCAACTCTGAGGACTAAATGTTCATTTGATGCCTTATATATCCAGTGTTATTCACTTCACCTGACAGTTTCAGGATGTGACCCTCACCCTCTGTCCTTTACAAACAACCCTTATATCGACTTAGGTGGTCATGATGCTATGCACTGTCAGTATATGTATGGACGGATGGACAACCCAAAAACAATCCCTCCAGCCACAGCTGTCACTGGCATAAAAACTGCTGAAAAAAAAATCTGAAATGTTAAAAGAACCAATAATTTCACAAAAAAACTCAGAGTTTTTATCAAAGCAAATTCAACATGAAGTTACAGAGAAAAACATCCAGACACAAGCATGACTGACCTGGAAGCAGGTGAAATTATGTCACTTGCTTTGCTGATGATTAAACTAAACTACTAAACTATCTCTCCATTTTCATCACAGGACACATAGAGACAGACAACCACTCACACTCACATTCACACCTACGGTCAATTTAAATTGAACAATTAACCTAATCCCCATGCATGTTTTTGGATGGTGGGAGGAAGCCGGAGTACCAGAGAGAACCCACGCAGACACGGGGAGAACATGCAAACTCCACACAGAAAGGCCCCGGGCCCAGGAATAGAACCCGGTACCTTCTTGCTGTGAGGCGACAGTGCTAACCACTACACCACCAAAATAACTAAATACCCAACTAAATAACCACTTATGACAAATGTTGTTTATGCAGTAGATCTGTATGTTTTGTGTATTGAATATATCAGAATGCCATTTCATTTCTTTTCCACTGATCTGAGAACATACTGCCTGAATTCACCATAACAGAGTGCACAGCCTCATGAATCCAAAGTGGAGCAGAAAGTTTACAGTGATCGTCAGTCAGAGAGAAAAAAAAACTATGATCACACAGAATGAAAAAGAAACAAGATGAAGGAAAGCAGCATGAAGGAAAGTCAGAGGGAAGAGAAATAGGTCAAACCATCAGGATGGGAGGGGGAAATGAGAGAGATTGAAAAAAGTTAGAAAGAAGAAGAAGAAGAAAAAAAAAGAATGTTGACCCTGAACTTAACGTGCATATTTCAATTTCCTGTTGTAGGATTCAAACCAACAACCTCCAAATCCAACCAAAAGAAAGAACCAAAAACTCTTGTTTCTTCTCTTCGATGAGGACAAAGACTGTTGTCTCCCTGCTGTTTTCATCCTCATTAGACAAACGGACCAAAATAACTTGGACAGATTTAGGGACGCTCCTGCTCTGAATCATCGCCTTGGGAGTGATTATTATCTGCTTCTGTGGGTCAAAGCCGCTCCTCATCACCACCGTTAATTGGGATTTGTCCAAATCCTCCGACAGTCGGCGGCTAATTAGTGATGGACGTAGTGAAGGCCGCTCTGCCTCTCCTTCCACCACTTTAAAGTTTAGCTCCAGAGCCAGTTTAAAGATGATAGCTTGTGTTTAGAGTGTTTGGGGAATAACAGTGTGAGGTTATGACACCTTGGCTTCTAATGCACTCATTTTCACTGACAGACACAACAAACAGCAGACTGGATGTTAATGTTAAGTAATAAAACTAGCTCGCCTTAAATGTAAAGCATGATGATCTTTTACATTTTGTTTCTTCTCCTTGTCTTGTCTGGATTTCTATTCCCCAAAGCAGAACCATCACCATCAGCTGGCGTTACTACAGCTGAGACATAATATTATGGAAATGTAAAATATTGCTTGTTAGTATTATTATTATTATTATTATTATTATTATCATTAAGCAGCTAAATGGGCATTTCTGGCAGTAGATATTTGGACTCATGGAACTTGCACTAAGCCAGCATGCTGAACGGACAGTCACCATCATCATGTGATGCTGTAGTTCAGGTTTAGAGCTAATCAGAAGATTGGTGGTTTGATTCCAGTATCCAACAGTCTATGTGCTGTGGTGTCCATGAGCAAGACAGCTAACCCCAAACTGCTCCCTATGCTGTGTATTGCTGTGTAAATGTGTGTGAATGGGTGAATGTGATATGTATTGTAAGAGGGCGACAATACAAGCACAGCCACGTTTAGTTAGCATGGATAGAAATAGGGCAAGTTAACTTATGGACATTTTCAATTAAACTATATCTGTTGCTCAGATGGTAATTATGGATCTCTAGATGGGAGGTTTCATACCCATTTCCCCTGACTACATTACACTACACTACGGGTATGCTGTTGAGCAACACAGACATGTATCACAATCTGTACAGGATATGACTTCTTCTAAAAATCGTTTCAACTGTTATTATGTATTATAATATATTATATTATACTCTCTATGGAGAAAAGAAGGTTTTATAAGTATCTAGCTATAACTGGAATATCAATATATCAACATTACTGTAAAGCAGTCAGAACTTTTTTTTTTTAATTTAAAATAAAATTACGTGTCATTTCCTTGTGGTTGACGTATATTATTCTTTACATTGTTATTAAGGACATCAGTGTTGTTTTGGTTGATGAATGAGGCAGATATGCCAGATGTGTGTTGAATTATTGATAAATAAAATGATTCATGTTCAAATTGTCTTTCCCTGTCTAGTCTGATGGTCTCTCTCTCCCTGTTCTGCTCTCTCTCTCTCTCTCTCTCTCTTCCGATATATATATATATATATATATATATATATATAGTAGATCAGACCCAAGTGCACACTGCCAGCTGCACACTGCCAGCAGAATGGGACTCCAGCATCCAGACTGACAAGTAGCTCCTGGTTAACCAGCCAGACATAGTGGTGGCGGCAGGGCTCAGTGGGTAGAGAGTCCAACTTGTCACCGGAAGGTTACCGGTTCTATCCTGACCTGGAGAGTTCATGTCGAGGTGTCCCTGGGCAAGACACAGAACCCCTAACTGCTCCAGTTTCTGCCATCAGACAGAGTGAATGTGTGTGTGAATGGGTGAATGTCATGTATCATGTATAGTGCTTTGGGTATCGTTGCAGGTATAGTAAGGCGCTATATAAATACAGACCATTTACCATTTACAAAGAGCAGCAGAGGGTAGTGGTGATAGATGTGGCGGTACCAGCTGATGCCAACATCAGGAAGAAGGAACATGAAAAGGTTGAGAAGTACCAAGGGTTGAAAGAACAGCTGGAACGGATGTGGAAGGTGAAGGCCAGCGTGGTCCCTGTGGTAGCAGGAAGAAGGGTCTTTATCCTTCCATTCTTAACTTGGTATTTCTCAGTTTTCATTATTTTTTTTTTATGTTACTATCGCTCTTTCTGCTTCACTTTATCCTTCCGGTTTCCTCTCTCCTCACTTGTACATGCTCTCTCTCTCTCTCTCTCTCTCTCTCTCTCACGCACACAAACTCAATCTTTAGTGTTCAGTGCTTCTAATTAATTCCCAGTTTGCAGTCATATCTTAACACACACACACACACACACACACACACACAAAGTCAGACCGCTAATTGAATTTTTAAGCCCCTGCTGTTCATTAGCATTTTGCCTTGTAATGTGTTGTGTGTCGCTTTGTGTGTGTGTGTGTGTGTGTGTGTGTGTGTGTGTGTGGGTGGGTGAGAGAGAGAGAAACGCAGGCAGTAATGTAATGCTGGGATCAGGGTGAAGTGAATGATGTGTTTGTGTGTTTAGATTGTTTAACACACAATTCAGCTCAGGTCCAATTAGAGCTGCAACAAGTCTTCAATTAACTGATGAGTTGTCAATTCTTATATTAATCTCCAACTGTTTTGCTAATGAATGAATCCGTTTCAGTATTTTTTAATGAAAAAATGTGTGAAGAACTTTGCGTCCACAAGATATTCAGTTTAACATCACAAAGATGGAATCAGAGATTTCTCATGTTGTTTTTTATCTTTTTTAATTACTCAACCAACTAATTAAATCAAATCAAATAACAATCAAATATTTGGTGATTAACTTAGTAGTTGACAACTAATTGATTAATCACTGCAGCTCGGGTAAATATGGTGTTCAGGTAAACATTGCTTTGCTTCCTGCAATGGAGAGGAGAAGGGATAGATTATGGTGAAAGTGGTACCCCCGAAACCACACATAGCTTTACCTTACCACACACACGCACACGCACACACACACACACACACACACACACAAACACTCCTCCCTGTGAGCTACAGCTGCTGCTCTCCTGTGAGGATGAGAGTCACTCCAGGGACCAAAACACTCAAACACAACAAGATGAGTGAGCTAAAGAGACTAGAGCTGATACTGTACACACACACGCACTGTGACAGTGTGTTTGTGTGTGTGTGTGTGTGTTATCCAGAATCTCGTTATCGGAGTCTCAGAAATAATTTGCATGTTGGTCGTCAGGATATAATTTTTCTCTCCTTCAGCCCTCTGAACAGAAGTGAGTTTGAATGACTCGTTCAGTATGGCAGCTTCTCTGCCCAAACAAAGTTAATATTTACCAGGAATTGACATGAATAATCAAGAGGTTTGTGATTTTTGAAAACATTTGTTGTCCATAGCTGTATTTCAGATGTCTAAAGATTTATTTTGACAGTCACGATATCCAAAAATGCCCAAACACAATCTGACTAAACTTTTTCAAATCGATTAATGTTAGAAATATATGCAGTGGACTATTTTGACAATATACTAGTCATCGTTGTGGTCTGTTTATTATTGTTATTATTATTCTCCATTTTGAGCTTGATTTTTTTCAGATGGACATTTGGCTGAATTTTTGTTTTCTAATGATTAATAAATTGAAAAAAAAAACATATAAGCAGATTTATGAGCATTGAAAATAACCTTGATTTGTGAAGATGAACACAAGGAAGCTGCTTGGCTCCACTGATATTTTAATAAATGTTCATATTTGGACACAAATACATAAGACAAATCAAGTCTGCTCTGTGTAGGAATCGACATACTGCATGTCCGTGTGGGTTTAGATGTGGGAATATGCCTAACGTGTCTTGAGAACCAATCATCCAATTGACACTTGGCAGGTGTGCTGGTGGTGACCCCATGGATTACTTTGTCTAATTTGGTACAATTTGGACATATGGTCAATATCAATAAGCTTTGAGACAAGATGAGCGTGACTCACTGCTGGATATGATAATATTACAACCTGACATTCCCTGGAATCAATACAAGCACATAGCTGAACTGGTGTATTGCTGAATACACTGGTGTAACTGTGTTTGTCTTTCATGAGTAGGACTGTATTCACACAATGTCAGACTTTATACTTATAAAACTCTAACAACATTAGTTCCACTAAAATATCTCCACTAATTATATCAACGCTCTACTTTATAACTGCAGTGGTTGTGTCAACATATTTGACTAAATGTGCCATTTTGGAAATGGAGGCTAATTTGAAAACATATAAACATGGCCAAACATGAATTTATATTATTTGGAAAAAGTAATGACATTTCTGTTGCTTACTGACAGTATAAAGCAAGACACAAACAACAAATTATTGAGCATTAAATATATAAGCACAAATTCTGTTGATGACTTACGATGTACAGTTAATGATCCAGTGTTTATTCCCCACATTTGAAATCCATTTGACTTACAGCTGTCAGAAAGAAACTGTCCTACACTGCCGGTGATGGTGATGCACTTAAGCCTCTGTGCCTCTCTGTCTATTAATGTCTTCCATAAATGGTATTGATCTTGAGCCACTCCACTTACTAAATTACATCACAGGTGAATTACTTTGGTTCTATCAAATAAATATGAACAGTAAAATTAATGGAGGAAGCTGAGTAATATTAAGTGTGTGTGTGTGTGTGTGTGTGAGTCGCCACAGTAAAAGGCAAGGACAGGTCAAGGTGTCATGAAAACATTAATCTGAAGGAGGACACTTCCTCTCATCTCCTTCTCTTCCCTTCTCCTTGAAGCCTTGAACTGAGCATTCTGGTCATCCACCATCCACTGTCCTTTTTTTTGAAACCGGGGTGGAGGAACCAAACACTGAATAAGACATTTTTAAGTGATCAAAATGTTACAATTACCTTTTCTAAGCTGAAAACAGTGAAAGAGTTAAAGATATAAACACTGACAAGTCCAAGACAAGACAACACCGTAGTAGAGACCTGTCAATCAATGTAGCACCATCCTACATCATCACCTGCTTTATGGTCTGTTTGACTCTCAATGGAGCCATAATTCACTAAATGAACATCAAACTCTATTGAAGAAAACCTGATTTTATGACTAAGACCATAAACTCATGTTTACAACGTTTACGGAGGGAATAAATGAAGTGACTCTCAGCAGTCATTTGAAAGAATGCCAGATCAAAGTACTTCATTTTTCAGACCTGGACGTTGCCACCTAGGAGAAACCCAGGCAGATGACCTTAAGTTCAGATAAATTTGCTTGACAAATAATATTTTTGTATGATAGATCTGATGAAGTAGGTTGACCCTCGTCTATCCCTCACCACTTCTCCCCGTGATTTCAGTTACACTGTATACTTTATAATTTCATTAGTTGTTTGGTGTTGTTTGTGTTCGAATTATGGTGCACATTAGTTTTGATGACCATTATTAACGTGCCTGTTTTAAGATTGAATTGTGCATTGAATTGTGAATACTCACTTTTCTTTTGTTTCTCTACACAGGCCCAGATTGCTGTGGTAAAGGATCCTGCACAGCATTTCCTGGTCTTAAGTAGCGTTGGTGATGTCATTTTGACATCTTTGGGCTATAGCAAGTGGAGGGTATTTTTGCAGAGTGATGTTTCTTTGTTAAAAGTACCTTGCTTGTTTTTTAGGTTTGGGAAGACATTAGGTAAACTGTGTTCAGCTTCAGGTAGAAAGTTTGGATCTTTGATTAAGGATGTAATGGTCCACCTCCAAGTAATTTTGATTGCCCTGATTAAGGTTAAGGGAGAAAAGCAGGGTTAAAAAGCCTGTGAGATTTTGACTGTCGGGAGAAAGAGGAGAGGCCCTGCTGTGGTGAACCCATGTCATTTGTTTCAGTTATTTTGTTGTCTTACTTTTCCCTTTTACCAGGTTTATTTTAATTTGCTTATGTGAGCACCTCACCTCCACACACCAAAGACAGTGTGAAGTCTGCTTCCTACCATCTTTCATGATTCTCGAGCATTGCTATCTTAATAAAGAGCAAACTGGAAGATTTTTAAACCTACAAAAGAAGAGGACCTAAAGTTGAGCCTTGTGGCACACCTCACCTGACATGTACATATGAGGAGTTTATAATGTTAAAATGGGGGATCTCTGTCATGCAGGCAGCTTTCCTCTGATCCAATACCATCATAAATCAATAAATAGTTGTAATAGTATGTACTGTTAGCAAAGCATGATGTGTTTCATAGAGCCATCGCTTACCAGCTACAGTAACCTTGGCGGCTCGACTGACGATGCTCCCCAGTCCATCCAATGTGGCGAGGCACTGGTATTCACCCTCATCAGGTCGGTGGTGCCGCGAGTGCACAACGTTCTGCACCAGCAGCGAACCGTTAGCCAGTTGCCGTCGTCGCTCGTCCACCACCGCACTCAGCAGCACGCCGTCCTTACGCCATGTGATGATGGGAGGTCCCGCAGCTGCATCAGAGTGCGCCTGGCAGTCAAGCTGCAGCACACCCCCTCGAACCGTCACCGTGTCCTGAGGCTCCTGGATGAAGACGAAGTCCACGAAACCTCCCAGGCTAGACGAGGAGGAGGAGGAGGGAGATGAGGAGGCGTCTGAGGCTATAGGAGGAGAGGAGATGAGGAGGTGTTAGACAGAGGCACAAGAACATGAGATCGCCCATAGGACAGTTATTTATTCATGCAAATGTTCTCCATTTACATAAACTGACAACAGAGCTGCAGGTGTGGTTCATGATGGGGATGAAGTACAACAGGGTGTCCAGTGGGGGATGTGCTATATTCAATACTAGACACAATAAATCAAAACAAAATAAATAAATCAGTGTGTCTGGAGGCAAAGAAACTGCTCATAATGCAACATCAAAAGTGATCTTCACATATGGGCATCTGCCACAGGGCCCAGGGCCTGCAGGGGTCCCAGAGACCACACAGCAAGGCTGCATCCTTAGCTAAACTGCCGAACATTAGACAGTGCTAAGCAGCTATTATGAATATCCTTTTAACAACAGAGGATGAAATCACCACGTGTAATGTGAAAGCCAAAATATGACATTAAAACTCTACAGTCTGCTCAGTAGCAAACAACAAACAGACATTGCATTTTCAGACGTGAAAATGCATTGCAGACGTGCATTTTCAACATTAAGAGGAACATTTTCACAACACAGACAATCAACAGATAACTAATCAAGGACCACAACTTATTTATGTATTCATGTTTAGGCTGATTCCGTCAGACGTGTCTCGTGATTAGTTTAACCTCAGCCCTGTGGTGCTGTGCTCTGCAGGATTGCTCACCTACTCTACCAAAGCTACATCAGCCTGTTGTGTTCTTTGTTTTTATGTGTTTTCTTTACATTAATCCTGTGACAGGCTCTGACGGCATCAGCTCGTTCTCTCGTCTTTGATGCCGACACTGCTAAAAAGTCTTTCATCCTGATCAGAGAGGCCGTTTGTGCGATCAAAGCCACCGTTCAAGCGTCTGTGTGTTTCCTGGAAAGTCTGAACAGAGGCTGGGAACAAACTGAAGTTGCATCAATATGCCACAAAGTGGAGTTTGAAGGGCAGCAGATGTTCTTTTTTCTCCTTTTGATTTCACTTCGTTCCTTTTAAACCCTCACAGCTACAGTTTCTCCTGGAGGAAAACACTGATCAGACAAACATCAGGAAGGGACAAAAAAAACTAAACACTGTCTGGATCTGTTCCCAAATGAGGCGATGAAACAAACTGAGAACACAAAAGTGATTTGTCACAGCTTCTTTTCCTACTCTAACAATAGGACAAACACATTGAATAACAACCAGTATCAATAAGCACAGGGCTGCAGGCAAGAGTTTAGATATCCTCAGGTCATGATTCACAGTCCTCCTAACAACCCCCTCTGCACTGAAATACTGTTGTTATTTTTCATTATTTGGATTTTTCTTTTTCTTTCTACTCAGTCTATTTACTTGAGAGCTCAGTTGTAATTGGAAGTTTCCTGTGAAAATCAATGTGCTTAAAAACTCTACACAACTTATTAAACTACAACTACACTTCATGTACAGACTTGTGGAGTGTTAAAGTACCACAGGTTGGACCTCTGTCCTTATGACCTTTATATAAAGGTGTTTTTAAATCACTGAAGGAAAGAACAAAACAGAAACTCAGCATATATTAATCTTGAAACAATTATGGACCCATAAAATACCAAAGCATTAGCATGTTATTTTCTAACATGGACATCCAAATATAGCTTTTTGTCTAATATAAAGTTTCCAGAGATATCACAGGACAGAAAATGACCTCAGTGATCTCGACTGTTGCTCAAGCTGCACATGGATGTTTCTTTCGTTTCCTATTTCCTGACCTTTCTCTTTACTTTCCCTCCCTACCTTCCTTCTCCCCTTCCTTCTCTACTTCCTTTCATTTCTTCCTCCCTTCTTTCTCTCCCTCCCTCACTCTTTTCCTTCACGGTTTCCTTCTTATTGATTCCCCTTCAGCAGTCCTCCTCTCTCTCTCTATCAGTAAATCACGATCTAGACAGCTCTATCTGTACTCACCCCCACCTGTCACACTCACACACACACACACACACACACACACACACACACTTCATCAATGTGTCCTTGTCCTGGTTGTCCTGCAGTTTGATGCTATCACTCTCTGTCTACTCTCCCTTCATCTCCACTCTCCTCTCCTCTGTTTTCACTACCTCTTAGTTATTGTTTCTTCATATTTCATCTGTAACATGACGCTGGTCCACACCTCCATATTTGTTTAACACAAATGCTTCATCTTACTGGTCCATTACAGAGTTATTTTCTAATAACTTCCAGGAAATATCCTGGGAAGGATGATGGATTTCTGTACTGATGTTTGAGAAAATTGCTACATTCAGTGTTCAAGGACACATCTAAATAATTAATTTAACCCAGAAAGACTTTTCGTCAGAGCACAGGATAGCTGAGAATGCACAAATGTGAAATGTGCTCACAGCTGAGCATATAATTCAACATGTACAGAATACTTCTAATAATGCTCTGGTTCGTGATTTAAATTAGATCAGTTGCTCTGACCGTCTAATAACGATGTAAATTGGTTTGGTACAGACACTAAACAGCGACTCTGTGCTGTGGTATCACTGACCAACCATCAAGCCTTAACAAGCTGTTAAATGAACAATCTCTGTCCTAAAACTTGTAAAGATGTAAAGACTGGACCCTACGAAACCGAGATTGGACTTTGGATGCATGTTATCAAGCTGATAAATTTCCACCTAAGATGGAAAACTTTTGGAACGACAAAGCTAATTTCTTTGTTTTTGTTGATCACGAAAGACATTTGACATTTAAGATCAAAAGATATTTTTCAAGTGAGCAAAACTATTGAAACGTGACTGACAGGTGTTTCTTGTTGCCCAGGTGTTGCCTTTTAGGTTAATTGTTCAAACATTAAATACCTCTGCAGTTTTCAGCCTTGACTTTAACCTACAAAGATTCTATTTCTTGTTAAAGAGGGTAGACCAACATGAAGACATGAGAGCTGTCTAAGGGGGAGAAAACAAGTCATTTTGAAGTTGAGAAAAGAAGGAAAATGGATCAGAGCCATTAGGCAAATATTGGACACAGCAAGCACAACAATATGAAATGTCCTGAAAAAGAAAGAAACTACTGGTGTACTGAGCAACAAGAGTCAAAAAGGTCAGCCAAGGAAACCAAGAGTAGTTGATGAGAGAAAAAAAATGTGACAGCTGTGAAGAAAACAGCAAAAACATCAGTCTGTGACATCACCAATGACCTCCACAGTGTAGAGGTGAAGGTATCACAACCCACTGAACCAAGGAGACTCCAAGAGCAGAAATACAGAGGCAACCGCACAAGATACAAACCACTCATCAGCAGGAAAGATCCAAAGGCCAAATTGGGATTTGAAAAGAAGTACAGAGATGAGCCACAAAAGTTCTGAAACAATCTTCTAGATAGATAGTAGATTAATCTCTACGAAAGTGTAGGGATGGCCAAAGTATGGAGAGAGAAAGGAACTGCTTATGATCTGAAGCACAAGAGCTGATCTGTGAAGCATGGTGGAGCAAATGACATGGCTTGGGCATAAATAGATGCTTCTGGAACAGGCTTATTAATATTTACTGATGATATAACTGAAACTAAACTAAACTAAACTTTGTCTGCCAGTTTACAGAGAAATGCTTCCAAAATAATGGGGAAGAAGTTTAGCAGGACAGTGACCCAAAGCACATGCATTTCACCTCCTGAAGAAGAGACTGAAGGGAGAAACTCCCCGAAACAAACCAGAACTGAAAGACGCTGCAGTGAAAGCCTGGAGCATAGTGATGTCGATGGGTTGTAGGCTTGAGGCAGTTATTGCCAGCAAGGGTTATGCCACCAAACATTAATGTTATTGACTTTAAGTTTAAGCTTCTGAACTCTTGTCTCATAATCATCTCTGAATCTTAAACCCAAATGTCGTTTGTGAACAAAAACAAAGAAATTGGCCTTGTCGTTCTAATACTTTTGGATAAGACTGTAAATCAATGCTTTTAACTCAAAGTTTATTACTATTGCTTGTGAGATGAAAAGGATGAAAGTTTTTGAGACATGACAATGACACACGTTCACACGCACAGACAGGAAGAGATTCCTTGCTACTTTGTCAGATTTAATTCATTTCAGATTTTTAATGCTAAATGTTTGATAGACTTTATGATCTATGAAAGTGCAATTAAAAAACCTACCACACCCTCATGCTCTAAAAGTATAGCTATATTGGATGCCCCAGATTTTTCTTCAATTCTGATAAAACAAAATTCAAGCGAAAACTGAAGTAGTAGACATACTCGTGCCAAACACGAGTATGTCTTTTAAAATAGAACGATGGACTGCCATAAAAATATGTACTCGTCGTTCCTTTTTTTTCGGCAGCAAGGACAAAAGAGCGCTCTCCCACAGCCTGTGAGTAATTGTGGGGTTTCTGGGATTTGTAGTCAAGACATAAAGAGTTGGTATAAAGCAGGAAATGGAGCCGATTGTGATTAGAGAACAAAACGGACGGATTCTGGACAAAAAGTGGTGATTTTGATGAAAGTGGCCTCTACTCTCCTCCAGATAAAAGATGAAAGGAACAAGGTAAAAACAAACATTTTTTTCATGATGAAATAGAGAGTCTCTTCTTTCATTTGAGCTATTCCGTGTTTTCAGAAACATAGTACAAAATATTCAGTCGGTCATGAAAGATGAATCAAAATGGGCATTTTTGATTGAGCTGGCATTCAAACAGTTAAAGCTAAGAGCTTCAATCTGCTTCAGGCTGCTGTGATGACAATCGCAGCCAAGCGAGAGGGCTTGGTGAAGTCTTGGGCTCATACTTGAATTAAGACATTAAGACAAAGTCAGTCTACTGTCACCTTCAGAATATATATCAAAGATTAAAGGACTCCACTGGACTCTGCTACTGCAATGGTGTCTTCACATATCTAGCTAACAGTTTATTATGTCTTTTAACGTTGTGTTTAATCTGCAGTCAACCATTATGTCAATGCATTTATCTTTAGGCAAAATGTGCTAAAAAAGCCAATACAAGTGTTTTGATTCCACTGCAGGTGGACAATAAAGTACAGGTTGTGAATGTACAGAAAATACAGAAATGTGTACTTATCTATGATGGTATTGACGGCTATAAGAAGCAGGTGATTAATCGTCATCATCTGGGTTAGAAAAGTCCTAGCATGCATTTCTAGACTGGACTGACTTTGGACCCAGTGTGACCACAGCCCAGGGTCAGGTTTCGGTTACTTGAAACACAGAGGACAGTATAGCAGACACTCAGAGTCAGAAATTTACTGCGACCTAAAGTGAGTCGACCCCACACCGAATGAGAAACTCAGAGACTTACTTTTACAATAGAGGTAGAGAGGGAGCAGGATATAGAGCCGTCCAGGAGTTTAACTGATAAGATGAGAGGCGGTGACAGCGAGGTGGACAGCAGCCAAGACCATCTGAACACACACACAGTGGCTGAGTGTCTGACTGCACACTGCATTAAGACTCTGGACAGTGTCCAAAAACTGTGTGTGTGTGTGTGTGTGTGTGTGTGTGTGTGCGTGTGTGTGTGTGTGTGTTTAAACACGGCAGGCTGCTGCCAGCCAGCAGAGAATCATCTTGACTGACAGGAGGGAATAGGAAGGAGTCGGGGTAGGCGATATGGCCTAAAATTTATATCTCGGTATAATTTGAACCGTAGATATATCACGGTATATTTTGGTATGTAAATTACAGCATAACAGTTTCTTAATGGTTACCATATCACATAATGAAATCATTCAAGCAGGAAGTTGTTTTTTAAACTATTAAATAGCATAAAAGTCAAGAATATTACTTCAAGAAAATGTATTGTTCAAATCTATAAGAAAACACAAAACAAGTAACTTCACTTCCAAGCAGTATAAATTTCACAAAATATAAACATGAATGATATTTAAATAAATTAAAAAAACGTACAACAAAGTACAACAGGTAACTTTTACCCAAACATATAAACACAAAATTGAAAATTACTTAAAAGTGCAAAATCAACAATCAACTTTAGAGGTAGACCCAAGCCTATAAACAAGTAGCTTTAGTGCCAATTAGTGACACACTACAAGGCAAGTGTAACTGTAAAACTAAACACACATAAACAAAGAAGAATTAAAATACATATATGTTTTACTGGTTGTCAAAGTAGTAGTAGTAACACAATAGTACTGCCTTCAGTATTAGCTCTAGACAAAGTCTGCTAGCTTAATGCTAACACATAATGGAAAACACCATAGACAAGCTAACGTAAATTAGCATTAAATTAGTGACCGCAATCATTTTAACTTGTTAAACAAATGGCTGTATTCAATATAGCACAGAGTACAACTCAACAATACTTACAGGCATATATTCTCACTAATTCTGTCAAAAAATAAAACCTTTCAGAATTTAACTGTTGCTTTTCTTCTACATGTAAACCTCTAAGCACAATACTGCCACCTTCAGGTGAAGGTGTGCATACTGAAGAGGCAGCACAGCCCTTCCTTTTCCACTACACAGTAACGGCATGGCACGGTACGGCCCTGTTTTGTTGCTTTTCCATTACAACTGAGTACCTCCTCGGCGTGGGTGGGGTCGTCATACGGCAGCACGAAACTGCTGTAACTTCATTGGCATGCGACACAGAAAACCGAGAAGAAGAAGAACAACAACACAAACAATGGAGGACACCGAAGCGATCATGTATTTGTTACTCACTCTGTGACTTTTTGTCACGCACAAAGTGAAAGAAGAGAGACAGAGAAGACTCCAGGAAGTGTAAAAATAACGAAGCAGTTGCCGGCTTTAAAAATGGTGGAGTCGAGTTGTTTTTGGCTTTTAGAGTTCAATCGGACGTCCCGTATCCAATGATGTTTCCAATGACGACACTCGCTGGCCAATCAGTGGAAGGCAGTCGGCTGACGTTGCGTTTTAGTATCACTTCGGCTCACTTGGAACCAGGGCTGAGGAGGTACGAAAAAAGTACCTAGTACCAGGTACCAGATACTAGTGGAAAAGTGCCACAACCATGTAGAGCTGTGCCGTACCGTACCGTACCACGCCTGTGGAAAAGCACCATATGTAAACAAACACAACCACAATGACCTACCGTGATAGGCAGATAGGCCGATAACCCAAAATCTCTACCGTTGCCTAAATTTATATTGTATATCATTTATACTACCCAGCCCCTAGAAAGGAGCAAACTATGGGAAGAAAATAATTGAAAAAAAGAGGGGAGAGAGGAGTGGTGCATCTAAAAAAAAAAAAAAGATTCTCAGATCCTCAATCTGTCAAAAAGCCGCTATGAAAAGTACAAGACAGCAACAGGAAATGAACCAGTGACATAATGTGACACCCTAAAAAACATCTACGGAATATTCAGCAGTGTGATCAAACATCAGCATCAATTCACTGAAGAAATCTGAAGAGCTGGGTTTTAGCTTGGAGAAGCAGCGTTTGTCTTTTAAGCTGATGCTAAGAAATATGCATAGATGATAATAAAACTAGAGTGTACCATCTGGACTAAATATGAGGGATCGCTAAGAGCTGAAAGTTTCTGCACGGTAAGCTTAAAAAGTGTGAGCAATTGGAGGAATGGACTGTAGAAAGAGAAAGAGAAGTGCTAAGTGAGCAGGAAGCAATGAGAAGTCCTCAGTCTACTGCTCTACCTCATGTTATCAGAGGAAGCAGCACACTTTGTTTTCTAACTGCATCACTGAACACAGAACAACACCGAATGAGAGCAGTGCAGAGCAGCAGTCAGGATCTAGCCAGTGGTGCACGCTCACATGCACTACCATGCACTAAAAGGTGTGCATGGACGGAAGCGTCTATGTCATAGAAGCATGGAGAAGCTCACATTACAACACACACAGAGGGAGAGTGACATCATTTCCTGGTCAGGCAACCACTTGGATTGCAACTTTATTTACAGCTATTTACAGTTTTAAGCTGATGATTTCCCTAGGAAGATAAGATAAGACAAGATGAACCTTTGTTCGTCCCACCAATGGGGAAATTGACATGTTATAGTAGCAAGTGAATAGTGCAACAACATAAGGACCTAAAGAAATAAGACAACACCAGTAAACAAGAAAAGACAAAGTAGAAAAAAATAAAATGCTCTAAAAATAACTAGAATTAACTATATTTAAGCTTACTTAAATATAGTTCATACATACTACATACTACAGTTGAAACATATTTACTCGTATCTAGAAATATAATTTATAGCCTGAGCTGCCATTATTTGGGTGAATAGACCTCACAGTTGACTTCAGGGTGTCCTGATAACAGACGGCTACTAAGATGCTCCAGTTAAACTGTCACTCCACCTTTCCTAAATCCTAAATTAATGCACTGCAAAAAAGATCTTATTTACTGTGATGGACTCCAAGGGCCATCCTATTTAGTGAACAAGAAGGTTCCTTTGTATGATAATCTAAGTTATTAATAGTTTTGTTCAGGGTATTAGCAAACTCCCAATGTTACCAAGGAAACTAAGTAAGGGCTTGTGAAAGCAAAATGCACAAAGATATAAAGTGATGTTCTTAATTCTTTGTTTTTTTGTCAGGTAGCAGTGGCATAAGTGGAATAATGCTCTTCCATTTAATGGACGACTGGGAGGCCATAACTGTCTGATATGAAGAAAAAATATCACTGTAAAAATTTAGTTCATGCACAGAATGTGCTGGAATCCTGTGGAACCTGTTACATAGTCTTTGCATTACTATTCAGTTAAGGGTTATAAACCAAAGAGGGCTTTTCAACACCTTTCAACTCAGAGCCAGAGTATGACTGCACTGTTAACTGGTGCTCCACTAAAAATCCCTATCTGTGCTGTATGCAGTCAGAGCCAGTGTAAGACCAAGCACACTACAATTTAATGTAATGCTTTCAGCTGAAATGTCTGCCACATTAACACCCTTCATGTGTTGGAGAGGAAGCAATTACTGAACACCACTGCTTCCACTGTAAATGCTTCCAGTTGAACTCCCACAACAAAGAAACCATTTGTGGTTAGTTGGTGTTGAGTTTAATAGCCCAGTGAAGATGAGCAATATGATGATGTGACTACATACTGTATATCCATGAACTGTTAACTGTGTGTGATCTTACTGTCAAGCAACCTGTGCATCAGTATCTTTGGGTGTATTATGGCGCTTTTCCACTCACAGTAACGGCACGGTATGGTATGGTACGGCCCAGTTTTGGTGCTTTTCCATTACAACTGAGTACCTCGTGTACCTCCTCGCCGTGGGCATGATCGTCATACGGCAGTGCGAAACTGCCATGACGTCATTTACATGAGACACAGAAGAAGAACACCACTATCACAAACAATGGAGTTCACCGATCATGTATTTGTTGCTCGCTCTGTGGCTTTTTGTCTTTGTTTTAAAAATGGAGGTCTTGAGTTGTGTTTGGCTTTTACAGTCGAATCATACGTCACACAGCCAATAACGACCCTCGTTGGCCAATCAGTGGAAGGCATCACGTTTTAGTATCACTTCGGCTCACTTGGAACCAAGGCTGAGGAGGTATGAAAAAAGTACCTAATACCAGGTTCCAGGTACTAGTGGAAAAGCGCCACAACCGTGTAGAGCCATAACGTACCGTACCGAAAAGTGCCATTAGACCACTGGCACTGCTGGGAGTCAACAACACGGTCATAGATTTATAAGATTTTGGCATCAATATGATAAACATTGATTTGTCAGATAGTCATTCACTGCAACAAGCCAAAACAGACAACAGATAATTTAATCCATAACATCATGTCAGAAATGCACTACATCATGATTTACACTGATATAAAATAGCATAAACTGTGATCGATGACTTCTTCTATTTCCCTCTCACTTCAGCTGACTTGATTAGTTTGACAAAATCTAAAGTAATTGCAAGTTTCCAGTTTGAACCTGGCAGACTCTAGAGCTTCACCCTTCCAAATAACAAACAACACTATGTACACTCTCTGAGGTGACCACAGAGTTGAATCAGTGCCTCCTCCACACAATACACCTGTACAAGTGCTCCTGTTATTGAGCCCACTCCCCTCTGAGTTCAGCATGAAACCCTAAAGCACATGCCTGCTGGCAACGAGCAGGCCACGGCAATCACACACACACACACACACACACACACAAGTAAAGGTCCCATCTGCAGTGAGCTCTGACACCATCTGGACACCACCTATGTGTGTGTGTGTGTGTGTGTGTGTGTGTGTGCATTCATTAACAAGTCTCACCTGTCGTCTACCCTCTGTGTCTCATTGAACTCTAACTCTAATAATCCCTTTGACTATTTCACAGCTGAGGTCTCATACACACACACACACACACGCACACACACACACAAGCACACACACACACCAGGCTGTTCTTAAGCACGGTTTGTAGCTACACCAGTGAAAATAAACGCTCTGTAATTCATATGCAGCACATGCAAACAATTTTCATGTAATCCATGTAAATGAGAGCAAGAAAAGGAGGAGGCCAGCATGGATATGACTGTATCTCATGTGAAAACAGAGGTCAAAGTTGGCTTATTTGTCACTTAACTTCCACATTTAATGCCACTTCTATAAATGCATGTGCACTACCTTTTTTCCTAAACCTAAAAAAGTTGTTAGGTTGTTGCCTAAACACTGTACTGTCCCCCTGTTTCTGTTTATTCAATGGAGGACACATGCAAAATAACAACATAACATTTAAGGTATCACTAGACTTTATAAATGATTTTTGACATGATGCACAATTTTAACTTATTTTGACCATATTATTATATTTTTATCATATTCTGTTCCACCTTCTTGACACACACTCAAAAGAAAATCACTTTGTGCTCCACACACACATCAAACACTGATATTAACACCAATTGGTCTTAATTAGTATAGTCTCATTCAGCCTGCTGTGTTTCCTGCTAATTACTCTGAGAGTGTGTGTGTGTGTGTGTGTGTTACCACCATCAATCGCAGCCTGTTTCTTTTAAGTGTGTAAATTAAATTAATGACAGCAGATGTTTGAATGCTTTCGAAACAATAATAAAGATCTTTTCTTATTTCTACAGCTCCACATGGGGTACACGCTTGAATCGTGCTAGCGTGAAACATTGCACATGCTGTGGGTAAAGAAAGATAAAAAAAGATAGATAGAAAATCAATGATTTATCAATACGGTGATACATTTTTTTATTTATTTAATTTTGCTGAATGGATTTTTTTTTTAAAAATGTAAGGAGGAGAAAAAGGGGAAGAAATACAGAGAGCTAGGACAGAGATGGTAATGTCATACAGCAATGTGAATGGAGAATGGAAAAAAGAAGAAAAGGATAAAGACTGAGTGAAAGGAGAAGACAGGGATTAGTTTCAAACACACACACACACACACACACACAGTGTGTTTTCCATTTGGTCCTTGTCAAAACGCTTTGAGAGACAAAAGTGACACTCCATCCCCTGAGACGAATATGATCATATTCACTGTGTGTGTTTGTGTGTGTGTGTTTGCAGGTTAAACATCAATAAGCGTTCGGTCAGCACATTGTTTAAGGAGACCTTTACTGCTGTCAGACACAATTACCAACCGGTGAACAGCAGGCCAATTATACAGACACACACACACAATCAGTGACTGACAATAACAAGGTAGGTTACTGTGAAAGAGGTGAGGAGGGAGGAACTGTCAAAACACACACACACACACACACACACACACACAAATTCCCCCGTGACAATTTTAAAGCTTTGTGTCAAAGCGAAAAGGGAATATCTGTCATGCATAGTGATACCTCACTGTCCACTGTGTCCATTCCCACTGCACTGTCACTTAAAATATTAATCACAGGATTATTTATTAATGCTTTCATGAATTCATGATACCCTGAAGAGATGTTGTGTGAAATGGGGTCATTACATTTGTAGTATCTAAAATAAAACATTTTCCCTAATTGTGGACTAAATGGTCTTAATGGTCATTATTGATGATCTACGATTTAAACTGATGATTTGAGGCACGGTGACCAACGTGAGAGTAACGAGCAGCAGGAGTTACAGAGGAGTCACAGCTAACCTCTGTTAATAATTTGAACATTGTAGAAGTAACAATGTTTCATGCTTGCATTGTATCATTTAGTACAGTGGGTGTGTCATTTAGTAGGCCTGTAACTGTACAAAAAAATTTTGGTTCACAACGTTTTTGGTTTTAAAATCCACGGTTCATTTTTTTTTTTTTTTTCGGATCTGTATGGGAAGAAAGGAAAAACCATCAAAAGGTCTTTCATTCATTTATTATGAATTATTGAACTTTTTCCCAAATTTTTAATCAAATTTAAAATAAAATAAATAAAATATTACCTCAACTAAATATATTCGAAACATTAGTATTACTTCTTCCTCAATCTCTTCCTTTCACGTTGACATCATAAATATTTTTCCAGCCTTTTAGTAAAGCTGCTGTGCAGCATGAATGAATGAATGAATGAATGAATGCTTCTGACTAAAGCTGCTCACAGACTGGAGCTGAATGTCTGCAGTCATCACAGCTTCCATATTGAGCTCACTGCCTCGTAGTTGTTTCCTGTGAAATTTCTATGAATCGCAAGACCGATGTCACATTTAAAGCGGGTCGATGTGAACATCACATGTCGAGCAGTGTTTAGTGTGACACCAGCGGAGTCGCATGGTCGTAATATTTGAGCTTTGCATGCACAGGCTTTGCAGACGTCCACTTTGAGTCTGTGGGATCTCCGTGAAATCCATCTCCCGTACTGTACGCATGTGCAGTGTCAGTGTGCACTCCTTCAATATGTTTGTGTGGAACTCGCACAGTTTTAAATTTCTGCATCAAATGACGTCTTTCATTCCTTTTTTGGTACAGCTGTGTGCCAAACCGAACAGGTACGGTTCAGTACGTGAACAGATCTATTTAGAACAGTAAGTGCTTCATGTGGGGGCAGCACAGTGGTGTAGTGGTTCGCACTGTCTGAGTTCGAATCCCGGGCCCGGGGCCTTTCTGTGTGGAGTTTGCATGTTCTCCCCGTGTCTGTGTGGGTTCTCTCTGGTACTCTGGTACACCATCCAAAAACACGCATGGGGATTAGGTTAATTGGTTAATTTAAATTGACCGTAGGTGTGAATGTGAGTGTGAGTGGTTGTCTGTCTCTATGTGTCCTGTGATGAACTGGAGACTTGTTCAGGGTGTACCCTGCCTTTAACCCTAAGACAGATAGGCAGCCCAACCATCTAACCTGTTTACCACAGCTAGTTGGTTACGAACTATTGCTTTTCTTTTTCTTTGAACACAGTAGAAGCAGATTTTCTTCTTAAAGTCCCTGGGTTCCCCCTGTGGGGAAAAAAAAATGACAATGAAAAACATGTGCGTTAAGTTACCGACTGTGACAAGGCTGATAATCATCTATAATCGATACAAGCTGCCCGATTAGACAGGGTGTGATGTGATCATAAACGGTATTCAGACACACTTGGTGTGCTCACAGCAGGACAATATCAGGGATAAAATCTCCAGTGTGAAGTGAAAAAAGGTGTCAAAGCAATTCTATTGGTCTTTGATCACAGATTCTTCCTGAAAATCCAGAGAGTCCAGAAATAAAACACAACAGCTAAAAGCTGCAGGATGAAAGGAAAGATCAGTTTGGGAAAGAGAAGAGGTGATGATGTTCTTGGGTTTTATTTAAAACCCACTAATTCCCTCTTCCTCTCACATTCCTCATTTTTCCTTTAATCTCAGCCGTCCTGGTCATCTCCCCTTTCTTCTTTTTTCCTTTACTGAAATCACTGTTTATTTTTTATTTGCTATTTATTTTATTTATTTTTATTTGCTTTTTTAAGGTCAGATAGGTCACTTCACACATTTTGTCCTGTCTATGCTTAAACTCATTCTCTCATCAATCCACATTCAATACCCCCGAAAGCCAAAACAGGATTTCATAAATGTTTATAGATTTATTTAAAAGAAGTGAAATATCACATTAAATTAAATATAAAGTATAAAACTATTATGTTTGTATTAATATCTTTTGTATCTCAAACTCAAAGCGCCAGCATGTTTCTTCCCTAGTTGATGTTGAGTTTTCGCGGCAGATGTTTTTAGGTTTAAACTGAACACTGAGAAACACAAATTGGATTTCTGTCTTTCAGCTGGAAGCCATTTCCAGAGGTGGGAGGTCAGCAGAGTGCGGCTCAGTCTGACGGTCCACCAATCAGCCTCCAAGTGAACGCCGCCTCAAACCTCAGGAGTCTGGTGAAAAGGTCGGTGTAGTGTGACTGAGGAGTCTAGAACTACAAGGACTAGAAGAGCAAGAGCGATGGCAACTCCAAAAAGCCTACAGCAAGAACATTGACATGGCTGAGGGCTGGAACAATAAAAGTCATAGCTCGAGAATGATGAGAGCCAGGCTCTTCTAGTATAAGACAAAGAGCTAGAACTAGAAGGCTTAGAGTGCACTGTGAGTAACGATTAAAAGTCTTGGGCTAGTTGGACCAACTTAAAGGTTTTGAGCTAAACCCACGATAAGCACTAGGAAGAAGCACAGCACTAAAACAGTTAAAATACCTAGGCTTAACATCTCAATTATTACTATTTAAACAAAGTGTACACTGCACTTTACTCTCCATACAACAGCAGCTCTGCTTAGTTTATTCTAGTTCATGTCAGTAGCAGTCAGTATAGCTGTCTTGTTTAATAGTTTTGCTTTGTGCACTCAAAAAAATCATTTGTTGGGTGAACATAAAAAAATATGGAAAGTATTTCCACTCAATTATAATTACGCAAATTTAGCAAGAAACAGCTTTGTGGAGAGAAATAATTAGAATAATGTTGGGTCAGCATAATATGTTGGCATTACTATTACTCAATTGTGAAGTTGGTAAATGTAACATAATAATGATTTGTTGGCTGAACACAAAAAAATTATAATTTGCTCATTTAGCAAGTGCTGCAAATGCTAAGTAGCTAAGCATAGCAACTAATGCTGCTATGGCTAACTGCTAATGCTGCTATGATTAGTGAACACCCTACGAAAACATTCTGTGACGAAATTAAACTTTTAAAATTATAGAGCGGACAATAACAACTTATGTGACATTTCTGCGCAGTGTAGTTTAAGTTAGCTTAGCATCCTCCACAGCGAACACTGCTGACTCTCAGCATGTGTTTTGAACTGTGTGCTGAACTTCAGGCGCGCTCACTACTGCCACCTTCTGCTCTGGAGTTGTACACCCAATTTGCTATCTTACCCAAAATGCTTTACTGTAGGTTCTATCAACATTAATTAATTTACACAATGTTAAGTTATTGCACATCATGCTAAAATAATATTACTTAATGATGTTCAACCACAAAACATGACTATATATGATATATATATATATATATATATATATATATATATATATATATATGTATATGAAGCTACATGTTACACTTAGATTAATGTAGCAGACAGCCAGTTTGGATTTTTGGAGTATAGTCTTTATGTTTAGTTTATTCTTTGTTCTGTTGCAGAAATGATAAGAACTTGAAACTTTCAAGCCTCAAGCAACAACAAGGCTGAGGGCTGGAACAACTAAAAGGAATACAGCTCCATGAACGCCACAGATAGGACCAGAGGGCTTGAAATGAGGGCAAATTCATGTTTCGGTCATTAGGATGTTGTGCATCCATATAAAGCACTTATATATTATGCATTGTTAAGAATAATTAAATAGTCAAACATTGACTACTAAAGGGAATGTTTTTTCTTGTGACTTGTTTTTCCCATTTTTTTTTATTATTATTATTTTCCCTTACTAAATTGTCAGTCGCAGTGTGACTGGAGTTTTTTTCAGATTTTTTTTTTTTTTTTGATCTGAAACTGTTCAAAGACTCAGAGATAAATGTAGAAGGTCTAGCATGAAAAAGTGGAATATTGTTTGAACTAAAGTTTGTACAAAATCTAGAGCTCACACTATGGATTGAGGACAACTGAAGGGTCTAGAGTTAGAACTAAAAAGCAACAAGTGCTACAGCTAGAACAACTAAGAGGCCTCAGCTACAGGCCAGGATGTCTATCTAAAACAAACCAACAAGCAAGATGATCAGACAAAAGGAAATATTCAGACAACATGGCCAAAAGCTATAAGGCTTATAGCTACAATAACTACGGTGTCTGTGTGTAAAGGACTGGAGTGAGAACACCAACATAGTTAGTAATGCTCCACATCCTCCATCACAGACTGGAAAGCCATCTGTTCAGACTGCACCTTGGACCATCAATAATACAACTGTCTGTCTCTTCCTGTCTTGAAATCTTGCACTTACTGCTTTATTATGCATGCAAGCTATTTTTTTCAGTTTTGTACTGACATCACTGGATGCACTTAGGATAAACGCCTTAATATAAATGTGGTGTTGCTATCCTGAACATCATTGTGAACATATCTTCCACATCATCTCTGTGTCCTTCCAATCCTCTCTCCTTTCCCTTCCAGCTTTTCATTCCTCTCCTCCTCTCAGTATTATGTTCATTCAGTTTGCTTCCTCCCTCTCCTCCTCTCCTCCTTTACTTCCCCCTTCTCTCCCTCCTCCCTAGTTCTTTCTTGCCCCCATCTTTCTGTCTCGCTCTCTCTCTCCTCTTCTCATCTCTCACCCATTGTGCAGCTATAACCCTGATTACCTCACAGTGTTGGCCTTCAGCATCACAAGGCCAACTAGGATCAATAGCATCGATCAGTAATCTAAGTCTGCTCCTAACTAGCACTTTTTGAGTGTGGGTGTGTGTGTGTGTGTGTGTGTGTGTGTGAGTGTGGATTTCCATATAAGTGCTGTAAATGTTTGTTTGCATATTGATTTCATCTCATTCACTGTTTGCATGCGTTGATCAGTTTTTATTTAATGAGAGTGAATATAAAATGTTGAGATTTGACCTTATTTACAAAAAAAAAAAACACACACTCACTCAGTGAAATGTAAATGAATGTTTGCAGTCTGGCTTTCTTACATAAATGATTTATGTAAATGCATATCTCTGCAAAGCTTACACATCACTGCTTTTGAGTGTGTTTGCACAAATAGAAGCACTTCACCCTGAGCACATTAACTGTAACTGAGACTGCCAGTCAGCTGGTTTAATCAGAGCAGGATGTTTATATATGTGTTACAGAGTGGCATCCAGGGTTCTGCACTTCAACATGTGTATGGACATGAGTCTCTTGAACCCTGGCTTCTAAATTGTACAGTGCATCCAGAAAGTATTCACGGCACTTTACTTTTTTTATGTTACAGTCTTATTCCAAGAAGGAATAAATTATTCCTACATGCAACATCCCATCATGACAACATGAAAAATGTCTTTTTAGCAAAATGTATCAAGAAAACACATGGACACTCTATAAATATTCACATCCTTTACCATGGAGCTCTAAATTGAGCTCAGGTGCTTCCTGTCCCCAGTAATCATCCTTGATATCCCTACAGCTTAACTGGAGTCCACCTGTGGTAAATTCAGCTGACTGGACATGATTTGGAAAGACACACACCTGTCTATATAAGGTCCACAGTGGACAGAGCATGTCAGAGGAATTGTCTGTAGACTTCAGAGACAGGGTTGTCTAGAGGCTCAAATCTGGAGAAGGCTCCAGAAACATTTCTGCTGCTCTGAAGACCTTAATGAGCCCAGTGGCCTCCATCATCTGTAGATGAAGAAGTTCAGAGCCAGCAGGACTCTTCTAAAGCTGAACTGAGCTATCAGGGAGAAGGGTCCTAGTCAGAGAGGTGACCACAAGAAGCTGATGGTCACTCTGTCAGAGCTACAGCGTTCCTCTGTGGAGAGAGGAGAAGCTTCCAGAAGGACAACCATCTCTGCAGCGATCCACCAATCAGACCTGTATGGTAGAGTGTCCAGAGGGAAGACACTCCTTAGTAAAAATCTGCAAAATGCCAAAATGCACCTGAAAGACTCTCAGACCATGAGGAACTAAACTGTCTGGTCTGATGAGACAAAGATTGAACTCTTTGGTGTGAATGCCAGGTGTCATGTTTGGAGGAAACCAGGACAACACCATCCCTACAGTGAAGCCTGGTGGAGGCAGCATCATGCTGTGAGGAGCTGGAGACTAGTCAGGATAGAGGGAAAGATGGATGCAGCACTGTGCAGAGATATCCTGGATGAAAAGCTGCTCCAGAGCTCTGGACCTTAGACTGGAGCGACGGTTCATCTTTCAGCAGGACAACGACCCTCAACACACAGCCAAGATATCAGAGGAGGCTTCAGGACAAATCTGTGAAAGTTCTTGAGTGGTCCATCCAGAGCCAGACTGGGATCTGAACATCTGGAGACATCTGCAAATGACTGAACACCAACACTTCCATCCACCCTGATGGAGCTGGAGAGGAGCTGCAAAGAGGAATGGACCAAACTGTCCGGAGATCAGTGAGCCAAGCTGGAGGCTTCATCTTCAAAAAGACTGGAGGCTTTAAGTGATGCCAAATGAGCATCAACAAAGTACTGAGCAAAGGCTTATATTACAGTATGTATAAAACTATTCTGTATATTCTGTATTGAAAAGACGCCATGACCAGACTGAAGTAGAGGACATGATGTAGTTTCATTTTGATTGTTTGCTCTGTATTTAGAGTTCTTTTCACACTTTGTGTCTGTGGGAAAACAGTATTTTGATTTTGTTTGGCTTACAATGTGTTTCCGTATTTCAGAATAAGAGACTTTCATGCGGGGCATTTGTGTAGTTTTGCCTTTCTTGTGTAGAGTCATGCTTTTGGAAAATGTCTGTTAACAATTTAGAAAACTGCAAGTTTTCAGGAGTAAGGTGAAATAAGCCAAAGTTGAAGAACAAGTGAAAACAGATGAGGGCAGCTCCACTCAGAGGTCTGAAACCAGGCCTGGAATGTGTTTTCAATGCAGCGTGTCGTGGCATGGCTCCATAAACACCGACCTGGCTTCACCGACCCAAACACATGAACGCAATTTAAATCCAACAAACAAGTCACTCAAGGAAAATGCGTGACTGAGAAGATAAAGATTGGTGAAAAAATAGCTGAATATCGTGTGTGCTCATGTGTACCACCCTGTGTGTGCGTGTATTTGTCTTCCTCCAGATGTGTGGATTTGTGTTCATTTGTGTGTTAAACAAAGTGAGGCCTGAGGTCAGCGGAAAGCTCAGTTGTAGTAAAGCTCTGCAGGCTTGTGTCCATCACTAACAGTTGTGTTGGATTTAAAGCCGGCAGATCATCAGAGGGTTTTTCTATGCGCTGAGGAGCAGTCAGTAAATCATGTCAGTGCTCTTTGTGTGGGATAAAAGAATACCTGCCTGTACTCAGGGTGTTTTCTATGCTTTGTGTTCGAATAAAGAAAGGCTGAAAGCTTCGCTCGCTCTGAACAATGAACTGTGTGTTTTTCTTTGCAGGCTTCATATGAAGAACAGGAAATCAGCGTCTGGGTGTTACATGTTTTTATATTTAAATACACTGACAGTGAACTTTATGTGGTTTTAAAGGGGTTGGAGTGAAGGTTGACTGAAGGCTGTTACACACCAGCGCAGGCTTTTTTGTAACGATTAATATGCATTGCAATTCTTTTTCTCTTACTGCTGTTTTCATCACAAATATTTTCATCAGTATATGTGCAGTGAAAAAGGTAATGTAACATTTTTGCAGAATTAGGTAGATTGTCTGAGCTTATATTTCCAAACAGCAACACAGAGGGCCTTAACCCTCTCAACCAACAGAATGGAAGCCCAGTCCAGATCCACTCCATCTGTTCTCATCTTTCACAATAATACATTCAATATTCACAGGCGAGTATTTCACATTTTCATGCCATGTCTGTATATTGTTGTTACTGAGCTACACAAATGGGGAATCTTTATCTGTAGAAAAAGCAAGCCTTTAATTCTAATGTCCTAATGTTTGTACTGAGGGTGTGTCCTGTACAGACTGTAATGCCCCCTGAGCTAAAATTATACTGAACTATATAAATAAAATAGCCATATTGAGCCATATTTCATAATACACAGAATATTTTGTCCTATGACTCTGAAAACACTGAATAGCTCAAATAAAAGAAGAGACCCTCTGTTTCATCATGAAAAAAATGTTTGTTTTTACCTTGTTCCATTCTTGTTTTATCAGAGGTAGAGTAGAGGACACTTACCAAAATCACCACTTTTTTCCAGATTCTGTTTGTTTTGCTCTCTAATCTGGATCGTCTCCACTTCCTGCTTTGAGCCCTGTGGCGTATACCGTCTCTTTATGTTCCGACTTCACATCCCAGAAGCCCCAACATTACTCGCAGGCTGTGTGAGAGCGCCCTCTTCTTGCCTGCTGCTGAAAAACCACTGTGACGTATCTATAAGTCTATGGCATTCAAGCGTTGGATTTTAAATGGCGTGCAGACACGTCAATGGCACTCAAAGAGTAAAGAGGGAAGAGGACAACATTTCAGTCCCAAGTTGGTTCATATGAAACCTTGGGCCCCTGGTCTCAATGTGACTTGGAGCTGGATCTGGGGTTGGGTTGCTGTGAAAAAGACAAAAATCCCACAGGTATGATGAATTTTCTTACAAATATTCAGCTGGAACTCGTCAAAAAGAAAAAAAAACATCAAAGGACAAGGCTTTTAATTCGAAATATTCTTAACAGCCATTGAAAAATTGGCACTGAGGTGAAAGTAAAGGATGAGTGAAAAAAAACTATTTGTGTTAAAATAGAATCTGAGAGCAGGAGGGTATGATTAGTGCTGTGGTTATGTCCATTATGCTAGATCTAGCTGAGCCTTGATAGTAAAGCTAATCCAAACTGCACGCCTCAGTCCAATCATGACAAATTCACTACACTACATCAACTCATCCACCAGGGGGCTTCACACAGGCATCTCCTTCTCTCCTCCTTTACATCCTTCTCTTTCTTCCATTCTTTGCTTCTTCCCTGAATCAATTCTTCCTCCCACCATCTTTCAGTCTGTCTCTCTCTCAGGGGAACCTGCTGTCATCCTCCTGATCTGAAAGTATAAACCTTAAGACCTCGCTGATACTGTCTCTCTCTGTGGGTGTGTGTGTGTGCTCGTGTGTGTGTGTGTGTGTGTGTGTGTGTGTGAGAGACAGGGTGGGGGTTTTGCAGACAGATGACGATTTCTTTCGACTGACGCCTTATCACATTTTCTGTCAAATCCTGACAAACATTGTCAGACTGTGAGCGTGTATGTGTGTGTGTGTGTGTGTGTGTGTTATATTTAAAGCTTGTAAGTCAAACTACTGGACCGGCCCCAGGACCAGATCTGACACATGAACACATTTTCTTTTCTTTTTTTTATTTTGGAGAATATACTTTTATGAGCAAGTTTTCAAAATAAGAGCTGGTATTAATCTGACAAAATGTCACATACACACTGGAGCTCATTGATTATTTCTACAACTGAATATTTATGTGTAGAGTGGAGACAGATCCATCTGTTCTCTGGATGAGAACACACTGAGTATGTGGGATTCGACAAAATCAGCTGATGACTTTTTAATGTTTATTCCTTATTTATAAGATGGTTTATTTGACTGTAAACGAGGCCTTTTGTTGCTTCTGACAGACGCTGAAGACTCATCAACACTCAGACACATCTGCTGCTGCGAGGACACCACACACAGCACGCCTGAGTGTGTGTGTCTGTGTGTGAGACATCCGTGACCAATCAAGACAGAAGCCACAGGCTTTCCAACTGCTGTCCCTCGAGACGGAGCAGCGGCCAGCCAATATGTCACACACACACACACACACACTCACACACTCACACACACACACGGTGTGAGCCTGACAGATTGGTAGTTTATGGGTGTTAACAGACAGAGGGAGCCTCTTTCTTCACCGTCATCAGTCATCGCCGTCAGACCCTCCTCCTCCTCACACACACAATGGTCCTGCCTGTGTGTGTGTGTGTGTGTGTGTGTGAGTGTACTTGTTGTTTATTAAAGCAGGAAACAAACAGGGAGCTACTGCCGGCTGCAGGTCAACACTGAGACCGCCCCCCAAACAAAGCTAGTGTGCGTGTGTGTGTAAAGAGGAAATTAAGGGGGTGCAATTCAAGGTCAAAGGTCAACAGCATGTTGACCTGAGTGAAGAAGGAGGTCACCATCCAGACAAAAAAAGCAGCCAAATGGTACCACAGTGTCTGCAGGATAGCAGACGCTGCTAACGAGGAATTCAACATGTTAATGACAGTGTTATGCTTGTTACTGGAAAATAGTAACTAGTTACACTTACTTGTTACTTCATTCAAAAAGTAACTCAATTACTTTGTTGATTATTTACACCAAAAAGTTACACATTACCTCTGAAAAGTAACTTTTTAGTTGCTCTTTAGGACCCTGGGGAGTGAGAATTTGTCTTATGGTGTGTTCACTGGAAGTCAGAACTTGGAGCTCAGATCATCTTAACCTCAAAGTGTAGTGCTCCCAGCTCTTCCCGCCTTACAGACGAACAACAAAACATGTAGCATCTGTTTACCTCAGTAGCAGATAGCATGAATTTTATGTCTGATTGGTGAGATTAATCAGATGTTTTTGATTTGGGGGTTCTGATTTAAATACTGACTTGGAGCTTGGAAATTCCTGGAATACATCATGAGTCGAATCACTCAAACATCGGGCTCCCAGTACTGCTGCAATGATTATGCAATGACTGTTTTACTGACAATGTTTGTCTCCTTATGCTGGAAAAGTGGGAGGACGGATCAGTGTCTCTGTGAATCTGTCCATAGAGGCATCAGAAAGCATCAATGAAAGCTATCTGAATTCGTCAATCAGGAAATCATTTACCAAGTAATGGACAAACACATCATATGCACCTGTGTCCATACAAACACAACAATGGTACTCTGGTGTGGACCAAAGCAACTGACCCAAGGCCACTGTGAGCCACTTTCAGACTGTTCTGCCACAGTTGAACCAGTTTTACTGCACCAGCATTTGATTAAAACAGACCACATGTTGGTTTTGCAAGTGATATTATCCTCAGCTGGCTTTAACAAAACACGTTCCCATGAGCCCATGGATTCCTGCAGGTGAAAAGTCAGCAGTTCCACAGGCTAAAGCCAGTTGAGTAGCTGTGATAATGACCAGAACCACTGTAGAGTTGTTTTAGACTGCAGCTAAAAGGCTGAAGAGTTGTCTGTAAAGATCAGAGGAGAGTGTTGCTGGATACTAAGGGCTCTCTGTCAGTGGCAGCACAGTGACTAGCACAAGCAGTTTGGCTTTTTGCCTGCCGGTGTGGTATTTTGGATCTTGGATGGGCACAGACCCAGGGATGAAGAGGTAAGGATGCCTCTGGGTCTGGTAATAATTCATCCACAAATAACATGGCTACACCATTAGAGTTTTTCTCTTGCTGATAAAAAAGTGCAGAGAATGTTTGACTTTAATGCCTGAAAAACTAAATCTTTGGTCAAGTCTGCAGAAGCCACTGTGAACGCTTCCAGTTTTGCAATAAAGGTTTGCCACTGCTCTTAAATTCAAATGTTTTCTTGTGAAGCATATCCAGGAAATCAGAGAGTACTTTAAACAGACAGCTACCTGCTACAAAGTAAGTAAGCATGTGTGCACATTAATAACGTTTCCATACAAGTGGCACAAAACTGGAGATAGACAAATATCAAAGGAGTTATTTACAAGAAGATGATAGGATTAGTCGCTATGCAAATTCAAAGAATAGAGACTCAGTCGTTCATGACCAAATGTCCGGCCTCCTGCATACCCCACCCAGACACCTCCACCCAACCCAGAGTATTTCCAGTAAGTGAGAACACATCTGACAAAACTCTCCTGCTTGGTGCTACATGTGTGAACAGGCAACTCTGGAATAGCTTATCACAGACATGGGCAAACTGTGGCCCGTGGGCCATATGCGGCCTGTTGAGCTTTTTTAATTTTTTAATCGAGTTTGTCCAAATTATTAAATTCAGTGATATTATATTTAGGGCTGAACAATGGTAAGTCTAATTGGAAAAACTGCCTGAAACTGCCTGAAAATAACAACTAAAGAAGATTAAAGTAGGTCATTAGAATTAGAACAACATTAGAATTATATATACAGTCATGGAAAAAATTATTAGACCACCCTTGTTTTCTTCAATTTCTTGTTAATTTTAATGCCTGGCTCAACTAAAGGTACATTTGTTTGGACAATTATAATGATAACAACAAAAATAGCTCATGAGAGTTTAATTTAAGAACTAAGGATTATTCATTTTCCATGGTTTTCTTGATAATAACCAAAATTACTTAAATTCTTACATCAATAGCTATGGCATTGTACCGCCAAAAACACTACTTTTAAGCATTCCATGTTTTCTTTTCTGTTTGCTTTAAACACACGATACACACAAGAGTTAATACTTGATTGCATAACCATTGTTTTTGATGACTGCAGCCATGCGTCTTGGCATGCTCTCTACCAGCTTCTGACATTGTTCTGCTGTCACAGCAGCCCATTCCTGTTGGACAAATTCAAACAAATTTTCTTTGTTTTTGGGCTTGTGGTTCTCCATTTTGAGTTTGATGATTTTCCACAGGTTTTCAATTGGATTAAGATCTGGTGATTGAGCAGGCCAAGGCATGGTGCGAATGTTGTGGTTCTCCATTCAGGCTTTAACTGACCTTGCCGTGTGGCAAGGGGCATTGTCTTGTTGGAAAATCCAGTCATTCGAGGCAGGAAAGAGTTTTCCAGCTGATGGAAGAAGACTGTTTTCAAGGGTAGTCCTGTACTTGACCTGGTTCATTCGGCCTTCACACAATTGCATTTGCCCTGTTCCACTCAGACTGAAACAACCCCAGATCATGACTGATCCACCCCCATGTTTTACTGTAGGGGCAAGACAGTCTGGGTTGCAAGCTTCTCCAGGCTTCCTCCTAACCAGTAAGTTGGCTGGAGTGGGCATCAATTCAAAATTGGATTCATCACTGAAGAGAACCTTAGCCCAATCATCAACAGTCCAATCCTTGTGGTCTCGAGCAAAGAGTAACCGGGCCTTCCTCTGCCTTTCATTGATGAAGGGCTTCTTGCGTGCTCTGTGTGACTTCAAACCAGCTTCAACAAGTCGGTTTCGAACTGTCCTTGCCGAGCAAGTCACATTTCTCGACAGTGCCCACTCATTTTTAAGGTCCCTGGAGGTCTGACGACGATTCCTGACACAGGAACGGATGAGTGCACGGTCATCTCGTGGGATAGAAAGACGTTTCCTGCCACGGCCAGGTAGCAATTTGGTAGTGCCATGTTCAGCTTGTTTTTTTGTTGGAATGAACGGCTGTCTTGGAGATCTTCAGTTTTTTCGCTACCTGTCTCTCACTCATGCCAATTTCCAACAGTGCCAAGATGGCTGCCTTTGTTGCTTCACATAATTCTTTTGTTTTAGGCATTATGTGAGAGCTGACAACTTCTGAGTTGTGCTACGGCTTGAATGTAAGCAGGAAACCACTCTAGGCCTTTGCATGTGCAGTGCTGCTTGTGACATGAAATGGCCTCTTATATACCCTGGGAATCAATTAAGCTTAAGAATGTCAAATAGGACATAAAGTATTATGTGACCAGCTGCATTTTTTTGTTGTGTTCATTGTATTATACGTTTAGTGGTACCAGATATTAGAATGAACAAGAAATTGAAGAAAACAAGGGTGGTCTAATAATTTTTTCCATGACTGTATATACGTATATATAGGGTCCTTAGGCAATCCCAGAGAGAGGGGATATATGGCACGAATGTGGGACCTATAGATGCTTCGAAACCAAGGATGACAGTTCACCATCACCCCCCACATCTGAGATTGTGTACCAAGCCCCAACAGACAGCCTCAACACAAGAGCTGCTGACCTGAGAAGGATGATCATGAACCAACTGGAAACCTGGAGCCTCCGACAACTACCAAAGCTGAATTGTCAAGTACCTTCAGAAGATCTGTTGGAAGATGTGAATGCTGCAGTAAGAACAATCCCAACTGGGACCATCACTGAGACTAATAAGCTAATAAAACACAGTACAGCAACAGTACTCATTGAGATGCTAGGATATAAGATCAGTACCCTTGACAAGAGGCAGTACCCTCCATGGAAGAGACGGTTAGAGGCCAAGATAAAGGCAACACGGAGAGAAGTCAGCCAGCTAACAGCTCACACATGGCTCAATACATGAGCGGGGCACAGAATGGAACACCAGAGGAGCCAAACACCAGCTGCTGGTCAATGGAGCAGTTCACAGAGACTGTAGGAATCGACAGACCAACCTGTGCACTGCCTGGATTGACTACAAGAAGGCCTACGAGTCAATGCCACACACATGGATACTGGAATGTCTGGAACTGTACAAAGTCAACAGGACACTAAGAGCCTTCATCGAGAACTCCATGGGAATGTGGAAGACGACCCCAGAGGCCAACTCAAAGCTGATCGCCCAAGTCATCATCAAGTGTGGCATATCCTAAGGGGATGCACTATAACCACTGCTGTTCTGCATAGGTCTGAACAGCCCTCAGTCAGATCATCACAAAGCGCGGCTTCAGATACTGATTCCAAAGTGGGGCAACAATTAGCCACCTGCTCTACATGGATGACATCAAGCTGTATGCTATGAATGAGCGAGCAGTTGACTCACTGATCCACACCACCAGGATCTACAGCAAAAAAATAGGGATATCATTCGGACTGGACAAGTGTGGCCAGATGGTATCGAGGAGAGGCAAGATGATCAAAACTGAAGGGGTGGACCAACCAGAGGGCAGGATAGGAGACATCCAAGACAGCTACAAATACCTTAGACTTAACTTAGACTTAGACTTGACTTTATTGATCCCTTTGGGATGACTCCCTCAGATACCCTGTTGGGATCGTAAGCTGACCAAAGGAGGAGATAGAAGCCACAAATATCAACACAAGGAAGCTCCTCACCATGCACGGAGGGTTTCACCCCAAGTCCAGCACCCTGAGGCTGTACACCAAGGGGAAAGCGGGAGGCCGAGGACAAGTGAGCATCAGAGCCACTGTCCAGGATGAAACATCAAAAATCCAAGAATACATCAGGAAAATGGCCCCAAAAGATGAACTGCTCAGTGAAAGCCTCAGGCAGCAGAAACCTGAAGAATGTGAGGAGGGTGAGGAGCAGACAACATGGAGGGACAAGCCCCTGCATGGCATGTGCCACCGTCAGATAGAGGAAGTGGCTGATATCAAGAAGACCTACCAATGGCTGGAAGATGCTGGTCTGACAGACAGCACAGAGGCACTGATCATGGCAGCACAAGAACAGGCCCTGAGCACGAGGGCTATAGAGGCCAGGATCTACAACAGTAGACCAGACCCAAGGTGCAGGCTATGTAAGGAGGCCCCTGAGACAGTCTAGAACATAGTAGCAGGATGAAAGATGCTAGCTGGTTCAGCATATCTGGAGAGGCACAACCAAGTGGCTGGGATAGTGAACAGGAACATCTGATCCCAATCCCAATGGGACACACCACCGAAGGTGGTTGAGAACAACCAACCGGACATAGTGGTGGTGGACAAAGAGCTGCAGAGGATAACACGGATACCACCCTACAAGGGTGAGAGGAGCATTTTATATATATATATATATATATATATATATATATATATATATATATATACACGTATATATATATATATATATATATATATATATATATATATATATATATATGTATATATATATGTATACACGTGTATATATATACACGTGTATACGTATATATATATACACGTGTATATATATACGTATATAGTGTATACGTGTATATATACACGTATACACGTGTATATACACGTATACACGTGTATACGTGTATATATATTACGTATATACGTATATATATATATATATATACACACGTATATATATATATATATATATATATATATATATATATATATATATACACACATATACATACATATATACGTACATTTATATATCCACACTGGCCCGTCTGTCACATTTTAGAACCCATTGTGGTCTTCGAGTCAAAAAGTTTGCTCACCCCTGGCTCATCAGGTGATTTTAATAATGTATTTAATGCAAATAATGCAATGTTATCGCTCAGTTGCAAATCTAGGGATTATGTCAAAAAGACTGATGGAAATATTTGCAGCAAAAGCAGAAATTACACAATGTTGATGCCAATGAATAGAAATGAATTACACAGGCAGTGGAGGCATTGAAATCAGCATACAACATAAGAGTAGCTTGACTTGGGTTCAATATGGAATATGCATAGTAAATCTCATGTTTGACTTTGCAATAATTTTTGCATATTTTAAATCTCACGAACATGTTTGCCTTTGCAATGTTTGCATACTTTCTCAACAGAAAGAAAAACAGCCTGAACTTGACTATAAGTACAGGAGCATCTCATTAACACTGGTGGTTGTATTTGAATAATTTCTGCAAATAGTCTGACTTTCTTTAACAGCAGAATCACCATTGATCTGTTCTAACTGCTCATTAAAAGCTGCCTGACCACCACAGTATAACCATCCATCTGTAGGGAGATTCACTCACAGAATGAAACCTACAGCAAGGTTTGAAACACACACACACTCAGTACAACACACAAACATACACAAATAATCAACAAACACCCAGAGGTTTGCGTGTATATGTTTAGTGTGTGTGTGTGTGTGTGTGTGTGTGTTGGGGGTTGGTGGCTGTCAATCAGAGTCAGTGGAGCATGAAGATGGAGGAGGGGTGTTGCCGTGGGGAATGAGGGAGATATTCCCTGTTTACTGCACATTTGATTTTGTTCTTAATTTTAAATATTTTTTTTTTGGTTTTTTTTGTTTTTATTCATGTTGTTTTTATTTATTCCTATTAATTGTTATTTTATTGACATTATGTGGGAGTTTTTTTTAACATATACAGTCATTAAATGTCCAATGAATTCTGTTTTACTGAAATAAATTGTACACAAATACACTGTATAATACCAAAGAAATCAAATATGACTATCACAGGAATAAAGACCTGTCTGTACTCTACTGTCTGTCTTACAGCTTAACAGACTGAGCTGATGTTTTGTTTATGTGGTCTGGTCTGAACCAGTCCAGCTCACTCAGATTAGTTTACATTGCTCCATCTGTACTTCAGCTTTTTCCTCTTACCCCCTGGCAGACTGAATATTCATCCACACACACACACCCTGCAGCATACGTTCAGGGGTCAACACGCCAACGCCAGCTACAGTCCTGCAGGGGATTATGGGTAGGCTGAGCAGTCGCTGTCAGCAATGTGAAGACCTCACTATCTAACAATCTCACACTGTAGCTGAATCCCTGTGGAGTTATACTCTATATAAGCATGGTCGTCCTTCAAGCTTTTCCTTCCCTTTTACTGTGTGTGTGTGTGTGTGTGTGTGTGTGGGTGTGTGTGGGTCAGCAGCAGAGAGTGAGCACACACTCACAGCAGGCTACGTTCAATCCTACTAATTTGCAACAGCAACAGAAAAATCTTACCTAACCCTCCTAAGACCCAAGCTCTTGTTTGGTGTGCATTTTAAATTTCACTTTGGGCTCATTGGTGCCTGATAAATATAAAAACAAACATCATCTTTTAAAATAATGTAGTTTTTGAGAAAAAAATATGAAAGCAGAATTAAGTATTACGGTATAGACAACCTAAAATGTGATGCCCAGGTCTTAGGAGGTCAACAGAAACATTTTTAATGAACACTGACTTGAAGCAGAAGACAGGACATGTTCATTTTGAAAAAATATTGATGTAATAATTTCCAAAATATGCTTGATCAAACAATGAATTAGTCAGAAATAGTCATTTCACTTGTATTAAGTACAACATAAATTGCATTCATATGAAAGAAACAAAAAAAACTGCAGTACATATCTGAAATCATAAAATGACAACAGATGCTTAAAGCTTCATTCCAAAACCTCAATAACAAAAAAAAAAATAATAATAAGGTACAGCTCTAGTTAAAAGGACACCCTCTATCTCCAGTCCAGCCTGATAAGGTATTTCTTGTCTTGTTTTTCTCAGTGGTGGAAAAGGACAGTAGTCTGATGTTAAGGCCTATCAGTATATAAAGCTATATTAGAAAGCAGACAGGCATTTTTAAGCAACCAGGATGAAGCTGCAGAGTGTGTAGTGTGGTTATAAATGATTACAAAGTGCAGAAGAGGGGAGAGTAAATTCACTGTTGCCAGCCCTGAAGGAGGCAGTCAACATGCTGAGGTCCATATATCTGCTTGGTCAGCTAGCAGTCATTGAGCTGTGTCCATGTGAACCAGGACAAACAGGATGTGATGCTAGTTGATTTAAATGTCTGCTGTGAGTCTGCAGGGTGTCTGAAGTCCTCTGGGGGACTGCAGTGATGAAAATGTACTAACAAAGTCTGAGTGTAACTACTGGTGATAACACGCCTGATCATAATAATGATGAAGGATGTGACCTCTGGAACAAGGTCTCTTGTCAAGTGTTCTGGCAAAAAGGAGATAATGGGAATTAAATGACAGTGAATTAGTGAGGGAGTCTGTTCAGTGAAGCAGGAGAGAAAATTGCAGCGATCCAATCAGGTTTGTTCTTTCAGCCAATCAGAATCAGAGGAAGGAAGTTCAGCATCTCTCTGTGTTCGTGAAAAGAATATCTCTTTTTCTTTTACTTTTCCTCCATTTCTCGTTACAAATTATCACTTTAACAATGCTCTTTGGTGGATTATTAGTTTGCTGAATTACAGGAGAAGCTTGAACAGATTCAGAAAAGATGGTTAATCTAATTTTATCAGCATGTTGGATCGTTAGTTATGACTGTTTTGCTAGTTTCCTTGATTTTTTGAGTGGAGTTCTGCTTCATGACCTGCTTTAATCTTTATTTGTTACATAGGCCGATGTCAGTTTGTCCAGTTAGACTAGACTAGAGTTAGTGGTGCATGCTGCCGTGAATTGCATTAACATGGCGGCAGCTCCAAATATGAAATAATGAATTTAATAACATAAATTAGACAAGTTCAGCCCAACGGGCCACAGTTCTTCCATGTCTGGGCTAGAGCCTCCTCTGACTGGTTCTGTGTTCAGTTATTGCAGCACAACTCATGACTTCACCCAACTTAATGCATATGGTCACTATGTTTGTACAGCAAAAATGACAGTAAACATTGTAACCACAGGATACTTAATGCACTCTACTTTTAACCATGCTAGCAGCATAGCTCTAGGAAAAGCATTTGGTGAGTCAGTTGTTCTCTTGGTCCACCAAAATATAACAACTACTGAATGGATTGCCATAAAATGTGCCAGAGCTGTGCATGTATCCATCAGGGTGAACTGTAATAACTTAACTGATCCTCCAATGTTTTATCTATAAGATAAGGTAAGATAAGTGCATAGTTGTGCAAAATGCAATACAAAAGAGCAATAAGATAATGACAGTGGATATGGTTAACATTGGACATTAGGCCTGTAACTGTACACAAACATTTCGGGTTTGGTGCATGCCTCGAAGCGGAGTCGCATGGTCGTAGTATTTGAGCTTTGGACACATGGGCTTTGCAGACGTCCACTCTGAGTCCATGGGACCTCCGCGAAGTCAAGTCAATGTTCAATATGTCCTTGTGGTACACACCTGTTCGGTTCAGCACACAGCTGTACCGAAGAGGTTTGGTTCGTTACGCGTGGCATTACAGGCCTAGCTGCAACATATACTGTACCTGTCGAGCATCAGTATGTTAGCATTGCATGCTGTATGCTGATGATGCATGCTTTTAGCTCAAAGCTAGGTGCAGCACAACCTCACAGAGCCACTAACAATGCTGAAGACTGTCTTTTATCTTTGGGCAGAGCCGGTCAAGCTGGCTTTTTTTTTACATCGATATTGATCTCTCACAGAAAGCAACCAAGCAAATGTCAAAATAATAAAGAAAACTCCCACGACGACTTCCTGACTTTCATCAGGGAAAAGAAAAAAAGAGTATCCCACTTTGGATGTGTCCTGCTGAAGGAGCTGGCTGATATTTTAAATCCTACATAGCCTCCAGTTTATACCAGTCAGGACTGATTTCCTCTCTCAGTTATTTCTGTGCATGTGTATTTATATATGTGATGGATTACATTAACTACAGCATTTATTTGACATAAAAGTCATTGTGGCATTTGTTCCATGTGTCTGTGTGTGTTCATGCTGTCTTACACAGTACATAAAGCAGTGTGTGTGTTTGAGCTTTATGTAGGTCAGAAGCTGCCAGGAAATCTGTGTTTTCCGTTCCTGTATAGCGAAGCCGTCTGGTTCCTGCGTGTTCAGGTCACACTCGTTTGTCGGCCCACCAAGAAACAGGCTCATTAGGCTAATTAGTCTGATTAATACAGAGGTGACCTGCATGAAGGAGGGGCCCCGGGGCCAAACAGATGGGACGGTAGCACCACCAACCTGTCAGTGCTGAGCTCACAGTCACTGAGTCAACAGTTCAACACTGATATGGAGGGTTCGGCTTCAGCGTGGGTAGACTGAGCAAGGATGAACAGTAAAACAGAGACATGACAGGTTCTATTGAAAGTGTGATCGTAAAACACTGCTGATTGACCAAAAATCGCAATGAATGTTGGAAGCAAACAAAATAGTTTGTACGCATTGTTGGGCAGTAACGCCGTTACTAATGCTGTTACTTTTGACAGTAACTAATACTCTAACACATTACATTAAAATAAACAAATAAATGAACACAGTTACCGTTACAAAATGGTGCGTTTGTCCGTTACTTGGTAAATGATTGTTTTCATTCATGCTTGCAGATGGCACAAGGGACGGGGGGGACATGTCCTCCTCAGATTCATGGAGACACCATAGACTGTACAGAGACACTGATCCGTCCCTCCACTTTCACATCAGCAGTAAAACAGAGCATTAATATCACTTGTGCGTTCACTTGCACACGAACGTCGAAATTTCCAACCTCGAGTCAAAATTTAAATAAGTACCCCCCGAGCTACATGACTGGATGTACGTCTGTAAGGCTGGAAGAGCTTGGAGCACTAAACTTTGAGGTTAAGATGATCTGAGCTCCAAGTTCTGACTTAAAACTTAAACTCTCACTCCCCAGGGTCCTAAAGTAACAGTAACATGTAACACGTTACTTTTTGGTGTAAGTAAACAGTAAAGTAATTAAGTTACTTTTTGAATGAAGTAACTAGTAACTGTATGTAGTTACTATTTTTCAGTAACTTGCACAGCACTATTTGTATAGGATAGTACCTGTACAAACTGCCATGACATGATCCCTCATAGGAACATGAAAAATTGGTCGTTGCTTCAATAGGCAACTGAGACTTCTTTCATTTCATATTTTAGGAGTCAACAAACCCACTATGGTTTCATGGAATTCATGGGCCACTCTACTTTGTTTGTAATTGCTTAACTGATCCTCTAGTGTTTTATCTATCATCATCAAAATTTGTCCAATAAGATATGGTAAGATGGATGGTGGAAAGAAACAGAATAGTTTGTACAGGAAAGTACCTGATGTTTGCTTCAATAAACAACTGAGACGTTAGGTGTTTTCACCTGTAACTTGTTCGCTGTGGCTCAAATGACCTCTCTTGTAGTATAACTGGTGTCTACCATTCAACCAGACCCAGACCAGCCGGAAAGGAGGACTTCAGTCCACACCCAGTAGGACTCAGCACAGTTTGTTTGTGGTGTGAGATACTGAAAGGACCACGGCATGATGACAGGAGATGTGTGATTTTTTTTAAAATGAACTTTTAAATCAATCTGCTGCTGCCAAGAAAGTGATCTTATAAGTAATCTTCATTAGTAACACAAACATTTCTGACCTTCTTAACCACATTAATGTGCTTCACTCTATGAGTGTGGGTGCATCAGTGGTGGAAATGACAGCATATGAAACACTGCATATGTGTAATGTTTATATCCACTTACAGCAACACTGAGCTGTAACTCTGCAGTAAAACTGGGGCACACTGGAAGGTGAATGTAAATTATAAACATGTTCCTAATATAGTGCATGCATATAGAACACTTAGATCAGAGATTCACACTCCTGGTAAACACACATCAAACTACAAATACAGTCCAGGGAACACACGCACACACACACACACACACACACACACACACACACACACACACACTGGATTGAAGGACATGGTGATTCACAGTAGCAGACAAACATGCAAATAACTGTGGTGTTTGTTCTCAGGAGGAGGCTGATGGTACGTATATCAAAGTGAATTCTGAGTTATTAACGTCCTCATTTCAAAGTCTTGGAAAGATGTATATGCAGATTAGTATTTTTTTTGTACCAAAAATAGGTACAGAAAAGTCTTTGTCTCAGTGCAGTGGCAACAACTTCCACCAGTCAGAGTACAGAGCGACCTCTCAGTGGCAAAGTGCAAAAAAAGGCCAAAAAATAACAACTGTGGCTGCTCATAAAGCTAATAATAACTAATGAATATATGAATATTTTTATCAACTCAATCTGGAATTTTTTTTTCAAGAATGTCTTATGTTTCTGTGCCCTAACATATCTGATCTTGACTTGTATCTGTGTCATTTGGGTTTGTTTGTTTGGGCTGGTGTGAAAGCTGTCAATCAGTCCATGCTGTAGACCAAACAACTGATGCAAAACCACCTGAAAAGATGGGTGTCTGTCTGCTTCCAAGCCAACTCTGCTGTGGATCCTCTATAATATGAAAACAAACACACCGACCACAGGATTTATCAGAGCAGATATGTGATTTTAGCATTTCAAATAGTAAACTACTAATAAAACTTTTTAGTAGTAGACCAGGGAGAAATTTGTCCAGGGAGAAATCTTAGAATTTTCTTACAATCTTAAATTTAAACAAGTCAAAAACTGGGAAAACTGCAGTGCCTGTGTCTGACTGTCAGTTCATTGAGTCCAACTCTACCATCCATTATCTACCTCTTATCCTCATAGGGTTGTGGGGGGCTGGAGTCTATCCCAGCTGTCTTAGGGTGAAAGGCAGGGTACACCCTGGACAAGTCTCCAGTTCATCACAGGACACATAGAGACAGACAACCACTCACACTCACATTCACACCTACGGTCAATTTAAATTAACCAATTAACCTAATCCCCATGCATGTTTTTGGATGGTGGGAGGAAGCCGGAGTACCAGAGAGAACCCACGCAGACATGAGGAGAACATGCAAACTCCACACAGAAAGGCCCCGGGCCGGGAATCGAACGCGGTACCTTTTTGCTGTGAGGCGACAGTGCTAACCACTACAACGCCATGCTGCCCCCAACTCTACCAGTCAGTCATTATTCACCACATGTGGTTGATTTGCAATCTAATAATACCAGTGCTCTTTATAATCAGTTATTGTGCCACTAAAGAACATAAATATGCACATCAGAAACTTAAAGTGCTGCATGAACTTCTTTGAGATGAATGTCTGATATGACTGTTATCAGGCCATTGAATCAGTCGCTACAGTACCATTGATGTGGCTCAATAGGCTGAGTATGCCTCAGCATGGTTTGTTTGTAAAAAGGGCAGTGAGAACAGAAACCAGACCAGAACTAAAATGCAATAATTTATCATTTCCTCCCCTTGGAGCAAATCATGCTGTGAAAGCACCATGAGATTAAAATGGTCATTCTAGATTTATGTTCAAAAGCTCATCATTCTCATCACCAATCATCGAATAAATGCATATCGACAGGGAAGCTTCTTTGACACAACACTGGCAAAGAGACAGAAAGACAGAGCAGACATCTAGGTGTAGAGAGTGATAGTGAGAGTTAGCATTAACATTGTGAGAGTTTTGACAGCAAACCTTGGTGGAGTGCAATTTTTTGACATGATCAGACCCTGGAACTCCTTTCCAAAGAATTCCAACAGCTGGAAAATCAAAATAGTGAAATAAAAAAAAAAATTAAAAAAATCTCATGTAGATTTGAAAATAATTGTCATTTAGAAAAATCTAGTGAAAATATTGAGATCTGCCACCAAAATCAGCCTTTGTCTTAAGAATTTCAATCACATAGTGGACAATTCAAACAGCAGCCCATGTCCTTAATGGTGTGACCTTGTTGTCCCCACCTCTCCAGAGAAACTTCAAGCACTACCTATTTTGTGACACTTTCTGATCTGAATGGGCACTTAAATCCATCTCAACTCCCCAAACAGCTCCTCTGTGCGCTGCAGCTGCAGGGATGCAGCGTTGCAGTGAAAGTGCAGAATAAAACTCAGACCAGTGTGACAGGTCTCCAGCAGCATCAGGTTCAGAGCCTCCCCGCTCCCTCTGAGCAGAAAAATAACAGCAATAAAAAGCCTTCTTGAAAAACCACAGAGATCTAGTCTACGTAGACCACTTCCTGTGGGCTCTCTCAGCTCTCATTTATTTCCCCTCTTAGGGTTATTTTTTTTTTAACCTGCTCTCTCTTCTTTTTTGGTCTACCTGTCTGTGCATTCAATAACAAGTCAAGTCAGAGCTGTCCAGTTGTTAATGGCATGAATGACTGAGGAGGAGGAGGCTGGTTGAATGCATTCAGCATTAATATCCACTGTTTGACGTGCAGTCGGCCTTCAGACTGACACAACAAGCCTCCTCCCATCAGTCGTCATCAACGCCTTCTGACAGTCGCCCTCGCTTCCTGTCACATATAATAACAGTGTACCCATCAGGACAGACAACCCATTCTCATTCCCAATTTGTCACACAGTAATTTAGGTTTAGGCAAAAAAGTACTGGTTAGTTGTAGTAAAAGATCATGTTTTGGTTTCACTTGGCAGTGATCAAGCAGAACATTATGGTCCTGGTGGTCTGATCCAATAGACCAGAGAAGTTAATGCTGCTGAAGATAGAAAGGAGTCAGACAGATACCACAGAGGAGAGCGGTTTATTGAGTCTGGGGCTGTTTTGGCAGGAAAAGGGGGACCATCACAGTATTAGACAGGTGGTCATACTGTTATGACTGATCAGTGTAAGTGCTTAGGTAAGTTAATTTATGAAATGTGCTTATCTAAATTAAAGGTCCCACATTACAAAAAATACTGTGCATGTATTGAAACCACTAAGAACATTTCAACCATTTCACTGTTTTAAACACAAACATTGTGTGTCCCCTAAGTTCCTAATTTCTAATTTATTTATGTATATAATATTATGTATATTTCATATTTTTTATTTCAGAGCATTACAGACATAAGGTAAACACAGGCATATTCAGACAGAAAATATAAGGAAATATATGAGATATGATTTGATATCCATCCATCCATCCATTATCTACCGCTTATCCTCATAGGGTCGCGGGGGGGCTGGAGTCTATCCCAGCTGTCTTAGGGCGGAAGGCAGGGTACACCCTGGACAAGTCGCCACCTCATCGCAGGGCACACAGAGACAGACAACCACTCACACTCACACCTACGGTCAATTTAAATTAGCCAATTAACCTAATCCCCATGCATGTTTTTGGATGGTGGGAGGAAGCCGGAGTACCCGGAGAGAACCCACGCAGACACGGGGAGAACATGCAAACTCCACACAGAAAGGTCCCGGGTCCGGGATTCAAACCCGGTACCTTCTTGCTGTGAGGCGACAGTGCTAACCACTACACCACCGTGTCGCCCATGATTTGATATAGGGGACCTTAAATAAGTTGGTGTTGATTTTGACACTGGTTGAGTTTAACCCAGCCATCCACGTATGATGTGTCGTATCAGATGCTCTGGTAATGAGACCTGGCTGATCACATACAAATAGTGAGCACAGATGTTTGGATCAAATGGTACCAGACCTGGCAACCTCACTGTGTCAGACCCCAAATGACTAAATGCATCCCATGATAAGTAAATCTCCTCCTCAGCTCATCACATTAGGTTTAAATGAAGTGTGTATCCACGCTGCTACTGTTCCATCAATTAACTACAATGAACAATTAATAAATGACATTATTATTGAGTTTCCACACTTCTGTTTTATTTGAATGCTTTCAGCAAAAACACACACTGAGGCTGATCCATGGTCAGTGTAGCAGCCATTCATTTCACACAGACTGGCTCTGAGAGAGAGAGAGAGAGAGAGAGGCTCATCCTCTACTTCACTCTCCATCCACCCACCTCTCTTGCTCTCTCTCTCCTTCGTACTGCCTATGTCTCTCGCCCCCTCTCTCTCTCCGGTGCAGTCTCAGTGATGTATGGCTGCCATCACTGAAAATAATGACTCGTCTGCCCGTAATCTTTTATTTCACTGCAAGGCCAGAGGAAAGAAGAGAGGAGGAGGAGAAAGGAGAGGAGAGGAAGAGATGAACTGGGGGAAATGAGTAAGTGGAAGAGGAGGAGAAGACACTCTCTTCTACTGTGTCTGGGTGAGGAGGAAGAGGAGGAGGAAGAGGGATAGGGAGGGAGGAGAATGGGGGCATTTGTTAATAAGAAAGAGTAAGGGGTGAAGGAGGTGGAGACAGGGGAGAGAGGAGGAAGAACAGTCTAGTGTGTGTGGACGATGAGGTGGAAAGATTACTTGTCATCTTTCTGGAGGAAAAGCAGGGGGAGGAAGATAAGGAGAAGAGTGGAGTAGAAGTGGGAAGTGCAGAGGAAACTGACACTGTATCAGTCCAGAGTGTGAAACTTTTGATGAATAAATGCTTCTGGTGTTAAACAAGCTGATCCGAGGGCAGATTTACACTGGAAACTGGACTGAACCTGTGGCAGGTTTGCAGAGGATGAAGCTAGTTGAGTCCTACATTGTTTGTCCTCACAGTAATACAAGAAAATACCTTCAAACACGTCTGTAATTTACAATTTATAGGAGCTTTTAACTATGCTTTTGCGTTGTAATGGCTGCCCTGTGCGTACCCCTCTGAAATATGGGCTATAAACACCCGCAGCATGCCTCTAACTCATAAGCAGTGAGGGCAGTATATCAGGACGTCAGGTAAGGTCAGTACAAGACTTGGAATAGCACAGGTAAATAATTAAATGAATTATGGCCGAATTCCATTAAGCTGCTTCACGTTCAAGGGTCCGATAATTGTTTATAGTCTATGAAGGAAGGTTTAGCCACCTTGAATGTCACTGTCAATGTTAATTTGTTTCAAGTGCAATATCAAAACTGAAGATATACTGGTGTTGTAATGTTGTTTTGTTAATTCTTATTTGTAGCCCTGACCTTCTATGCAGTAGCCACAGTGTTGTCACATCTGTACTTTTGTTGACCTGTAAAACTGTGTTGTGTGGTGCATTAAGGGCGCTGCCGCCTCTCCTGCAATTCCAAATGTGAAATATATACTTTAATGACACCTCATTAGTGTTTTTGCTGGGTATAAATTTCTCTCATATACATAATCGTTAACATTTCAGAATTGTTGTGTTAAGATTTATTAAGTGTTATTAATTAGTGTTAAGATGTTAAGATTTTCCTTGTGGCCCCTGATTGGTTGATACTGCAAATCTCTGGATCTGGGGAGTAAAATTTTACAAGAAATGTTGCCAGATTGGGTGGCTTTAGGGTGGATTATATGAAAAATTAGTTTAACTGGGTTGCCAAAAATGTTGACTTTGTATATTTAAATATTTTTCTTATTTTTGTAACATTCTTTACTTGAAGGCAACTGGACAAGACTGGTCAACTACCTGCTGGCTTCTTGTTGTCACACTACAACTTATTCTCATGAAGCGTGTCGTATGACAGCATGCGAAAAGTAAGGCACAGATTTTTGTGCGTATCTTACGAATGACCGGTAACATGAGTGATCAGCGCATGCGCAAGCTCCGGAAGCAACAGCCTTAAAAAATGCATATTTCCTGCTAGAAACGTGATTAAAGCACACCCCGACTTATAAACTATTCCACAGAAAACGTAAGGAATGTCTACCGAGAATATAAGGAATGTCCGACATTTTTTTCACAGACAGAGCAGCCTGCATTGAACGTCAGAATTGTGAAAAAAAAGTGATGTCAGAATTACATTGGTTATATATGAATTGTAGTGCAATATTTTTCGTAGTAATATGTATGAATATTTCATGAGACTAGGTTGCACGCTAACAAGTGTTAACAATGGCAAATATAGACAGCAGAAAGCAATTCACTGTAAATATATATACGGAATAAGCAAACTGACTGTGACAGACTGTGTCTGTTTCTGTTATTTTAAAAATACAAACCCCTGCATGTGTCGTTTTAAAATATCTTTGTGTGTGTAAAAATTATCACAATAATAACTGAAAGTTAATTTATAGACTATTCAGTGTTCATACTATTACATTTTTCTTAAACATGGAAATATCTAAATATCAGTATGAGACAGTATTAATACACTTGTCTTTAATTAAATATTCGTACGATGTATTTATGTGGTAACTATGTTCTGTGAAAAGCACTGTTTTGTTAAAGTGCTCATCAGTTCAGCATTATTATCTATTATAACTAATGGTGAATGTGACCTTTAAGCTGTGTTTAATAAACGAGACACAGAGCGATCAGTCACTGTCATCGTCATGTCTTCTCTTTCCAAACGACGCTCAGCAGAGTTTAAAGCTGCTACTTGCTGGACTCGTTAACATCATCTCCTTCGTTAAGGACCTCATCGCTTGTTAAGTCTCTCCTTCCTAACGAGCTGTCTCCTGACCTTGGAGTTTTGGATTTTTGGCACATCGGCCTAACGAGCGCGCTCAGAGCGTCCTGTCAGCATATGGAGGGGCCGGCCGGGCGTCCTGGATGAGGACTGAGACTCCACAGGAAGAGCTGGATCCACTCCAGAAGAAGACATCCCGCCAAAATAGTAAATAGGGACAGTTTGTTGAAATAGCTGTGTCTTATTTTGTAATTTTATGATTATGTTTACTTTCAGATTTAATTATACTCATGTTCCTGTTTCTTACTTTCACAACATATTATATTTAATCGTAACATTTCATATTATTACTTTTTGATGATTCTAATGTCCTCCTCTGAGCTTTATCAACACAGACAACAATACAAACTGTCGGCTCGTCCTTCAGGACTTAATTTTAGTAATATTTTCCTTCAGGGTCGACAGGCTGAGCGCAGTCTGTCCATGCACTACACACACACACACACACACACACACACACACACACACACACTCGAGGCTGTGTGTGTTGGCAGTAGCTGTGATGTTGTGGGTGATTTGGTCAGATCTGGCAGAAGTCGTGCCAACAAGGCTCAGAGCCTGCAGAGAGCGCACAAGAACTAATGACCTTCACACACACGATACACCAACCATATGTTTGTGTGTGTGTGTGATTAGTGAATGTATGTCTGGTTATCATGAGTTCACTTTGTCTTTTCTGTGGTGTGTTTTCTTGCTTAATCTATCATTACGATAGTAGTTTGATACTAAACATAAAAAAATGAGCTCTTCACTGAGTGTTCTATATTATTTCAGCTCCAAAAAGAAGAAAAACACACAGGAAGTAAAAGAACAATGGACAGTGTTTTCAACAACAAAACCCAAGAGTCTTTCTAATCTCAAGTTTATGTTCTTATGGCGATTACATTTTTAAATACCAAAACCAAATATGGTCTGTCTAAAATGAATATTTTCATTTGATAGCGTGGATCATTGTTCACTCTCTATTCTATAGTATACTGTATATTGCACATTGTGAGATTACTGGACAAAATACCATGAACACCTGTGCAGTACAGAACAGGTCAGTGCAATGATACGTCACTGTAATGGCCCCATTCCAATACAAGATGAGAGCGTTTGAAGCTTTCACTGGTGCTCACTATCACTGTTATCTACTATCAGACCAGACCTGCTGCCAATGCAGTGATCCACATGGTAGCAATGATATGACAAAGAGACTAAGTACAAGATACTCAGTATAAGGCTCTCAGAGGACGAGGAAGTTTATTCTGTAGCTGATGACATTCATGTGAACCCCTTGAAAGAAAATGCAGCAATCCCTTAGGAGTTTTAAAAGGATGAATCAGTAGCATCCCCTCCCTGAACAAGTGAACTTACCCTACTTTGAAACAGAAAGTGCTGTCTTAGACCTCAAAGTGTAAGTGTGTGTGTGTGTGTGTGTGTGTCATCTTTGTGTATTTTCTCTCTCTTGCGCTCTCTCTGATCAATACATCTTGTCAGCCTGTGGTGATAGATTATTGATTGTAATCAACCTGTCCTCTGTGTGTGCAGACAGCCTCTAATTTCTCTGTCAATCTGCCTGACCACTCATCACACAAACACACACACACACACACACACATATACAAAGTATATGAGACAACAATAAGAGAAACTATGTTAATGTATAGCACAGACTGTATCACATCGTATATTTATATAAGATGGAAAATGAACAGAGATTTTTTTTAATTATTTTTAAATAAATGAAGTGCTCTCTGAATAAAATATAGCTGCTACTGATCTGTGATCTCTCTTCCTGTGTGTTAAAGCTATAGTCTGTAATCCTGTTCAGAAGCTTTTTTGTTTTACTGGGTGAAATATTCCTTCCATCCTGAGAGCAGTCAATACATTATGTGTTCAGAAAAAGGAATGAAAAGAATCAGACCTTTGTGGCAGCTACAGGACTGTAAAAACTCTGACCGATCAACTGTCAATCGGTTCGACTGGAAAGAACCAATCAGATGCCTTCATGTATCATTCTGGTTGCGCCCCACATCACGTTTCGCATCATGTTTCACCGTTGCCAGAAATATTCAGTACACTCCTCTGCAGAAATACTGAGTTACAGGACAAGGGACCTTGGCTTTAGATGGAGCACTGATGGGAGGGGAAGGAGGGGGTGGAGCTTAGAGGAGGCTGAGAGGAGGTGCCACTTTTAAATTTTGCTAGCTCTCCAACATCACTGACTATAGCTTTAAGGTAACTCTACCAGACAAAATTCCTGAGATGTGCGTAAAACCCTGAAATCTTCCTGAAACATTAGAAAAATCACAGAAACATTTCTAAAATATTTGAGATGAGTATGTGTATTCTAAAACAGCCCCCTGAGATACCTGAACACACTTCTCCCTAAAACAAGATATCACTGAGATATCCATAAAACATATTCAGACACTCAGAAGTACCTCAGCCAGATCTTCAAAAGGATATTTCAGCGATACCTGGACCTGAAATCTACAGCACATCCACCTGAATCTCCTCTGCTGTGGTGAGATATAGCCGAACTACCTGCCAGTGTACAAAACACACACATATCAGAAGAACTGACGATGAAATATTCAGAAGCACTGATCAGCTTCTTGAGCCTCCAACATGTCCACCAAAGGACGAGAGGGACTGGGTGGGGTTCCTTCACCTCTGAGCCCTTTAATAGACAAGCTGCTTTAATTCCCAGTCTCTCTAGAATCCATTAAAGTCAATCTGTGATATCCATTACCATCTCATCAACATTCTGCATTTGCATAAACACGCATAATTAAGCAGAGCAGCAGCGAGGAATCAGAAGCTCTGATTACAGACGCACTGTTTGTTTATTTATTTACAACGTTATCCAATCAGAACACACTTTACAGTCAGAGGTTTGAGCTGATGACTGAAGCGTACGAGCGGAATCTGCACACACACACACACACACACACACACTTATCTCTATTCCATCTCTCTCTCTGGATATTCAATCTTCATTTGTTGCTGGCATTGATGTGTGGAGAGAGAGAATGAGCTACAGAGCCAGTGTGTGTGTGTGTGTGTATGTGTGTGTGTCTGTGTGTGTCTGTGTGTGTGTGTGTGTGTTCTGAATATCAATGCTCCCTCTGGTTGACTGCTCTTTTCCATTTAACCGCTTTCATCTTCCCCATATACCCAACAGACGGAGTGCAGGCCAAAATATAATTTCACCTGGAACTAAATTTCAATGCAGCCTGACCTAATGAGGAACAGCACTTCTGTCACCTTTGCTAATATCTGCTAGTAGCTGCTAGTAGCTAGCTGTTAGTACTTGCTGTTGGCTGCAAGCACCTGCTATTAGGCATTAGTAGCTGCTATTAGCTGTTAGTAGCTGGTGTTAGCTAATAGTAACTGCTATTATCTGCTGGTAGCTGATATTAGATGCTAGTAGTTGGGATTGGCTGCTAGTAGCTGCTATTAGCTGTTAGTAGCTAATCTTAGTTGTTAATAGCTAATATTAGCTGTTAGTAGCTAAAATTAACTGTTAGAAGCTGCTACTAGTAGCTGCTATTAGATGCTAGTGGCTGATATTAGCTGTTAGTTGCTTTTATTAGATGTTAGTAGCTGATATAAGCTGCTAGTAGCTGTTATTAGATGCTAGTAGCTGCTAATAGCTGTTATTAGCTGCTAATAGCTGTTATTAGATGCTAGTAGCTACTGTTGCCTGTTTTAAACTTTGAATTGTCCCTACAGCACAGAGGTGAGAACCAGAATAATTTTAAAATCAGTGACTCAATAATGCGGTAATGCAATCAGTATTTTTCACCAGGGCACGCATTTTTGTACATTTCTCTTAAAAAAACACTTGCCTTGTTGATTAAAACTGATGATTTATCAGTGAAATTTTCATGCCCCTCACAGTATAATTTCATTTGAGCCATAACAAAAAAAATGATGCATTAAGTTATCAGAACTTGTCTTACAGAACCTATCTTACAAATAAAGTGTTAAGGATGTACAATTTTCTCTGAACTACTGCAGGTTTATTTTGGAATGTTAAGACTGTTTTGAAAAATGAGCGGTCGAGTTGTTTGTCCTTGAAATCAGCAGACAATAAGTCGCAAGGAAGCCTCTGCCCCCTCCTTCTTTGTGCTCCTCTGCTGAATTAATTTACATTCCAGAACGTTCTTCCTTGTCACATCCAGTATGATTGATGCGTTAAATCGCATTGTCTGTATGTTTATGTACCTTATGTACCTGTGTGTGTTTCGGCGCGTAACGGTATATTGCACCAGGAGACATCCTGACTTTCATGTCATACATAAGAATTAGCGTCGACAGCAGAATCACCATTAGCGTCTGCGCAAATATTAGCATCTGCTCTGTGACTTCAGCTCAATGCCCTTGAAATTAAGTCAAAGTCCTCCGTATATCTAATCTGAATCTCCTTACACTCACCATGAAGCTGGAAGCATGGAGCTCAACACAATGTAGTATGTCAAAAAAGCTCCAAAATGATATTTTTTTCACATTTTTCCATCATAAAAGATGTGTCTGACAAAGTAACTATATATCTGAAAGGATGGCGATGTTGGTCTGTTGGCTGGTCAGTTGGTTCATATGATTATTATCAGATATCCGCCCCGAGCCTGGGCCCGCCCAACCTTTTCCGAAACCTAATTCAGTAGGTTTATCACCTAAACCCAAATCTGAGTAAGCTACAGCCCCAAAGAGCCACTAGCGTCGCTGTAGACTCTTAGTCAGATTAAAATGACGATTAAAAATGTATTAAAGGGTCACAAGACATCCTGAAGAAAATTGTCTTTGGCCGTTATTATGAGCTGTAGTGCTGAATCTTCAATGCTCTCCTTGTTAGTTATACTGTAGTTTACTAAAGCGTTAAATTACCTAATAATTGTTGAGAAATGTGATTTTGGTATTGTCCACAGATGGGCACTGTTTTGTGTGTAACCAACATCAATTATGGATGTTGTGTTTTTCTTTTTAGCCTTCTACAGTGGTGCCGCAAATTAATAAATAACTACATACAGTGGCAATTTATAGAGGGGAACCACCGTTGACATGAACCTCAGTGCCCTGGGATTTTGGACATCCAGCAAAAGACAAAAACATTACTGCAGGTAATGAGATGGCTGACCAATCACAATGCTCTATCTGCGTTGCAAGTCTTTGGGGTGGGCTTAGCATGATGACGACAGGGCTGCAGGACGCTGTAGATAGTAGAACAACCAAGCTGGCTGTGGCTAACGAACAACTTTTGTTTGAATCAGCTCTGTCATTGATTTTGGAAGTGTTAGACTTGAGCTTTTCTTTGAAAGTTGAGCAGAAAGAAGCACTCAAGTCATCCATTTTAAAGAAGGATGTATTTACTGTTTTGCTGACCGGCTACGGCAAAAGTCTAATATACCAGCTGGCTGCGCTGGTAGCGTCACACTGTCCGTTGCTCTGTGGTCATAGCGTGCAGAGGTAGTTTGAAGGACAACAGTTGGTCCCAACTCTGCCTATAGACTGCCCACAGACTATACATTTGATGTTATAGTCTGGCTTGTCAGGCTAATTGAAACCTAAAGTTTGGGTTTTTTAGTTTTTGGCTGTCACCATATTGGTTTTTGACAGTGATCATTTTTTTTTTTTTTTTGTAACTGGAAGTGAGTACGGCTAAGTACAACCAAACACTGAATAAGACACTATCTCTTTTTTGTGAAACAAAAACACAGACAACACGATAATAGCGACCTGTCGATCACAAATCATCTTCTGCTTTGTTGTCTGTTTAACTCTAAATGTGACCATAATTTACTAAATGAACATCATGCTGTATGTAAGAAAACTTCAAACTAGTCTAAACTGAGAGCATAAACTCATGTCTACAATGTTTTCTGAGATAGGATCATTTTCTCATTCAAGATTCAAGAGTCTTTATTTTCATCATGCATGCATAAAAAAATTTCGGAGAGTCTTTCAGCTTAAAGGCACACATAAATAAATAAATAAAGATAAACAAGATATGAATATAAAACATCCATATTTACAGAGAAGATATTTACAGTACAAAGGTAATATAGACTCCTAAACAACTAGAAGAGTCGCCCCCTACTGTCTGTTAGAAAGAATGCAAGTGTTCATCATTGGCTTCACCTCTCAGAACCAAAAGTTGCTGCCTGAATTGAATGTAATGTACTGGAGGCCACATGACCACACCCAAATTCAGATTCCCCAGTTTCACCCACTCACTTCTGGTCACCCTAACATAAAATGACTGTACATACCTTATCCATTACATTCATGGTCCATATAGTGTATATATGCTATTTTTCTGTTTTCTTCACTGTGCCTTTGTTTTGAAGGACGGCTCAGAGACAGAGAGAAAATAAAAGTAAGCTCTCTCTGGTGGCCGTCCCAGCCTGTCGATGTCCTTCTCTGTCTTATTGACTCTCTCCACCTTTTTCCCTCTGATCGTCCTCACAGTTGTGATATTATGATGATTTGTATGGACTGTAAACAAAACACTATGATTTGTTATTCAATGCTGGTTTGTCCTCGCTGAAGCTTTTAGTGTTTTATTGAGTGGAAACGCTTCAAACATTGTTTCTACTGTTCCTCTGGGGAGAAATAAAACCTTTCAGCCGGCGGAGGAGGAATTTTATGTTTTCTGTTCTGCCGCTCACTTTTACACTTCTGGAGCTTATTTTCTACCAGCAGCTTTAACTACCATGATTCTCTGTCTCTCTGCAGCTCTGTTCAATGTAAATTGGGATAAATGAGCGCTAGCCTGCGCACTTATAAAACCTGCAGGCCGTCCCAGGTGATAAATTAATCACGCCTCACCATTTGAATTCTAATTGGAGCTGTTGGATGTAGTCTCAGAGGTTAAATTAAGTCCTGGTTGGATGTGATTCTAATATTCAAAATATTTAATTCAACAAAATGTGGAACACATAAATGAGGTTAAGAAGAACTCATCGTTAAGTTAAAAAACCCAGTCCTCTTTTTAATAAATGCATCCTGAAATTGAAGCTAACATGAAGCTGAGACAAATGTTTGAGTCAAGCTCAGCTCAGAGGCTCACATCCTCCTGTTGGTGCTTTTCTGACACTCAGCTGCTTCATTAACCGTTGCCCTGGTACAACATGCAGCTCCTTGCTGGGTTTCAAACACAGGCCATAAAACACACATCAGGAGACACACATCATCATGCCTCATAAAGCACTCTGACTGACTGTGCTGGTGCTCTCTGACTGTCCTCCAAACTGCACAGTGAACAGTATAACACAGCTGTGTTTGGCTCTGAGTGTGTACGCTGCACCTGTGGACATTATGCAGCAGCTAAAGGCAAACTGGATGCTCTTCAGAGGAAAGTGTGTATTTTTGAAGTTTACATTTGATTCCATCCTTTGTGATCCTGAAGAATAAAGACAGCAAATGTGAACTTCAAAGTGCTCATGCTTTACTTTAAGCCACTGTAGTAACATCAATAAGCAGGTGATTCTTCACTTTATATCATGTAAAGGAAAACAAAAGGGTTTTTGTTTAAAACATCTCACAGAACCACTCTGAGCCTTAAACTGGATTTGTTCTTAAAAAAGCAACACAATCGCAAAAATCCCATAAATCCATACTATGACTCTTTAGGTACCCTCTGACATCACTTTCACTTTCTGTTTGTTACGTGTGTAGATTGTCTTTTCAAAATGAACTTCCAGTGTATGTGGATTTATCGCTTATTTGGATAAGGCAAAAAAAAGTAAGCAGTTGTTTAAGACAGAAAAAATAATGGGGTTTGGGTAAAAATAAGTGGGGTTGTTTAAATACATACGTGGCATTAAAAGGCATAACAAATGTAAGGTAAACATATCAATTACTGTTTTATATGAATTATAACAGTCAAATATGGAGGACATGAAAACAAAATTTCTGTTTTCTATTTTCATCCAACTCCAAAAAAACTCTTTCACTTATTTTATGTTATACACATGCCACACATGAAAGAGCAAATGCTCGCTGTGCTCATTCCTCCTGTGAACAGATCCTTTCCTTTACATCAGGCCAGAGTTCATTAAAAGCCTTTTGTTGGAGAGAAAGTGAAAGGATTAAGAGAACAAAAGAGAGGCTGAACACCTGACACACACACACACACACACACACTCCAGTCCTCTGGAGGAGGTTTCTCCTAAACTACTTAATGAAGCACCATTGCCTGTGACTTTTCTTGTTTCATTATTAATCAGAAGAAAAAAGAAAACATACTTTTCTTTCTTTCAAAGACTGGGTTTCACAGCAAAGCGTATGGTGAGATAAATCTTTGCTTTTGTAGGTAGATGTGTTTTGGTTAAAAAATACTCATGGGTTAATTGTTATGATTACTAATTTATAACTTAGGACTCTCATTTTATGAATATATACAGCCATTATACACTGACATTATATATAGTAAATACTGTCTACTGATGTCAGTGGGTGCAGATGGTCAAAGAACCTCCAGAGAGTTCAGGGGGGTTGACACACACAGTATGCCCAGAAACCTACCTCCCTGCTGGGCTTTGTGAGTTCAGAGGGCCCCCTGCTGTCCCTGGAGCTCCACCAACACAACAACCCATCCTCTTGGTCATTTCCTTTTTTACACACCACTATTGTATCATAATAGACTATATCAGTATAGTAGTTTAGAGTAAAATATACTATAGGATGTAGATTCTGAAGATCTCCCAGAGGGTTCAAGGGAGCCGCTCACTCACATGCCAGAAACCTGCAGCCCCGCTGGGCTTTATCAGCCGCCTCGATGTCCCTGGAGCTCCACCAATACAAACACACACACACACTCACTGTTTCACTCCCCACTGTGCATTCAGTCCTCCTGAAGCAATTTACTGAATCAAAACTCCTGTTTTTATTTATAGGACAATAAGAAAATAATATAGTGGTAGAGAAGAGTATTTATTATAGTGTGATACAAGAATGAATGCAAATTGTAAGAGAACCTCCAGAAGACTCTGGTGGTTGGACCATTGTTCTTGGAGCTCCTCCAACACACACACACACACACACACACACACTGTGACTCATAATAATGCTGCTCATGCATAGAGTAAGAAATTAATCCCACACACACAGTGAAGTCAGCAGCTTACAGCCACACACACAAACTGTATTTCATAAGCTTTCTTATTTAAATTCACTAATTAAATTATAATTTACATGAGATTAAAGTCTTACAGAGGCTCAACACAGTTTAAGGACAATTTTAGAGAGATGCCACCCCCCCCTATTGTTCTAACACACACACACACACGCACACACACAAACAAACGTGCATGCATACACATGAGTCTCAGAAGCATCAAATCCCCTCTGTCCACACACAGACACACCAGCAAACCAAGTCAACAGTTAATCCTTCACACACACACACACACACACACACACACACACACACAGTGTGGTGTTGGAGGGTGTGTCAGCGTTTATGCAAGACTGAGCAGATGGTGATTGTCCAGCTGCCTTCTTCTGCTGTGTGTGTGTGTGTGTGTGCTTCTATCTTTGCAAGAGTCACTTTGAGTATGAAGACGTCCTGTCTCATCTTCATCTGTTTGAGGGTTAAACTCTGGTCTTAGAGGTCAGGATGAGGTTGAGGTTCAGATCAGGTTAGGACCCTTACAAAGTGAAAAGCACTTTCACTTTGAGCTCCATCTATTGTCTGATAAATGCTTCATGAATAACATTGTTAATACTATTATTATTATTATTATTATTATAAATATATAGGTACAAGCCCTGTATGCTACTAAAAAATAAAAAAAAATATTGTGTTTCAGTTCTGTGGGTATAATTCAGACAGGAATATTTTCCCTTGCAGTAGATAAAGTTGGTGTATGCGATATAAAACAAAAAGTCTGACAGTTTGCTTTCAGATATAATGAAACAAAACTGCAACCTATTAAAAGTTAAATTAAAGCATGGGAACAGAGTGCTGGTGCAGGCTGATGCTGCTTGGTGTGCTCTGATGTTAACAGAGACAAACAGAAAGGACTTCATTTTGACCAACAGTATGTTTTCAGAAATGACTTGCTAATTCATTTCGATATTACCTAAATTACATTAGTTCCACAGCCAATAAAAGTAAGAGGTGGGATCTGGTTTGCTGTGATTTGGTGATGTGGTGCCTTATAGTGTTCTTTAGAGAGCTAAAGGAGATGAGAGGATGATGTAAATGTTCTTTAGTCCAGGTTTGAAGGGCTCCGACCGGTAGCGATCCATTATTACATATTATATAAGGTCATAAAACTGTGGTTATATGGTAACAAACAGAGAAAGACCTGCTAAAATGGAGCAAAGGCAGCGGGTATGATATCAAATCTTTATCAGCTGATAGTCCAACAGAGTCTCGTCAGAAACCCAAGGGTGATGTCACAAAGACTACATCCATGTTTTAGACGGTCTCCAGACACACAGATGACAGCATTATATGATGAAAGGATCACAGTGGAAAGTGGCAAAGAACGTAACGATGCCTTCAAAATGCTCACACTGTCAGCTGAGTTCAAACACTCTGTTGTCAAAGGTGTTTAAACTCTGTGGCTATCAGATTAATATTTGAACATAAATTTACTCTCTGGAGAAGAATAAAACCATTCAGACTTTTTAGTGAATCAAATGTATTGTCTCATCGTTCTTATGGCGTAATGTGTTTTTTCTAAAATCAGCACTTTTATCTGAAAACGAGTGTTTCCCCTGAGGCAGAAGCTGGTTGAAATAATAACAGAGAGAAAAAAATCAAACAGTGTTCTGTTCATGACTAAATCTAACCACTGCGCTGTGATGTGAATGTTTGGTTTCAATCTCTTTGTGTTTGTAGAAAAGGAGGTCACACAGGATAAGTTTGATCTTGTTGTTCTGTTAAAAAAAACAAAAAAACAAAGCCAAACCATTTTAACTAATAATCATCAGCATCTAAAGGTCTTCTTGTGATCACAAAGTCGTTTTATGAACATAACTGATGTCATCTCTACATGAGAATGTCAAGTGGTGAAACAAGCTGCAGGATGCAAGAAGCTAACCCTCTGAACTTCTGGGTACATCTGACTTCAGTTAACACCACACAGGACTGAGCAATAATAGATAAACACTGATCAGTGGACTAGTTCAAGCTTGGACATGCTGTTGTGCTGTCTTTGAGGATGTGTCTTCTTGTAGGACTAGAAAGCAAAACATGCTGTATACATTTTGAGTACAATGTATATTGATATCACCATCACCATGTTTGTCCTCACCTCCAGTCCTAATACAATTTGTTTTGAAATTATATTTCTTTTTGATAACATCATTTTTATTTTGAACTGGGATGAGCCTATTTCATCATTTTCTTCCTTTCGGCAGATTATCCAATAATATAAACATCCATTAATTGCTACAATAGAAATGATAATGTCATGGCAGACAGACTTTATAAATGCAAGTCAAGGAAGCAGGTTTCCTCTGACTGACAGAAAGCACCCTCTACATTCACAATATTCAATTTATCATTTTCATTTCATTTCTAGTCAAACATCTGCATTCAGATACGTGGAAATAAACTCACTCCTGTCTCTGTCAGTCAGTTTATTAGTCAATGCAGCAGTAGTCTTTGTTTTAAGAAGAGCCCATCTGCTGTGTGTGTGTGTGTGGGTGTGTGTGTGTGTGCGTGTGTGTGTGAGTCAAAAAGCCAACAATGACCTCCTTTTCTTCCTCAGTCCCTCTACATCTGCTACGACCCCTGCCTGTGTGTGACTAACACTAAGTGTCACTGAGTGTCCGCGTGTGTGTGTGTGTGTGTGTGTGTCGGACAGATGGGGCGTTGAGTGTTGATTGTCATGGAGATGAGGGCAAACCCTTTCACCACACTCACACATGCACACATGGGTCTTTATTTCAGTTGGGCTGATTTCATCTTTACTTTCTACTTAGAGTTAAGGTCAGATAAAAGGTTTTTTTTTTTTTATTCGATGTATGAATCGTTTGTAAAGGACGGAGTCATAACCTGTGCAGATTTTAAAGCCCTCTGAGGCAAATACGTGATACTGAGCTATTCAAATGAAATCAACTTGGCTTGACTTGAACTGCTATCTATGTCTAGCTACATACAGTATGCTACAGAGTCATTAATGTCCGCTGTAGTTAGACATCCTGAACTTACAGTATCTGTGTGTGTGTGTGTGAGAGAGATCTGCTGTGTTAAATGAATCATGAATCATCTCATTTACAATAATGTAAAGATAATGTACATGCAGTGACACGTACATAAATGTATCTGTAGGAATGAGGACACAGGAAGTAAAATCTGAATCACATGTTCTTCCATCATTAATGAGATGGTTTTAATAAATGATTGGTGGGTTAAGGGTGGCTGCTCACATCTTACTTACAGAAACTTAAGACTGTTTCAGCAGATTCACTCTCCTGCTGCTTCACATCCAACACCTGAGCATCAGAGTGAGGGAGCATTAGGATGAATGTTATCAAAAGTTAATTTTCATATCAGAACGTGGCAGTATTTCATGTCAGACAGAGAGAAAAAGTAGTCACAGTTCTGTAGCCAGGATGCGTGCGTCAACCTGCGATGGGTATCTACTTCTGTCTTCTCTTTCTGTGCACAAGTGAGTGCAACACCATGGGCTCTATGTTTGTAGATGACGCAAGTCGGGCAGGGCGTAAATCAGGGCGTATTCTGATTTTCCTGCCAGCTCTACGCATATTTGGTAGACTGGTCTACGTCAAGATGGGTGTGCCAGTGCAGCAGATAGATGCACCTGACACAGTGATAATTTGCTGCTCAGACCACATGTAACTGCCAGCACAGGGGAGCACAGCTGGTCTAACAGGATTTTAGTGGATCTGATCAGGTTTGTAGATGGACAGATGCTGAACTCTGAACTGCAGACAGGTGTGATGGATGTCAGACATATTTCATTCATAAATATGTGAAGGTCATCAAACCGTCTGAATCATTGTGGAAATGAATGTATTGATTTTTTTCTTAAAATTATCTGCTTCCAGTGAAATTCTGAAACTGGTGGTTGATCTACATTGAATTGCACCCTGGTGGAGACCGCATTTAGAGCCCTCCCTTCCCCCCATTTGTTGCCTGCTGCTGTCGGTGCAGGGCACAGAGTTTGTTCTTACATCATTGAACCTCTTCTTACACTGTTCAGTGGTTCTCAGTGAGCTGGGAGAAGATGCATTCACAGCATTTTCTGATTTCTTCTCATGTAAACTTTACATCATCCACCCTGGAGGTCCGTAGATATGGACTTCCTGTGTTTGGACCTCCTGGATGACTAAATCTTTTTCTTCTTGCCTGGTGCTCACCGCCATGTTGAGACTGTCAGTGCTGATGCCCTAAAGTGAATGAGAGGAGCCGGCTTGATTGATTGAATTCAGCTGTGATCACATCCACAGCAGTGCAGCCCTCATTCTCTCAGATCCGCCAGGCTGCAACCGATCTAACCCTGCCTCTGGCCGAGCTATACCACACTTCCACCAGTGTTGTGCCTGGTCGATCAAAATAAAGTCCCATTACTGTTCAAAAAGTGTGTTGTTTGTACAATTTATTGTAGGCAAGGAGTTATTAGCAAGAGAGGAGGCTATAGTCATGTTTCCATCCCAGTGTAAAGCAAAAGTTAATCTCGAAGAGTTTACAGAAAATAAGCAGAAGATTATTTCATGTATTAATGTGAGGACAGTTTCCTCATTGTAGCCCCGAAATCTGATGTTTTAGACCCTCCTCGAGCCTCAGTTATACTCAACGACTGTCAACATCACAAGAAGTCTTCCCATGTTCTCCACATGAGCAGTGCTGTAGATCATTTGATTACAGATGTGGAAAGCATAATGTATGCTTTAGAGAAGAAATCCTAACTTCCTTGAACATCAGCATCTGCTTCCATTGCACTTGATGACATTTTACTTTTATCAATACACATTTCCAGCTCATGTTTCTACCCCACCTACTACTACTGCAGGTCAGACAGCAGGATTACTTTGCTCCAGTGTGATCCTTTGTTTCCTATGAAGACAGAGAAGATGCAGTGTGTGCCATTTTAAAGATGGAGAGAGTGAGCAAATGATTGAAACAGCGAGTGAGTGGAAGAGACACAGAAAATGGCATGAGAGACAGGATGAGTACCACAAGTGTCCTCTGACAGGTGAATCAGTGAGTGCACAGAAGGTGTCCGAGCCTTCACACCACCACTAGTTGTAGATGACACATTTACTGCAGCATTATCATCATATTTGCACATGCATTCATAAACAACACTGTGTGGCCAGTAGTGATGAACATTCTTTTTCTTTGGTCATTGGTTTACAGATTATGTGTTTCAGTAGTCTGGTTTCTGCCAGACAAATAATCATGTTCATGGACGGTCCAGAAAATGACTGAACCCTCTTCACTTCAGTACGAGTGTCAACACTTCATGTTGATTCTCTATTTATATGAGTGACTCATTGCTCAGTTATTAAACTTCAAATGATCCGCTGAACAGCATTTCTTGTGAGGGTTTTTGTAACAACTGCGGGGGTAAGCGCAAGGGCTTATGGGTGTTAAACTACCTTAAACTTAACGATGGTGATTTTTTTTTTGTTGCCTAATTCTGAATTAACACAAATGGTCGCTATGGTTACCACGCCCATTGAACACAAATTAGCAATAGGTGATAAGTTGTGATGACAACAGGTTGTATTCTCAAATGAAAATGAAAAATAATGTTGTGAACACAGGATGCAGTCTTCCTTCTCAGCGTTTAATATGGACACATTGGTTTACATTGTGGTTACCTCTTTGAGTGCCATTGACATAATATGATGTGATTCAAAATCCAACGCCTGAATGTTATTGACGTAATACTACGTCAAAGTGTTTTTTCTGCTGTGGGTTGCCGATCGCGGTCTCCCGCAGCCTGTGAGTAATTTTGGGGCTCCTGGGAGATGTAGTCGGAGCACAGAGTTATACAATTATGTTCTAAAATGTTATAAAATGGCTGGCACTGAAAGAGTTAATGGTGCGTCTCATACAGGCCTTTGCATTTGTATCATGCACTGTTGGGTGTATGATACTACACTAATTCACTACATTACTGTTTTTGGAAAAAAAATCATGCAAATTTGTAGTAAACATTCCCCAGGTTCCCATGCACCTCAAACCCTGTAACACACCAAGACAGAAGTTGGTCCACCCAAATGACAAAATCCCTCTGCATTCCCTCTGAATCTCTATGATGTAAGGGCAGCCTACATACTGTAGAGCAGTGGTGTTTTGAGGTTTGAAATGACTTTCCATAAAAAAAAACTTAGGAATATTTTGACCCAGTAAAGGGGACTGAACTCCCTTGATATAAGTCAACTAACATTGATCTTGTATTTAAAAGTCACTGCCTATTGGCATGTTATGAGGTTCAAGAAAAGCTCATATCTGGAAGTCAGAATCTTTTCAAAGATCATTTTCTGTTGATCAGAGGAACATTGATGGAACATAGTCATGACTTTTGAGCAATTACCTATTATTAGCTGTGTTTTTGCTGGATTGCTGAAGGATTAACATCAAGCTGAAAATCATTATCCAGCAGATGCAAAAGAATGTTTCTTTCTTACTCTCAGAATATTTAAACAGAGTTGTATAAATTGAAAGAAAAATCTTAACTCAATTGTGTAAATTATACACTCAACAAAAATATAAATGCAACACTTTTGTTTTTGCTCCAATTTTTTTATGAGATGAACTCAAAGATCTGAAATGTTTTCCACATACACAATATCACCATTTCTCTCAAATATTGTTCACAAACCAGTCTAAATCTGTGATAGTGAGCATTTCTCCTTTGCTGAGATAATCCATCCCACCTCACAGGTGTGCCATATCAAGATGCTGATTAGACACCATGATTAGTGCACAGGTGTGCCTTAGACTGCCCACAATAAAAGGCCACTCTGAAAGGTGCTGTTTTGATTTATTGGGGGGGTCTGGGGACTCAGAAAACCAGTCAGCATCTGGTGTGACCACCAATCCAATGCTTGAGTGCCATCAATGTAATAATACGTCAAAGTGTTTTTTCGGCAGCGGGTCGCCGATTGCAGTCTCCTGCAGCCTGTGTGTAATGTTGGGGCTTCTGGGAGATGTAGTTGGACCATAAGTAGACAGAATACACCATAGAGACAAAAACAGGAAGTGGAGACCATCCAGATTAGAGAACAAAACAAACAGAATCTGGACAAAAAGTGGTGATTTTGGTGAAAGTGTCCTCTACTCTACCTCTGATAAAACAAGAATGGAACAAGGTACAAACAAACATTTTTTTCATGATGAAATAGAGAGTCTCTTCTTTCATTTGAGCTATTCAGTGTTTTCAGAGACATAGTACAAAATATTCTGTGGGTCTAGAAATGTGACTCAAAATGGACAAAACACTGGCACAAGGCCCTTTCTGTTTTACAAAATAGGTGACTCTCAATGAGTTAATATCTCAATTTCAGAAAAAAGGAGCCATAGCCATAATAATGTATGGAATTGGAAGTGTCATGGTGATATATTGAATTTTTCACCATATTCACCTCGGGAATCTCTCCTTTAGTACCATATCAGATTAAATCCTCACAGCACTGGACACATGGCTGCTCTGTTCACTCAGGTTTTTTTATTCATGTTGCTTGATTCGACCTCTTCTCAGGACAGAGTGTGTGTGCACAGACACGTGTTTGACATTCCCATTACTCTGTTAGGCTTTTGCAACCACATCTTTAAATTTTATATTTGTACATATACATTTCTAACTGTTTGGAATGAGGAGGCCAAACTCTTTCAGATCACTACCTAAATCCATCCTGTGTAGTAGACTAGACGAATGCATCAAGATACGTTTAGTTTTAAATTCTTATTTTTTTACATTTTTTTTTCTTTTTTCTCTTTTTTTCATGAAAAAAAGGAAAAAAAGGAAAAAAGAAAAAAAAGAAAAAAGAAAAAAGAGGAAAAAAGGAAAAAAGAAAAAAGGAAAAAAAGAAAAAAGAAAGAGAAAAAAGGAAAAAAGAGAAAAAAAATACATAATGCACATGATTTTTAAGAATACTTAGTTACTTTGCGGTTGCTCAGGTAACCAAATATGCAAATGAGGACAGAAGTTCCGGAATGGAAAAGAATAAAAAAGAACAGATCAGAATGGAACACACTAAACACTTAACTGTCTGTCAGTAAACATTCTGCTCATTTCACCTTTGGAGTTCACTGTGAAAACATCTAGTTTCCTCTGTGAAAAACGAAGGCAAAACTTTTCAGCTCGCTCATCCATCAGTCCATCAGTTATCTGCATTAAGTAAGTTCGCAATTACACAAATACTTAGAGATTATAGCTGAGTAAACCACTCATTAACCAGCAATTATAGTTATTTCCAAAACACCTTTCACCAATGGTCTGTTAGCTGTCAATACAACACTTTTCTACATAATTTTTCACAGTTTAAAGTTCTTCAAGTTAAGTTTAAAGCAGAGACCTGCTCCATTTTAAGTTCATATTGTCTCATATATTATATTATTGGATTATTATTTCTGATACATCAACATGCAAGCTGTACTTAAATGCTGTGTTATGTGGTGAATCCAGTTTACCAGTTTTTGATTATTTTATTTCTACTTTTGGATGATTCAGTCTTCAAAAAAAACACACCAGAAAGTTCATTAAAAATGTTTATCTTCAAAGTTAGTAGGAACTATAGCTGTCAAAAATTCTCCAGTATTTTCCTTTAATTAAATCCATTATTGTTCATCACAGGTGCCATAACTTTCAGAAAAAATGAAGTTATTACTCCGCAGTAATCAGATGGATGACAACATGTCTGCCGATGACATGGACCTTCTTACAGGTCTTCTGGATGAATCTGAGCAAAGATTATTGTTTGATAGCATCAGTGATGTATTCGGCATTGAGTCCACTTCTCCTCATTCTGATTCATGTGTTGAATCTGTTGAACACCAAATGATTCAATTCATGGACAGTTTGAGCAACGAAGAACCTCAACACAGCCCCATAGTATCAGCTCCACCCAGTCACCTGACGAGCCCTGCAGGTCCTCACAACCCAGGACATGAGTTCAGTGTTGACCATCAGCTTGATGGCAGTTGGAGTGGAGCTCATGCTGGGTGCGCCTCCCTGGGAGCAGCTCCATATAGCTGTGAGCAGCCACATTCAATCACATCTGCTCAGACAGTGAATGTCAGACAAGCTGCTCCCATCATGGACCAGGGACTGCAACACGTCACGCTGCCAGGTGCCCTGCACGGTCAGCCAGGTGCTGATAGCCAGGGACAGATCAGATTTAAGGTAAGATATCAGTTTAGGTTAGGGATAGAGCTCATGAGAGTCATGTCTCAATACCTGCATCAAACAAAGATGCATACCAGTCAGAGCTGAAAGGATGACAGAGTAATTAATTATAAGCAGCTGTTTTAGACGATTGATTGATTTTTCATTTTTTAAGTGACAATGACCTTTTGGCCTGTTAGTCAGACTAATAACATATTTTGAAGATGTCATCTTGGGTTTTTAAAATTGTCACACAGACCAAACAATTAGCCACTATTAATAAATGATGAAAATAATGTAGTTACAGCCCAGGTATCAGTCAGTGGTGGATGCATTAGCACAAGAGAATGACAGAAAACAACCTATCTCAATCCAATATGAAGTGAAAATAACATTTTATTTCAATGGAAAACTTTCCTAATGTGTGCATGAGACTGTTCTGGATGTGTATACTATCACACATTTTAGAAGTATTTAGCAGATGACTCTGATGGTTTATTAGTTATATCAAGTGCCAGAGTTACAGGTGACTCCACTGAGTCTTGTTCATCCAACTCCTCTGTATGTTTGCGTCTCCAGAAACACAAAGCCCCAGTGATGCAGCTCCCTGAAGGATGCAGGCTGAACCAGCAACAAACTGTGCAGAAGTAAGTAACACACACATGAATGTAAACAAACACACACACAGAAGTGTACACTGATATTTAGCCACTGTCTGCCTCATCAATAAGTTCTCTCATCTGCAGCAGTCGTCACAACTCATATTAAAACCACATTAAGCTTGAATATTATTATTATTATTATTATTGTTATTATTATTATTATCAGTCCTTTTAATGGGTTTAATGCATTTCACCCTATTATTCTGCTACTTTACTGTTTTTCTGAGAATCTTCCTTTTTTCTCCCACAGAAAGAGAAAGCGTGGAGAGCAGCAGGATGAGCGTTATGTTAAGAAACCTCCGAATGCCTTCATGCTGTTCATGAAAGAGCAGAGGCCAAAACTGAAGACCAAAGTGGACAGCAAAGGCACGGCTGGACTACATGCCATCCTGGGACAGATGTGGAGGTCATTGTCCGCTGAAGAACAGACCATATACTATAAGCTGGCAGAAGAAGAAAAACAGCTGCACTCGCAGCAACACCCTGGCTGGTCGGCCAGCTTTAACTATGTATGTACGCTCTCCAGACATATAAGTCATGAAAGAAAATCACTGAAAAGAATGGTGTTTTAAGTTTGTTGTTTTTGTGTAGGGCAAAAAGAGAAACATCAAGACGGACAAGAGAAAGGCCTCAAAAATGGCCGAAGGTGAGGCAATATTTCTGTGGATCACAGCGTGTTTTCATGTGGGATGGAATGAAAAGTGGATTAAACTGGATACACACAGTCGATCAAATTACATAGAATAAGAAGCAGCATCTTTTACCATGTTTTAAAAAAATCTTAGTGGATTGATCAGTGTTTTTGTTCGTTTGTTCACAGCATCTGCATCTCCCTGCACAGAGGTCACTCAGCAGGCCAAGAAGCCACGAGTGATCAAACTCCACCACCTCAAGCACTGGACTGACGGAGGCTCGTCACCATCATCAAATGTATACGATGGAGTCGCTGCCCTCCACCTTAAGCACAGGTGTGACGGAGGCTCTTCTTCATCATCAAATGTATATGATGGAGTCGCTGCCCTCCACCTTGAGCACAGGTGTGATGGAGGCTCTTCATCGTCAAACGTATACGATGGATTCGCTGCCTTCCACCTTCAGCACAGGTGTGACGGAGGCTCTTCATCATCAAATGTATATGATGGAGTCGCTGCCCTCCACCTTCAGCACAGGTGTGACGGAGGCTCTTCATCATCAAATGTATACGATGGAGTCGCTGCCCTCCACCTTCAGCACAGGTGTGATGGAGGCTCTTCATCATCAAATGTATACGATGGAGTCGCTGCCCTCCACCTTCAGCACAGGTGTGACGGAGGCTCTTCATCATCAAATGTATACGATAGAGTCGCTGCCCTCCACTTTAAGCACAGGTGTGACGGAGGCTCTTCATCATCAAATGTATACGATGGAGTCGCTGCCCTCCACCTCAAGCACAGGCATGATAGAGGTTCCTCAGTCACAGACTGGACCACCGGTACAGCATCCTTACTTACAGGATCTGAACACCATCAAGATGTCTGACCTGTTCGACCCGCCACACCATGTATGTACGCTCTCCAGACATATAAGTTATGAATGAAAATCACTGAAAAGAATGGTGTTTTAAGTTTGTTGTTTTTGTGTAGGGCAAAAAGAGAAACATCAAGACGGACAAGAGAAAGGCCTCAAAAATGACCGAAGGTGAGGCAATATTTCTGTGGATCACAGCGTGTTTTCATGTGGGATGGGATGAAAAGTGGATTAAACTGGATACACACAGTCGATCAAATTACATAGAATAAGAAGCAGCATCTTTTACCATGTTTTAAAAAAACCTTAGTGGATTGATCAGTGTTTTTGTTCGTTTGTTCACAGCATCTGCATCTCCCTGCACAGAGGTCACTCAGCAGGCCAAGAAGCCACGAGTGACCAACTACACCACCTCAAGCACTGGACTGACGGAGGCTCTTCACCATCAAACATACGTGATGGAGTCGCTGCCCTCCACCTTAAACACAGGTGTGACGGAGGCTCTTCTTCATCATCAAATGTACACGATGGAGTCGCTGCCCTCCACCTTAAACACAGGTGTGACGGAGGCTCTTCTTCATCGTCAAACGTATACGATGGAGTCGCTGCCCTCCACCTTAAACACAGGTGTGACGGAGGCTCTTCACCGTCAAACGTATACAATGGAGTCGCTGCCCTCCACCTTCAGCACAGGTGTGACGGAGGCTCTTCATCATCAAATGTATACGATGGAGTCGCTGCCCTCCACTTTAAGCACAGGTGTGACGGAGGCTCTTCATCATCAAATGTATACGATAGAGTCGCTGCCCTCCACTTTAAGCACAGGTGTGACGGAGGCTCTTCATCATCAAATGTATACGATGGAGTCGCTGCCCTCCACCTCAAGCACAGGCATGATGGAGCTTCCTCAGTCACAGACTGGACCACCGGTGCAGTGTCCTTACTTACAGGATCTGAACACCATCAAGATGTCTGACCTGTTCGACCCGCCACACCATGTATGTACGCTCTCCAGACATATAAGTTATGAATGAAAATCACTGAAAAGAATGGTGTTTGAAGTTTGTTGTTTTGGTGTAGGGCACAAAGAAACATCAGGACGGACAGTAGTATCACAGCATCTACATCTACCTGCACAGAGGTCACTCAGCAGGCCAAGAAGCCACGAGTGACCAACTACACCACCTCAAGCACTGGACTGATGGAGGCTCTTCCTCATCAAATATATGCATTGGAGTTGCTGCCCTCCACCTTAAACACAGGTGTGACGGAGGCTCTTCACCATCAAATATCTGTAGGAGAGTTTTAGTTTGACCAAAATCACCATTTTTTTTGGTCCCGAATCCATCCATTTTACTGTCAAATCCCGATCATCTCCACTTCCTGCTTTGGTTTCTGTGGCGTACACTGTCTCCTTATGCTCCGACTACATCTCCCAGAAGCCCCAAAATTACTCACAGGCTACGGAAAACTGTGATTGGTGACCTGCTGCTGAAAAACTATTTTGATGTATTAATACGTCGATGACACTCAAGTGTCGGATTTTAAATGATGTTGAAATACGTCAATGGCACTTAAAGAGTTAATTGTGTGTCTTTCTGTTATTACAAATCTACACCCCTCCAATGAGTCCCAACTTCAATCCCTTTGTTTAGGGCTAATTTTTCTGTTTCAACAGTAAATCAGACAGATTCAGTGTGTGTACATGAACACATCTTTGACTGTTAATAAAGGTTCTAATATTTTGAAAAATGTCATGGATCCAGATGAATACATCAAATAGAATCTATGTATATCTATAAGACATGTAAAAGCTGGTCTCATCACTACATCATCATGATATAGTGTATGCTAAATATAACGTTAACAGGGGGTTAGCTCTGAGGATTGTGTGCTACTGGCAGTCTTTGATGACGGTGGTGAATGCACCTGGCAAAAAAAAAAAAAAAAAAAAAAATTGAAAAGCACTCAGAGAGTGCAGACCGCCAAGGCGGCAGCGGCGGCAACTTTTTATTTAAAGCAACCCCGCCGCCAAGGAGGTTATGTTTTCACTTTGGCTTGTTTGTTTGTTTGTTGGTTTGCAAAGTAACACAAAAAGTTGTGGACGGTTTTTGACGAAATTTTCAGGATTGTCTGGAAGTGGCCGAACTTAAAACTGATTAATTTTTGGTGATGCCGTTGAATCGGATCCGATCACCTTGGTGAAAACTTCCTTGGTGGAGGTAAAAAAAAACTAAAACCCATCTGCAGTAATAATAAAGAGCAGAGATGTTGTTTAAAAAGCAAAAAGACATACAGAACTTGAAACAAGACCTTCATCCAAGAAGCTGTTTGCACAAATGTGGAAGCTCAGCCAGCTCCATAAAGACATGGTTTTCCAGTTTGCTGTGGAAGAACTTAAACTTTAGTTCCGGTGAAGACAACTTGTGATGTTACAGCACACAGTGGCGGGGCAAGGGTCCTTGGGTGCTCCAAGCAAGAAATTCATGGGGCCCCCACCCCATCCATGCACACCGAAAAAAATTGTTTTTTTGCACACAATTTCTGGGACATTTGATATGTATACTGAAAAACTTTGAGAACCCCTAATCTAATAGAAGAGATTTTTTGGTTTTAAAAAAGTTAGTAATGATCCTGAGGAGAGATAAGAGTGAAACATATATTCATATTGATACAAGTTCAACATGTATTAAGTGCACGTATCATATGTACTGCCCAACACAAATTTCCCCCTCTGGACACTATCAAGTTTATCCCATCATTATGCAAAGCTTTTCATAGTGTTGGCACGCCCCGCCTCTGCTTGCAGCTGAGATCAAAATTTCTTCAGTTTTAGCTTTGACTTGTGAATCGTCACTTCTCTATGATCAACCAAAGAGCTGACAGCACTCTGTGGGAGAACCTTAAAAGGATGAAAAGGAAACAGTGTGTTTCTTTCTGTTTTGCATTGCATTCATTCTGTACTTATTGAGCTCTCTAACTCTGGTCTGCTTTACCTATATTCACTGACTTGTTGACATATGATTGGCAGATCTTTAATTATTGATATTTGAAAACAGAAATCAGCCCTGGCAGCGTCTCTGTCACCTGCTGCGAATGTCTATCAAACAGACACATGAAAGGAGCTGCTGGGTGAAACTGAGCCTGGATTGCAGCCAATCAGCTGTCAGATACAGAGTCTGCATGCTAAACCTCATTAGTCCAGTCTGTCACAAGTCTGATCATGTAACCACTGAAAAAGTTTCATTTTAATGTAGTACCAGTAATGTCATTTATTTTTATTGAAAACATAAGGGGTTTCCTCACATCAGTGCCAGATTTCTGTATCTTACCTGAGGGGAAATAAAGAACATAATAAATATGATTTAAAGTCTGGGTGGTAAATCAAATGACTTAAGATGAAGGTAGTTTGTTAAATACAAATGAAGTTCGCAGAGGGAGGCATTCTGCTCCCTATAGGAGCTGCAATTAAAACCAATCCAGACATTTAAAATGTCTGATTCAGATCCAAAACTTAAGGAGGAGGAGGAGGAGACGCCGCCAGCTGCTGTGCACAGCAACAACAACAACAATATGTTTCAACACACAAATATACCCACATCGAAGGTTCGAGAGTAAAAGCCTTGCTAGCGTCCCCTAAAGGCTGCAGTGTTCATTACACTGAAACATAGTCCTGAAAACACAATGTTTTTATTGTGCTGCACCAGATATACCAGGAAGAGAGTTCAAACCAGATCCCAGGATGAAAGGCCTCTTGGTGTTTTAAGCAGTTTAGCTAGCGACTCTGTGTGATTAAAACTAAAGTAGCCGACATAAAAAGCTACACTATATTGCCAAAAGTATTCGCTCACCTGCCTTGACTCACATATGAACTTAAGTGACATCCCATTCCTAATCCATACGGTTCAATATGACGTCTGTCCACCCTTTGCAGCTATAACAGCTTCAACTCTTCTGGGAAGGCTGTCCACAAGGTTTAGGAGTGTGTTTATGGGAATTTTTGACCATTCTTCCAGAAGTGTATTTGTGAGGTCACACACTGATGTTGGATGAGAAGGCCTGGCTCTCAGTCTCTGCTCTAATTCATCCCAAAGGCGTTCTATCGGGTTGAGGTCAGGACTCTGTGCAGGCCAGTCAAGTTCATCCACACCAGACTCTGTCATCCATGTCTTTATGGACCTTGCTTTGTGCACTGGTGCACAGTCATGTTGGAAGAGGAAGGGGCCAGCTCCAAACTGTTCCCACAAAGTTGGGAGCATGGAATTGTCCAAAATGTCTTGGTATGCTGAAGCATTCAGAGTTCCTTTCACTGGAACTAAGGGGCCAAGCCCAGCTCCTGAAAAACAACCCCACACCATAATCCCCCCTCCACCAAACTTTACACTTGGCACAATGCAGTCTAACAAGTATCGTTCTCCTGGCAACCGCCAAACCCAGACTCATCCATCAGATTGTCAGAAGGAGAAGCGTGATTCGTCACTCCAGAGAACACGTCTCCACTGCTCTAGAGTCCAGTGGCGGCGTGCTTTACACCACTGCATCCGACGCTTTGCATTGCACTTGGTGATGTATGGCTTGGATGCAGCTGCTCGGCCATGGAAACCCATTCCATGAAGCTCTCTGCACACTGTTCTTGAGCTAATCTGAAGGCCACATGAAGTTTGGAGGTCTGTAGTGATTGACTTTGCAGAAAGTTGGTGACCACTATGCGCCTCAGCATCCGCTGACCCCGCTCCGTCAGTTTACGTGGTCTACCACTTCATAGCTGAGTTGCTGTCATTCCCAAACACTTCCATGTACAGCTGACAGTTGACCGTGGAATATTTAGGAGCGAGGAAATTTCACGACTGGATTTGTTGCACAGGTGGCATCCTATCACAGTTCCACACTGGAATTCACTGAGCTCCTGAGAGCGACCCATTCTTTCACAAATGTTTGTAAAAGCAGTCTGCATGCCTAGGTGCTTGATTTTATACACCTGTGGACATGGAAGTGATTGGAACACCTGATTCTGATTATTTGGATGGGTGAGCGAATACTTTTGGCAATATAGTGTATATAAATCCAAAACAAATGACACCAGCTGAATGTGTTTTGTTTTGTTTTACACATTTGGTCATAAAACTAATACAAAGTTTACATTTTAAAATTTGTGGCACTAGATGAAAAGTCAGTAAGGTATTATCCTCAGGGAATCAGGTTGTACATCATCAGCTGATTGAATTCATCAGTTATTATGACTATTGTTAGTAATGTTGTTGATGCTTCAGCACGACTATACCTACTATGCTGTGAGAGTTAATGTTGTGAAACAAAACAACTTTAGTTTTAGGCAACAAAACAAGTCAGTTTGAGGAAAAGGTTATTGTTTAGCTCATCATCATATCATCATCACAGGAAAGCTTGTTGCTCTCCTCACTGTTTATCTTTCAAACAAAGCCTGCTCAAACATAACTGATCAATGCTAATTGGACAACAAATTAGAACCCCGTTGCCCCTCCTTGAATTGGTATCCATGGTCAACCATGTGAATAGATGATAATAGCCTTCTGAACCTACTAGAGGGTCTAGCAGGACACTTCTAGCATATTTATGAGGCATATAACCACTGATTATAGACAATGAAATGACTGATGTCAATTGAGAACTGACCAACATTTTTTTTATTCCACTAGAAGAAGCCGTTTAAAAATATGTAAAAAAAAAAATGAATAAGTGCAGGATGGATAGGTGCTCCTTAAAGTGCAGAGCTGAACTCTAGCAGGTGAACTTTCATACCATCAGACAACAGTTTGTTGACTAAAAGGATGTTTTAAACAGCAGCAGTCACAGTAATCATATCATCAGTGATAATAATGAGTCATTCTGTGATGTCAGCAGGATGTCATCCCACGGCCTTGCTGTCACCTCCTGTCGCTGATGCAGTTTGACGTCGCTGCTGCAGGCGATGAATTAACATCATGAGTGAAAGTTCCACGCAGGAAAGCCACTGATATAGCTGCAGGACTCTGTGACTCCATGTGACTGTGGCTGGTTAAGTCGACATGACATTTCTCTGAAGTTTGTTTCTGTTGGAACAAACTGAAATATGAAAGTTTTCCAGGTCAGTGAAGATGTTCCGCTTTTAAACATAGCGACCGGTTCTCTGAAGGTCACAACCTCTCTGACTCTGCTTGGGTCATGATGAAGACTGACAGGGTCGAGATGACTGACGCAGTGACGTCAACTGACCTTTATGTCTCTGGGTACGGATTACAGAGGAGACAAACTGCTGAAGAAAAGTCAGAGCTTCAGTAAAGGACAAGACCTCTATTTACATTATTTTGTTTTTTTTTTATTTTTTTTTCTAAAACATCATCTACAAATCTGAACTCTCTGTTCCCGCTGATCAATTTTCAAATCATGATTTTTAAAACTATCTCCTTCCCTTCTGTCAGCCATCGCTCTTCTACTGATTCCTACAATCACCCTACAGACTTGACTCTGTGTTTTAGTGCTTAACTGCAATGAAATAAAAAAGTCTGGTAACACTTCTTAATACAGCATATTGTTTATAGTAGGGCTGGGTTTAAAAAATCTATTTAATCGATTTTAATTGATTTCCCTTTAAATGGTTCATAATCAATTCATAAAATCCAAAGATTGATCTTTTAACTTGAGGATTTTTTTCTTCATTGGATGTGCGGAGAAGCAGCCTGAACCCTGCTAGTTTTAGTGTGATCAGCGTTTAGCGCCGCTTTCCACGGAACAAGATCTCGTGAGATGTTACTGCCAGCAGACAAGCAAACATGGTGGAAGCGAGTCCACCTCCCAAGGCACCGCTGACGACTTTAAAAGCTGGATGTATTTCGGATTTAACAAGTTGGAGGAAAACAACGTGTTGAACAAAAAGCAAGTAACATGCAAAAACAATAGGATGAATCTCCGAAACCATTTAAGACATCACCCAGAAGCACAGCTGACACAGCTCAAACTAACCAGCCAGGTTTGGGTTTAATTCTTAACGTAAACACAACTTTTAATAATGTAACAGGCCAAAAGATTACTTGTTAAAATGTACAGCATTATTTTAACTAAAATATCCCTGACTGAATCTAATCAGATCGGATCGATTCTTGAGTCGAATCGATCTGGAATATCTGAAAGGATACCCAGCCCTAGTTTACAGTGTAATTTAATGTAGGAACAGAGGAATAAAACAAGACAAGTGACAACTACAGTGTAATAATTGGCTTTTTTACAGGAAAGGAGCCAGTAAGAACCATTAAGTATGTCATTGGTATCTAAAATATAACAAAATAGGCTGTATTTACACCTCTTTCTTCATGTTGGCAGTCAGGAAGTCAAATTAGAGCTTCATAAACTTTTTCTACCCTTTCTAATATTGACCCACAATGTTACTGCGCGACTGAAGAAGCACAGTTTGATGCTGTGCAATATTTGGTTTTTGGTCAATATTTGGTTCCTAGCCCCCAACACACACACACACACAAATATGGACATGAAATGTGTCCAATCAGAATGCAATACGTGTTTGACTCTTGTGTTGTCCAGTCTCTTCCTATTTAGTGGTAAATTCTGCATCCTCAGAAAGATAAAAAGCCTATATATCAGGGAGATAGGAGGAGAAGGAGATTTTCATCTGACAACAGTTGTGTGTGTCAGACTGCATTTTCGGTGTGTAAGCATGAGTGTGTGTGTGTGTGAGTGTGTGCTGCATCGCTAATCTTTATAAGTGGCTATAAATCCAGCTGGCTGTGCTGCGGTGCTGGGTGGCGTGCTGCTGCTGGCTGGGGGTGGGGTGGGGGGGGGCACGTTCAGGGTTCACTGGTTTCTGGAGTCTTCCTCGCATGATGCCATCCCTCACTGTATGAATATTTATGAGAGGAAACTACTGCAGTTGAGGCGATTCATCTCATCTGGCGAGAGCTGCAGCGCTGCACAGGAAGTAATCGCGTCTCACACCACCCTGGACGGTTCTGGATTTCAGCCAAACATGGCCGACTCTATTTGTCATCGTCCAACCTCAGCGGGTTGATTGTACTGTTTGTTCACAGCAAAAAACAAAAGTCCAGGAGAGTGAAAATGATACATTTTCAGCTGTAAAACCAGTCACAGCAGCCCTGCTCACCTCTGGGTTCTGGTTCAGACCATAAACCTGCTGCTCTGCTTTCCACCTGACCAACAACATGACAGCTGAATTTAGTGAAGAGCCTTCATCAGGTGATGGAGGCTCTCTTCAAGTCACAGGTTTCTGGGTTTTGTTTTTTTCTTTTTACATTTAATTAATTTAAAAATGCACATTTTCACTGTTGCTCCAGTCCACATGTTGAAGTGTCCTTGGAAAAATGCTGAATCTCCCATATATCCCAAAGGCTCAGCCATCAGTGTGTAAATGAGTATTCAGATCAGATCCTGATGGCAGGTTGGCTCCTTGTATGGCAGCTTCTGCCATTAGAGAATGAATGGGTGTGAATGGGTGAATGCTGACATGAAATATAAATGTGTCCATTTACCATTACTAATATGTGCAAAAACCAGGAATGACGGTACTCTAGCTGAAGCTAATATCATTTTCATTATAGAATGGAATAAAACAGAAATACTTTATTGATCCCAACCTGGGAAATTAGGTAAATTATCACTTAATCTGTTAAATAATTTTTAATTAATATAAAATTTCATAAAAAGGAGGTCCCTCGCAATTTTTCAGCACTCAATATAACGTCTAGATTATATATTATTATATCGATTTACAGAACGAGTTCGCTTAACGTGACTGCCAAGCTGCACCATGAAAGTCCTGTTGTTCAGATTGTGTGTGTGTGTGTTTTCAACCTGAGGCCAGAAAACTCCACACCTCTGCACTTCATTTTTTAATCAACTCCAAATTTGTCTGCAGAAAAAAAAAACAACAAAACAACAAAAAGCAGCAATGCAGAAAATAAAAAAAAAACAAACAGCAGGCAGGAATGAAATAAGTAAAACCAATTAATGTAAAAGCCTGCAGCAGCATTAATGAGGAGGATTTAAAGGTGAAGGAGATGTAGTGCTCCTCAGGCAGGTAATGCTGGTTCCCAACATGAATAATGTATGAATGTCAGAGTAGAGCAGCTGATGTTAAATATAGACAGCAGAGAGCACAAGACGCAAATGAAACGCTAATGTTCAGAGCGGAGACAAATTATCTTCTGTAAATTACTCACAGACCTGTCTTTTTGTTTTATTCCCCCCCCAACCAACCATTTGAGTAATGCAGAACACATCCTTAATTAATACACACTGAGACAAATTCAGCTCAGAAAATCATTGCTCAGTTTCTGATTGTAAAAACCAAATGCATTGGTGCTGAAAAAGGAGCTTTTTATTTTCTTAATCAGAGCTGCTTGGATGAATCACAGCTTGGTCTGAGTTTGAGTCAAGATTTTTCAAATGACTCAGACTGAAACTTTCAGATTCCAGATCAGTCAACAAGTGAAGAGTCAGTGGGAACCTGCAGTAAATCCAAACCTTTACAGGAACATCGCATTCGTAAAGGAAAGAATCTCCTGATCTGTAAACGGGATATTTATATATATTATATAAATATTTATATATAAATGTATAAATATTTATATATTTTGTTAACCTTCTTATAATGTCAAAAATTGCAAGTCAAATTATTTGTATTATTTGTAAAAAGTGTCACAAGAAGCAATACTTCACTACCAAATCTATGCCAAAATTCTGAAAATGTGACAGTATTAATTTTTCTTTACCACCCGTACCATTACATCTTAAGATTAATGATTTCCCATAAATGTTTTCAGGATGCCATAAAATCACTAGCTCACCTATTTCTCCCCTGATAATGCTGCAGTGTGAAAAGTATATTCCTGTTCAAAAGTTACATTAAACTCAGGGTCAGATAAAGGACCCAAACATGAAATAATAACTGGAGGCAACAATAGACTGTGAGCTAGTTTATCGAGAACTAGGGGATTAAGTCTTGTTGATAAAGACTGGTTGATGTGAGTATATCACGTGTCCATTTGTTTTCTCACTGAGCTGTGTTTTGCCTCAGGTCGACCACTGACTGATGAATGAAGCTCTGCTGCACAGGAAAGCTCCATGTGCTTATGTTTGACTTATGATCTCAGATTTGTAAATTATTTTCTGTCCACCACCATAGGATTGAAAAAAAAACAAATTAAACTGAGCTGAGCAGCACAGTGACACACTGTTTTCACTCATTCGCTGTGTTAATCCTGCGCTCCTGGCTGTGATTACACAGTCGTTTTCATTTGGCCGAGCGATCAACCTCCCAGACCTCCCTGATATTCACTCCTGAGCAGCAGCAGCTCCGCAGCAAAGCAGAGCCAGAGCAACAGATGTTCCACTGTGCAGCAGCTCCAGAACAGCAGCTACAGAGCAGCAACAACTCCAGAGCAGCAGCAGTTCAAGAAAGCAGCAGCGGCTCCAGTGCAGCAGCTCCAGAGCAGCAGCAGCTCCAGAGCAGCAGCAGCAGCAGCTCCGAAGCAGCAGCTCCATGAGCAACAACAACTCCAGAGCAGCAGCAGTTCAAGAAAGCAGCAGCAGCAGTTCCATGAGCAGCAACAGCTCCAGAGCAACAACTCCAGAGCAGCAGCAGCTCAAGAAAGCAGCAGCAGCTCCATGAGCAGCAACAGCTCCAGAGCAACAACAACTCCAGAGCAACAACAACTCCAGAGCAGCAGCAGCTCAAGAAAGCAGCAGCAACTCCATGAGCAGCAACAGCTCCAGAGCAACAACAACTCCAGAGCAGCAGCAACTCAAGAAAGCAGCAGCAGCTCCATGAGCAGCAACAGCTCCAGAGCAACAACAACTCCAGAGCAACAACAACTCCAGAGCTGCAGCAGCTCAAGAAAGCACCAGCAGCTTTGAAGCAGCAGCTCCAATGCAGCAACACCTCCAGCGCATCAGCAGCTCCAGAACAGCAGCTCCAGAGCAGCAGCAGCTTCAGAGAGCAGCTCAACACACATCATGAATGCTCTATCTGTGCTAAATGTCAACAGGTCACAATAAAACCGAACAAGTCAAAGCTGAGGGGACAATGGAAGGCCACACTTTACTGCATGGACACCTCTGACTGTAGATGAGTCTTCATACAGTTCATGCCATTAACCTGTGTTATCACTGCTGCCTTTAGTCATTTAATCATCATTCAATCACTACGTCAGTCTGAAGGTGTATGGATGAACAGGAGGTGTATGCATATGCATATAGGTGTGTGTAGACACACACATACACTACTTATCCAACAGGCAGACAGGTGGATGGATGAGGTGTAAATTAACATCTCCTTGGTGTTAAAAGCATTCTGTGTCTCTAATGGATCGTCTCTGACTTTATTATGCAGCTTTTTTAATGAATGGATTTTACTGCTTTGAGCTTTTAGCATTAATGTGAATCTTGATTAAATTTACCTTTCCATTGTTTGTTCTTTTTTTGCAGCGTTTGGAGTTTCTTTGTTGCTGCTGGCTGAAAACCATGAAGAGGGTTAAAGTGAAAACTTGTAATCAAGCAGAGGTAGACATAACCTGTTTTCTTATGACAACACTCTCTCTCTTCAATTTCTAAAAGCAAAGCAGACACATCGCGTATGTTCATAACAAATATGTCATTATCCCAAAAAACACAATCTGGTTGTAATGAGAAAATAAGGTCATTATTTCAAATAACAAGAAAATAGGGTTCATTATTTTAATCTAAAAAAAAAAAAAAAATATCTGTACCAAAACACATTTGTGATCTGAAAAAATAGTGTGCTTTTATGTGTTGATCTTGACAAACCACTGTTTCAATTTCATATCATCCAAAAATAAGTTTTTGGATGAATATTTAAAATGTGTTACTCATCAATATGTATGTTCATGAAAACATATACATACACTACCAGTCAAAAGTTCTTTCTTTATTTTTACCACTTTCTACATTCTGAACTTGATCAGCCTTCAGTCTCATAATCAATACCCTGATATCAACAGGAAGATAAGACTTATTTCCAGCAGTGGTCAGCTATGTGTGATCATCAAACTCTTCATCAGCTGATCAATAACTTATCACTATTAGACAGTCAGGGTCTCTGATGTTCTGGACCTATTGATCAGCAGGGAGCGTTCATTTATTTCATTTAACGCAGAGATGGATCAATAACACAGCGAATTCTGCAGGACGAGCATGAGGCTGATACCTCACTACTGAGGAAAGAAAGGATGACATGAGAAAGACAAGACAATGTGATGAGATATGATAAAAAAGAGCTTTAGAAAAGACATGATGTGATGAAATAGTGTTATGTTGGTCATGTCAAGTTAAGTTTTTGGTTCAGTTTGTCATATTGTCCTGTTATTTCCTGTTTTATTTTGTATTAATTGTCTTCCCTTGTGTTTCAGCTTCTCGTTTCCTGCCCCTGTGTTTCCTGTGTCTGTTGATTGTCTGCCCCGCCCTGATTGTTTCCAGCTGTTACCCATTACCTCGTGTATTTATGTCTGCGTCTTCCCCAGTCATGTGCCAGTACGTCTTGTGAATTCTCCAAGCTACCAGCCATTAAGTCAAGTGTTTACGTCAGGTTGTGTCGTATCAGTTTCTGTCATTGTGTCGAGTTTTGTCCAGTCTAGTCTTAGTGTTTTGTCTGTTTTGTAACATCTGTGTTATCAACCAGTTTAGAGCCTTTTTTCCCTCACTGTTAGTGAGCGTTTTATGTTTTGTCTTTTTCTTTAAGTTATTGTTTTCCTCATTGTGTGAGCGCCTTTAGTTAGCATTTTCCCTAGAATCCTTAGTTTGTTTCATTAACTGCCTAGTGTGTTTTCAGTCTGAGTTTTTAGTTTCCTCTCGAATTAGCATCAGTGCCTGAGTTGTTTTGTTAAATTTTGTTTGTGAACATTTTTTGGTATTAAATCACCTTTAACTTACTTCTGTCGTGTTGAGTCGTGCATTTGGGTTCAGTCTTTTCGTGCCACGTTCTTACAAATAGAACAAAAGGAGTTTAGATAAACATGGCATAAAAAATTACAAGATTAGACGAGACAATATGAGACAAACTGGATAAGACAAGTCAAGATGGGGGAGAGAGAGAAAAAGACAAATAAGAGATGAGATGAGCTGAGACAAGATAATAAGAAATAAACACAATAAAAAAGGTGAATGAAGATGAAGTAAAATGAAATAATACAAATTAAGAATGAGAGGATAGGAGGGCGTGAGATGGATATGACAAGACATGATAAAACAGACTAAAGAACGACTTATTAAAACTGGATCAAAATTACATCCAACAGCATGAGAGGATGAGGCAAGAAAATGAAATAAGACACAATAAAAGTGAAAAAGACAATCAAAATAAGACAAAGTGAGATTTACAGGACAAGCGAAGAAGAAAAAGCAAGATTAGAATGGATGAGACGCAACAGGTGAAACAAAAGTTATAATATCTGCAAGACAAGACAAGACGAATGGTAAAACAAGACAAGACACACGGTAAGAGAGGATGGGAAAAGATGGTCAAAAGATGTTGAGATGGAAGATAATAATAAAATGAGGTTAAACAGGTAAGAAAGACGGGAAAGTCCATATGAAAAGAAATGAGATACAACAAAATGAGACAAGATCAGAAGAGATGAGGCAAAATGAAATGGGATTAAATATAATAATATGAGATTAGATGATAAAAATAACAAGACAAACTGAGATTAAATCTATTTAGATGAGATAAGACAAAATGATGTGATGCAGAGATTTACAAGATATTATTTCAAAATTCAAAATTATATTTGATCACACAAATTACAGTGGCTTTATTATACACTATGATGCCTGCAGAACATTAAATGTAGCATAATTCCTCTGAATGGTAGACAGTGAAAACAAATCCGCCTCTGAATAACGTGAAAGCTTCAAAGATAAATCTGCTCATGTTTAATACTAACACAGCTCTGACACCTAGAGCATGTCCACACCCCAGAAACAAGCTGACAGAAACAGGAAGGATGGAAGCACTCAGGGACTAAAACAACAGATAAACAGCAAGAGGATTGTGAATGTCACTTTGCAGTACAGGAAAAAAAAAACACACAACACATAAACAGAGAATTTATTAGAGCTGCTGGCTCTTTAAAAGGTAGAGCGAGACCTCTGTACACCTGAGGCTCCATGAAAGCATGAAAGCAGCCATCAACAATGGGAACAATAATGTGTGACATTAACAATAATGGGCGTCGTAACTACATGAGCAGCAACCTGAGGATATCACTGGCTTCCTTTATGGTTTTTAAGCTACGTAGCTGCACGGCTCTGTGAGTGCCAATGTCAGTCAGTGGTCACTGGTCCAAACTCGGGCTGCACAATATGAGAAAAAAGTAACATTGCAGAGAGTACACAATATATTGAGATATGAAAAAATGAATTGTGAAAAAAATCATGCTAAATGTTGTAAAATCAATGTATCTTCACTTTGATGGCAAAAAATAAAAAATCTTGTGTTCTAGTAAACAATTTCATCTTGAGCTCATTGGTGGTTTAGATATGAAGAGTGACATTTTTTTTTTTCAATCTCCAAGCATTCCAGATCTCACGATACATTATTTTGGGAGGTTTTTCGTGTATATTTTTTTCTGAATATTTGTGCAGAAAATATGTGAAAGAGTGTTACAGTGTCTTCTGCAGTGTTGGGCAGTAATGTGTTACTAGAAAAGCTGTCACTTTTGACAGTAACTAATACTCTAATGCAGTTACTGTTACAATATGGTGCGTTTGTATGTTACTTGGTAAATGATTTCCTAATTGATGAGTTCAGACTGCTTTCATTCATGCCCGCAGATGTCTCTAGGGATGGGGGACAGATTCATAGAGACACTGTTCCCTCACTTTCCAGCATTAGGAGACAAACATTGCCAATAAAACCGAGCATGAGTGTCATTGCAGCAGCACTGGGAGGCTGGCATTTGTATGTTTAGACTCATGGTGTGTTCAATATATACATAAATGTCTGAATTTCTAAACTCCAAGTCAGAATTTAAATCAGAACCTCCTGTCAACTCAGATCTCCACCTCAGAAAGTCTGATTAATCTCACCAAGCAGACATAGAATTCATGCTATCTGCTAATAATGTAAACAGTAGCTACATGTTTTGTTGTTCGTCTGTAAGGCTGGAAGAGCTGGGAGCACTAAACTTTAAGGTTAAGATGATCTGAGCTCCAAGTTCTGACTTCCAGTGGACACACCATAAGACAAACTCTCACTCCCCAGGGTCCTAAAGAGGAACCAAAAACTTTTAACAGTAACACGTTACTTTCGATGTAAGTAATCAACAAAGTAATTGAATTACTTTTTGAATGAAGTAACAAGTAACTGTAACTAGTTACTATTTTCCAGTAGAGAGTGCAACTCTGGTATTCTGTGACCAGCTACTAACTCATTTTGAAGCCAGAGTAGGTGGATATGTGTGGTGTTCGAGTGCTCTTTTTCTGGCAGGTCAGGAATTTTCAAAATCCTAGTTGTCCATGACCGAGGAAGCAGCGAGTTTCCACAGAGCTGAGGTGCTGTATCATAAATTTAGACTTTACCAGGCCTGGTTCAGCATTTAGCCCAAACCCATCATGCTCATGTGACTGCAGGAAGTCAAAGGAGGGAACAGGAAGCTTGCTGGACTCCAGAGCGTGTGACAGTTTTAAATGAAGAAGCTCTGCCCTGCCAGGTCCAAGGCCTCATGTCGAGTTTAATGATGAATCACGCAGGTTAAAGCTCACTGGGAATAATCTAATAATAACAGTAAACCAAAAGGACAACAAAGCTGATGTATTAACCTCTGGTTCTCTTCCTCTAGCACTCTATTCATCTTCATTTGTGTGGAGGATGAAACATCCTGGTAACAAAAGGAACTGCTGAGTTTTTAAATGATATTTTCACAATAAGCTCTGACTATCTGGATATCACTCAGCTTTCGAAGGGCACTTTCTTCTCGACAGCTTTTCTTCTTCTTCTCAAGTGGTAAGACTCATTCATTTCACTAAAAATAGAAGGGATTTTTTCACTTCTGCACTTGTTTTCGTGCAGGAGTTTAATCCAATTTAAACAGCAAAATGACAAGGTGCTCTACCACTGTGGCTCTTATCTTGTAAAATAACACCAGCAGCATAAAAGGAGGGATGCTGATGGTTAATGAGTAGTTTCTCAATACTTATAAGCCAACAACTAACGCTTACATATCTGCAATAAACCTGTGAGCCTCTGATATAATCTAATTGATACACACAGCTGAAATCCAACCAGCCCAAATTAGACAGAATATAATTTGGACACAGCCTGACTATGGTCCAGGGTCAGGTCTTGGGTACAAGAGTGGATCTGTGTAGTCCTCCACTGTGAGGACAACGAGAGGGTTAATGGTTAATGACAATAATGGGTCAGATCACCACTCTGCCCATTCTCTTTTCTGTCCCATCTGCTTGTCCACATAGTAACTGCCAGGTGGCGAGCTGACAGGATACAATACCATACCACTCCACACAGTTTTTATCGAGTATCTGGTCCATGGACCACTGTCTCCTGACTCTCTGTAAACCCTGTCAAACAAGCTACTAAGCTACGATTGCTCCCTCCATTGTTAACTCTCTGGTCCCTCATACATGGCAGCTCGCTCCTGCTCAGTGGCATGAATTTGGACATGAAAAGTTAAACTGAAGACTGGTGAAATGCTAATGTGACTTATATTGTTTTTAATTTATTAATATTGACTCTTTTCCCTCCAAAAAAGTCATGGTTTGGGCCAATAGTAAAGCCAGAACAACTTCCACGCATTGAAATAAAAGTTAAAAAAAATCCATGTGGACATAATTTCAACAGCTCTAATATGTATATGTACTGTACATATGTAAATATAAGTACATACTGTGTGCACAACTTGCATTTATTCAGTGATCTATGTAGAATATCACAATATATTGCAAAAATATATTCTATCATGATTTCAGTATCGCGATACGTATCATATCGTGAAGTCCTTGCTCATACCCACCCTTAGTGTGTCTAAGCCTTTAGGTGGTCCATGTGATCACATGCCATGGTGATCCAACAGCCTGCAGGTTCTCATTCCACCCAGAGCCCCTACCTGCTGATTAACTCTCCCTACGGTAGAGGAAGTCATCTGTGAAATAAGCTGCACACTGTCGGCTCTCTCCTTTTAGCACACAGAGCACCTGAACACACCTGTGACGAGAGCAGGACCTGCTTCTGTAAAGAGCATCTCACCTGCTGTTCAATGTGATTTTTCTGAATCTGTGTGTATGGAGGTTTCCTGAATGAGGCGGGAGGTGTAAGTGTGTGTGTGTGTACCGTAGCATCGTCACAGATTAATGCTGGGTCTGAGTAAAATATTCAGCAGAGGGTTTTACAGCCGAGCCGCTGAAGAAATATAAACCACACACATACACACACACATACACACATACACACTCAGGACTGTTCAGCCAATCCAGCAGCTACAGTGTGTGCGTGTGTGTGTATGTGTGTGCGTGTGTGTGCATGTGTGTGTGTGTGTGTGTGTGTGTGCTCGTGCTCTCTCCTACACCCAATTAGCTTAATTAAAGTGTTTGGACGTAATTTATTGACAGCAGGAGACTCACACAGAAAGAGCGAGAGAGAGAGAGAGAGAGAGAGAGAGAGGAGCACCCCAGCAGCTCCCAGATTTGTTTGTTCAATAACCAAAAGCATAAAGCACAACAACAAGCATTAAGTGATTCTTAAACGATGCCTTGGGATATTATATAAAGTGAACCATTTTTTTTATTATTTAAAAATCTCATCATCTCTTGGTTCATCAGCACAGATATTATATTACAATATTTACTCACTATATATATATATATATATATATATATATATACACACGCATGTATACTGTAGATATATATATATATATACACATATATATGTATATATATATGTGTATATATATATATATACACACACAATATAACATAAAATGAAGCCTACACAAGAAAAAGGAAGTCAATTTTATGTAATTGGATGCTATACTTACTATTCATACTGAGTTCTATTCTATTCAATGACAAATATTATATTTTTCACACAAATAACCTAGGACAGATCAAATATGTGCTGCAACACCATGTAACCCAGTGGAAGCATGTGAAATCCCAGCACAGCCCCAATAAATCAGTACAGCAATCAAACAACAAACCTGGTGAATAGTTAATTAGTTATAATAATTCAGGATAATCCTTCCGCTTCATGCAACATTAGCTACTGATCTTCACCGATCGTGCACAGTGTATTACTGGACATCATTGTTCAGTGTGTGTTTAGTAGAGTTTGAGATTATGACTCTGTTTTTGATGTTCCTAGTTCTTATTATATATTTTTGACTTTTTTTCAGTTTTGTTCTTAGCATTTTGTGTTCCTTTATGATTTCATTAGAGAGAAACCTCCCTCACACAACATGAGTACCGGCAGCCTGAACCTGATCAGTTCTAGTCATTTTAAGAGAGGCTGGAGGGAAAATAGCAGCAAACCCCAGTTAAGATTCAAACCAGTAGGCTAACACATGGTCAAAGCAGGTGGTAAAACCCCATCAAGTGCATTAAAAGCCTGAACAAACCTGGTGAAAGCCAGTCATACAAACCAAACCTCATCATCCTGGGAGCAACTTAAAGCAGCAAAAGACTCACTAATTCCTCCTCAGACCCAGCAGTCTACACCTGATCTGTCCCTACAAAGCCTTTCATTCTGGCAGGAACTGAGGTTAATACGGTAGCAGAACCTTGAAAGATCCACCAAAACCTGCTTAAAGCAGCAGCCTAACACATGATAATGCTCTCAGAAATAAAATCTGATGACAAATGAGCAACAACGACTACACCCAACAACCTAAACCAGAACAGCACCCATAAAATTCATTACTCAAAGTGAAACCACAGCAAAAAAAACAGTAAAATCAGTAAGAACCTGCTCAAACCAGCTGCCTAACGTGATCAGATTGCTGAAGTCACTGAGATCCATTTAAACCCGGTAAAACCATGATCAGATGAAGCCAAGTAAAACACACAAAATCCCTTGAATTCCTTATTTTAGGTGATAGAAGGTCAAAACAGCTGCAAAAATCCACTAAAATTCACTGAAAACTGCCCAAAGCAGTATGAGCAGAGCCAGCAAGAGCTGCTGGATCCCAGTGAATCCATTTAAAGCCAGTGAAACCCTGCAACCTGCAGCCTGATCACACTCAGTAGAGCCTATAAAGCCCAGTTTAACCGGGCCAGGCCTGGATCCTCCTGGGTTAGAGTCCAGGTTTGAACAGCAGCTGACAGAGAGACGCAACACATGTGTCAAGTCTCGTTTGGTCTGCGGCAACCACACACACACACACACACACACACACACTGCGGGATGCACACATCTATCTCCTCACCGTGCACTGTGGTGTGAGCAGCCAGCATCCAGCAGAGCAGCAGCAGGTAGAGTCCTCCGGTCCTCCCCCTCCTCTTCACCATCACCTTCTTCCAAACATGACCAGTACATCCCAGTAAACCCAGCTCCATGCTGCTCCAGTCCAGATGAGCCTGGCAAAATCCTGCTGATGATTGATTGTTTTTATTTATTTTATTTTTTTTAAATCCTTCACAGAATCCAACAGTCAATTAAAAAATCAAAATAACAACATAAAAAAGAAGAAAAGCACCACGGGGTGGTGAGTCAGGAGGATGCTAAGGGTGAGGAGAGAGAGAGAGAGAGAAAGAGGGGTGAAACAACCTCTCTTCTCCCCCAAAATAACCTTCCCCCGATCAGGCTTGGATCCCCAAAATAAAGAAAAAAAAAGAAAAGAAAAATCCCAAAACAGACACACACGATTAGTTTCCTTCTCTTTTGGATGACATATAAGTTCCAGTAACTATGAAGGCAGAGTCTCCATCACTTCTGCCGGTGCGGCTGATTCCCATTCACACAGATGCAAGGAGGGGTAAAATCCACGCTGCCTTCCCGGAGGTCTGCTCCGTCTGCCGGGGAGGACGGATGGAGAGTGTCGGAAGAGGAGGGGGAGGAGTGTGGAGGGAGAGTCGAACCCTCTCTCTCTTTTCTCTATAGGTCTATACAGCTGGAGAGAGAGGGGAGGTGGAGAGACATAGGCAGGGTACGGAGCTATTGATCTACAGAGGCTGGAGGTAAAGCCCGGAGCTGGAGTGGAGCTGGGGGGGAGCGTGGAGGAGAGGAAGCTGGAGCCCGGCAGAGGAGGCACAGCAGCGGTGAGAGATTTGCTGAACTCTCCTGCCCTCTCTGGTCACACCGGGAACTTTAACACTAACTTTACCACAGCTGAGAGGAAACCTGCTCACCTCAACATTTTTCTTTAATAAATAACATCAAGGTAAGATTGTATGCATTCTACTGATTATACATTCATATTGCATAAGTATAAGCAAATAAAATGTTAACTCATGTACTCCTGCAATATATAAAAATAGACTACATCTTTATTTAGTTTTGATGTAGTGTTTCAGAAATGTGACTTATCAGCAAAATTTAGATTTTTTTTTATTTGTTTCGTAATTTTGACCACATTTTTAAATCATTAGGCTATCACATGACTCTTGGCAACATGGCTTGATAATTTGGAGCCACTGTGAGTTGATTTATTTGTATCATCTCTACACATTAATTTATTTGCTGGCTGAAAAAGTCAAGTCGAGTCAAAATTTATTTCTAAAGCACCTCTCTAACAACCTTGGTTGACCAAAGAGCTGTACAGGGTACAATATAAGCATACACTTAAAAAAATAAAACCAGTAATGGAATAAAATAAACACACTCTTAAAAGATAAATAATACAAAAAGAAAGAAAACTATTGGAATTCCTGCCCACAGTAAGCACTGAGTTTATGTCAGGTTTAATGTTCCATACAACAACTACTGACTAGAGCCTATAATGTTATGTTAACATGGTCACCACCATGGCAGCAGCTTTCATCCTGTTGGGACCATAAATGTTTTCGTGGCAGATCGACACTGCCATCACTAGAGCTATGGTGCTGGTGAAGAAAGAAAAAAAAAAGTTAGACCTCATCATATCTAAGGGAATATTGACCATGTCTGGTTTTACATAAAGGAATATGAAGATATTAAATCTGTCCTGTAATATGAGAAAAGAACCTCCTCAGCAGCATGTGGAACTTAATGAATTAACCTACAAACACACTAAATGGATGGTAGATGGACTTGTTCTTACAGTATGTAGCACCTTTCTGGTCTTTGAACCACTCACAGCTCTTTAGATTGCAGGTCAGCATTCACTCATTCATTCACTGATGTCAGAGATCCATGCAAGGATCTCATCTAAACACTCGTTCACACACTCAGCCTTCAGGAGCTGTTTGGGGTTGACTACTCTGACATGTGGACTGGAGGACCAGGGGATCAAACTACCAACTTTCCAACATGGTGCACAATCCGAAACTTTCTAGGAAAGGAAATACTTTGCAACCTTTACTTGTGACAGCACACACTGTCACACACACACTGTCACACACACATCTGTAAACAGACCTGTTACACAAAGACTCACAAACCTCAGATGGAAATGCAACAGATCATCACTGTGTGTTTCTGCTCTCAGTGTGAGTCTGATAACAAAACTCACCCACACACACCCACACACACACAATTACCTAATTACTGATTATCAGACTGTGAATTCACAGCAGACTAAACACTGCAGCTCTGTCTCGGTGAATGTGCATGGGTGTGTGTATGTGCTTGTGAGATCCTGTCTGACAAAGCCTTCTTTATTCCACGCTGAAAACCCTCCAATAGGAGCCAATTAGAACACAATGCAGCTGATAGGCAGCATTTATCAGGCTACTGCCTCACCCCCCTCCTCTGCCGGTGGCCACGATGAAGGTCTGCATCCTCAGTGAGAAGATGACTGTGACCCTGAAATATTCAGGATTTCCCTCGTCCAGGTGAGACGGCATCTGGAAGAAGATGGATTTTAGTCAAGACTGATTGATGATGTATCACTGTTCATATAAAAGCAGGGGTGCCTGGTAATATCTGGCCTCTGATATTATCAGCCAATATTAACATAAAAATTTAATATTGGGAAATATCAGTATCATGTTTCATTACCAATGTTCAACTGTTGTAGTCTTCATCATTTCTGAGCTTCCATGAACGTAGCATGGAATGTTTACCAGTGTGCTTGATAACGCATTACAACAACAACAAGAACAATAAGTGGACCACTAGCTCGTGGCTAACAAGCTAACTCGCCCAGTGACTGACTAACATTATGTCTCTGTTTTGAATTATTTCCAGTGTGTCCTATGGATGGTAAATGTGCCATCACACATGAGGACATGAGGAAAGAGAAATAGAAACAGTCATAGAGCCTCATCAGGATCAGTGTGGAGATTTATTTGTTGAACTAAAGGAGGGTTCTGTTAACTAGTAGTCTTTTTCTGCATTTCCTGATTTTATTTGCACTATTATCTTTGTCATATGAAAGAGCAGGGTGGATTTAGTCCAGTTTATAATTTAATGATTGTATTATTAGCCATGTCATGGCCAGTTATAAGATAAGATGAAACATTATTCATCCCTAAGGAAATTCTTTCACAACAGTTGCCATACACAGTAGGAAACAAGTAAGGAGATTTAAAAGACTCTAAACATTATATACAGTGCAGAATAGTGCAAGAATGTAACAGAGTGCAAAATTTACATTATAAACAATATAACAGTATGCAAAAATTATAAGAACATAGAATATGTTCAATATGGGCATGCAATTCCCCAGTTAGTAAAATAATGCACATAACTTTAGTTAAAGTTGGTGTCTTATTTTGCACAGAGGATGTTTCCATTTGGAGTCACATTACATTTATGAACGCATCCAGTAGGATAGCACAATAAAATGAGTCATAATATGTGAATTCCACAACAGGAGATATCGTTTTGGTGTAAAAAGCTGGCAAATATCAGTTGATATCAGAATCAGAAGTGAACACAATATTGGAATATCGGATATCTGCAAAAAAAAAACAAAAAAAAAAACACTATGGAGCATCCCTGTATGGAAAGACTTCAATTCAAAACCATTGTGACCAATAACACCTGAATCCCTGTGAGTAGTAGAGAAGGTCCACCAGTTATTAACTGTGCACGTGGACATATTCACACATAACACTGATAATATTTCCATTCGATGGAATGAAATCTTTCCTACCTTCTAACATTTTTCCTTCTTTTCTCCTAATCAGTTTTACCTTCTAACATTCTGTGTGTTTTCATTACAGAGATCAGTAGCTCAGATCCACCAACACAACAAGAAGACAATGAAACCCAGTGTGTGTGTGTGGGTGGGTGTGTGTGTGTGTGTGAGAGAGAGAGGGTTCATCTACTGTATGAACGGATATTAATGTCAGACGGGAAATTAAAAGCCAGGTTTGTGAAGAATGTGCAACCAGAGTGTTTAGTGCAGGGGTCTCTGGTGGCAGCCTGACAGATAAGAGCACACACACACAAACACACACACACACACACACACACACACACAGAGTTTTAAATTTGCAGTCAGTGATGCAGCTCAGTGCTGCTGGATTAGAAAAAGAACACTAACACGAGCGATGTCCTCAGACTTGTTCAGAAAACTCCAGCCCATTAGAAAACTGTTTGGCTATCCTATTCTCACTCCCAGCGGTTCAAATAGCAGCATTTGGTCAGTGTTCTGAGGCACCCTTTAATATCTGTATGAGACACACTTTCAACTTATTCCAAAGATAACCCATCCAAATTATTTTTAGGTGGTCAGAGCAAGTATAAAGAGTGAGAATATTCCATTATGGAGGAGGATGAATGGGTCAAACAAACACAGATATTCACCCAGGAGACCACTGTTAGTAATTTACAGTATGTTGTTAACTGTGCCCATTATTTTAACCAAGCCCACTATCTTTCCATAAACCTATCCAAGTAGTTGTATAGCATAAATAAACCTAATCATGAAGCAAACCTGTATTGGAAGTTTATTCTGAAAATATTCTGTGCATGCAGAAAGTGACAAATCCTCTAGGGGTGCAAAGAGTGTGATAGTTTGAAGCATTGGGTCACTGAACAAGCAGCAGAATTTGATGAGTTGGCAGTGGGACCATGTTGGTTTGATTCCTCCAGGCTCTTTAAGTTCAAAATATATCTTGTGGTGTCAGCAGATAAAAAGTTGTGTCACATGGATGTCTTCAGTGTTTGGACGTTGCCTCTTCACAGGAAGAAGACAGAGAGCCAGGGATGTCCAGGTGGACGGACACAAGGAATGTGTGACAATCCCACCCCAAGCCAGGACCAGAATGAACACACATTACAGTAATTCAGTTATGGTGTTACTGACGTTCAGTTGACAAACAGATCTCTGTGGGTCCAACCTGAAGACCTGAAGATCCTCCCTGAGAAGAAGATCATACAGAGAACACTACGTACAGTCTTAGTCAAAAGTTTACATACACTTGTAAAGAACATAATGTCATGGCTCTCTTGAGTTTCCAATTATTTCTACAACTCTGATTTTTTTCTGATAGAGTGATTGTAACAGATACTTTTTTTACACACAGCAACATGAATTAGCAATTTTGGTGACTTAGAAAGTTGTCAGTGAAATGAGCTTCATAGCATGGTCTCTTAACTTCTTGTGAGTGATCATAAGTGACTACAGCTGGTGACTTCTCTGAGGCCATTTAAATAGGGCTCATTGGATACAAACGCCCACCAACACTACAAAGGGAAAGTCAAAGGAGCTCAGCACAGATCTGAAAAAGGAAATCATTGACTTGAACAAGTCAGGAAAGTCACTTGGAGCCATTTCAAAGCAGCTGCAGGTCCCAAGAGCAACAGTGCAAAAAACTGTTTGTAAGTATAAAGTGAATGGCACTGTTTTGTCACTGCCACGATCAGGAAGAAAATGCAAGCTATCACCTGCTGCTGAGAGAAAATTGGTCAGGAGGGTGAAGAGTCAACCAAGAACCACCAAAAAGCAGATCTGCCAAGAATTAGAAGCTGTTGGAACACAGGTGTCAGTGTCCACAGTCAAGCCTGTTTTGCATCACCATGGACTGAGAGGCTGCCATGCAAGAAGGAAGCCCTTGATCCAAAAGTGTCACCTTAAGGCTCGACTGAAGTTTGCTGCTGATCGCATGGACAAAAATAAGACCTTCTGGAGGAAAGTTCTGTGGTCAGACCAAAAAAAATCCAGCTGTTTGGCCACAAAACCCAGCAATATGTTTAGAGGAGAAAAGGTGAGACCTTTAACACCATGACTACCATCAAGCATGGTGGTGGTAGTATTATGCTGTGAGCCTGTTTTGCTGCCAATGGAACTGGTGCTTTACAGAGAGTAAACGGGATAATGAAGAAGGAGGATTACCTTCAAATTCTTCAAGATAACCTAAAATCATCAGCCCGAAGGTTGGGTCTTGGACGCAGTTGGGTGTTCAAACAGGACAATGACCCCAAACACACATCAAAAGTGGTAATGGAATGGCTAAATCAGACTAGAATTAAGGTTTTAGAAAAGTCCTGACTTAAACCCATTGAGAACATTTGGACAATGCTGAAGAAATGAGTCTGTGTCAGAAAGCCAACAAATTTAACTGAACTGCACCAATTCTGTCAAGAGGAGTGGTCAAAGATTCAACCAGAAGCTTGTGGATGGCTACCAAAAGAGCCTAATTGAAGTAAAATGGCCAAGAGACATGTAACCAAATATTAGCATTGCTGTATGTATATTTTTGACCCAGCTAATTTGGTCACATTTTCACTTGACCCATAATAAAGTCATAAAAGAACCAACCTTCATGAATGTTTTTGTGACAAAGAAGTATCTGTTCCTTTTTTTTTTTTTTTCACTTTGTCTGCATTGTTCTCATTGTTCAACACCACAAAAGAGTGTCGACCTTTTATGAGATTATGCATATTTTAGTCTTGCAGCAAAAGCTATTAATATTTGGTGCGTGTATGTGACCATCACCTGGCCCTCCTGGAATCTAATCTACTTATTTATTGGAATTTCCTGTTATAAGCCAGAGAGGGACGTGCTACACCTGGGTGATAAGAGGGGAAATAAATGACAGACAGGGAGATAAGACAAAACAAAAGGGAGTTTACAGACAGGCAGTGCTATTGGAATAAAAACGTGTAAGCTACTGTGTCATTCCTAACACCTTCATCCCAACACCCAACAGTATTGAACATCAGAGTAGTGGAGAGACCTAACTGTGAGCAGAGTAGGCTACCAAGAACACAAATGAAAGAAGTATGTGGAGAAAACATGACCTTAGTGAGAAGTCGGACTAATGATTTGGCACATACTAGCAGTTCACATCAGTACTCATCAATGTGACTCGGGAGGAGTTAATAAGGTCTGGATAAACATGCATGTGTGTAGAACACCGAAACCCAGAGCTGCCTACCACGACCCTCATGGCCAGATCGGCCAGGTGTCCACAACAACCCGGGAAGTGGGAGCATCGATGATGCCAAACCCAGAGAGCCACCTGGCCACCGAGAACCACGCAGATCCAACGACCAGGAGGAGAAAGAAACCACCACTCCCCAGGAGGCCAGGACAGGTCCAAGGGGCCAGCGACACGAGGGCCCACCCCACCCCAACCACCCCACCATCCACCCCATCCTCAACCCCCACCTCCCGCCCACACCCCCCAGCCACCTCAACACCTGGGAGACAGGAGGCCACCGCCGCCCATGAGGCAAGACCCACAACCCGGAGCGCCCGGAGGGAGGGGGACGAGAGCGAGGAGCACCTAGGTCTCGCACGCAGCAGGCCATCACCGGGCGGCATCCAGAAGGCGATCAAGCCGGGTCCCGAACGCAAACCATGGGGCCAGTGTGGGCGAGGAGGGAAAGGAGAGGGAAAAGCGGGGACGGACCAGCGCCACCATGACTCCGACAGGGAGCCCCACCACACACAGAGACAACCGAGAGCACGGGCGAGAGCAGGCCGATCCACCAATCAGGGAGCAGCAATCGCACGCGCCACCCACTCACCCAACCCCGGCCAGCAAAGAGCCCACCACCAGACCCCCACCACACACATTGACCAGCCGCCACATCCCCAAACACAGCTGCCGGGCACCCCACTGAGGCCACAGCATCAGGGCCCACCATAGCTGCAAGGGGACCCCAGGCCCCCAACCTCCCCTCCTCAGCCCCGAGATTCGAGGGGCTGGGTCCCACCAGAATGGCCATTAATTTAATTTAGTGATCCCAACCTATTTATGGGCTTCCCCGGTTCCAGACGAGGAAGCCTATCACCCAAAACGTGGTTCGTGCTACCCTATGTGTAATGTGGTGCATTAAAAGTTGGAAGGGCAGGAGGGGCTGCAGGGGAAGAAACAGAGGGCTGCAGGATAAGGGTACCTGCAGCCAACCCTAATCCAATCCCTGCCACCCCAAACCCCCCAAAAGCGTGAGTGTGTTTACTGTATTAAAATTGAAGAGCAGGGGGCAAGTGGGTGGGAGAGGGGGAAGACTACATTGCCCTGGAGCACTGCACTGCACTCACCAAATCTCCCACCGCCCTCACCCCCACCTGTCTTCAAAGCCCTATGTGTTGAGTCCCTATATGTGCCTAAATGTGACTATGTATAGTGAGGTGCAAGATATGTGAAGTGCACATTAAGAGGCAGTCTGGTGTGGACCCGGCCCATGGGAACAGAGCCGCAAGGGGAGTAGACGAGATGGGCATAGCTCCGGAAGCACTGGGCCCCCAGGATCAAGAGGCCAGGGGCCAGGGAGATCCCACACAAACCAGCAGGCCCCACCAACCCCATGACCCTGAAAGCTGCAGCCTCAGAGCAGGGCCCCAGCAGCCATGCAGAATTAGAGATGCAGCGAACAACAAGCACAGCCGAAAAGGATCTGAGAAGTATCTGTTCCAATCACTCTATCAGAGAAAAATCTGAGTTGTAGAAATAACTGGAAACTCACGAGAGCCATGACATTATGTTCTTTACAAGTGTGTAAACTTTTGACCACGACTATAACTACTGACAGACCACAAGAAACAGATCAAAACCATTCACAGCATTCCACTGGGAAGTGGTAAAAGGACATCGACCAGGGATCAGTTGTTCGCCTTTCTCATTTTTTTCTCATCTTTGAGCAGACACTAGTAAAACCATCGCCCTCCATGTACAACCATCTGTTATCCTATGACAAAGATTTCATACTTCTGTCACATGATGACAGCTGAACCAACTACACAACAGCTTAGCAACCTCCAGTTAGCACTTACAATTGAAATTTAGTTTGACCAAAAAAAGAGCAAACTCAGTGAAACTGAAGCTAACACATTAAGTTTTCCAATCAAAAAAGAAGTGTCAGTTGTGTCTTGTTAGTCTAACAAGGTCAGAATATACAACACAAAAAGGTCATAGCCTGCACATTTGCACTTCTGCGATGAGAGAACCCAGAAAACAGCTAATTAACACAAACATTTATGTGCTTTCAGTCAATCACGGCACATTACCCACTAATAACCATATCCAGTACTATTTAGACTTAAAGACATCTAATGAAATTAGATGAAATCTTGTTAAACAGAAAATCAAGAGCTTAATTGGCCTCTTTGAGAGAACAGCAGTCATTAGCTCAGAGATGTTTTCATGTTTGATTGCCTTGTTCCTGAACACAAGTCCTTTCAGAGTCCTCATTTTATGAAACATTATATCCACTCTGAGAGGTTTAAACAACATTTTTAATCAAATGTGAGGTGTTGGTAGGAAAGCTGCAGGATAAACAATATCTGAAGGTGTGTTTCCAAGTTAACTCAGGTCTTTTATTCTATTCTATTAAGTTACAGGAATCTTTTGAAACAGCTCACCGTCACAGGAAAACAAAGTTACCCATTAAATCTCAGTGTCACAAGGAAATCTTAAGATGAATAGTTGAAATATGCTTTTGTCTTTATGTTGTGCATGCTAATTCAGTATCAGTGAATATGATGCTACAGTTAACAGATGTTGGCTTATCTCAGCATAGAGACTGGAAGCAGGGCAGAATTTAGCCTTCCTCACTGACCCTGGAGAGGTACCCAGAGGGGCCTTAGTATTTGATGAGTTGGGAGAGAGAAGTAGATGCCTCAAGACTCCAAGAAGCAAAACCACATCTGCTTATTTTTATATCCCTAAATGGATTAAACAAACATGAAATTTGATACGCTGGAAGGCAGATTTGAAATATGGACAGGCTAGCTGTTTCTCCTTACTACTATTAGCTTTTCCCTGCTGGCTCCATAGTTAGCATTTAGCATATTTTTCTTTTAAGAATAAATCAAGGTATTGAATGTATCAACACTTTTTTGTTGTTAACTTATATATTATTTTATTTCTTTACATTGTGTGGTGCTGTCAAAGTCAACATTCTTCATCCTGTATGTGATCCCATACCTGGCCAATAAATCTGATTATGATTCTTGAATTATTTTTCTATTTCCTGGGCTTATATGTGCACAATCCTGAAGCATGGAACAATTTAGGCCACTGGCTTTTCTGCTCAGGTAGGTGCCAGGCCTGATATTTGTGGATGCATGTTTGAAGGTTTTCGAAACTGGACCTACAGGGTGTGCACTCAACTCTGTAGTTATCTGGGATTTGTACTCGGTAGACAAAAATTGGTGTTTTTTTTTTTTTTTTTTTTAAATTAGCCTCTTCTCTTCTCCAAATAAAACAAGAATGGGACATGGTAAAAACATTTTTTTATGATGAAAAAGAGAGTCTCTTCTTTTATTTGAGCTATTCTATGTTTTCAGAGTCATAATACAAAATATTGTGTGGGTCTTACAAATACTCCAAATGGCCAAAAATGCTTGCACAAGGCACTTTCTGTTTTTAAAAAGGGCTGGCATTCAAAGAGTTAAAGGGGAATAATTAATTGGACCAGCTACATCCTCATTCATCACACGCTTCACAATATCAGTGTTAGAACATGACAAAGTAATTTAATTTAATTTTTTATTTTATCTGTACAGAGGCAGGAGGATGGAAAAACAAATAACACAAGCTCTGATCTTCCCTCCTCAAACTTTTTAAATCATGATGCAACTGAGCAGTTTATTGAATTCAAATTTTAAAGTGCAATATTTTGGTTAGATTATTGGTTATTCAGATGGTGCACTAATTATGTTAATCACTTTAGTGTTTAGTTTAGTTCAGTGTTAATTACCTCACACATTATCAGATGTAAACCACTGTTTAGAATTCAAGCTGATTCACTTTGACAAGCTGTTGTACTTGACTCAAGCGCTCTTCATACTATGTCACCTTCCTCACTTCCTACATGTCCTTGTCCAGGGCTTACAGAATAATTGCAATGCATGACTTTTCGATGGCATCAGTACAAACAGTGAATGATAACTATCTGCATCAATGACACCAAGGCAATGTATGCAAATTGCACCTGTTCAAAGTCACTATTGCTTTGTCTTTCTGAAATGCATTGTCTGATAATAGTCATCTTTTGTTATAAATACCTGCATATCAGTAAGCAATGAATAACAGCAACACAAGTCCTATTTGTCATCAACCTAGTTGTTGTATTTCACAGTGTCATTTATAATTCATCTTTCCTCTGCTGTCAGTTGATTGGATGTCCAGATTCATGCCAGTATTGAAAATAATATTAACTTTGCTACTGAATCAACATCAAAGGTCATATGTGTCCAGTTGGTCTGTGACAGAAGATTTTGTATAACATCAGGTACTCCGATAATGTCAGAGCTTCTTGAACACACCAACAAGAGACTTATGAAAACAGTTTCTGTCCTCATGTGCTTAATCACATGATATTCAAGAAACTGAAAGAAACAGTGACTTTGAATCTTCCTAACAGGAATGTACAACAATCCCAGGTTTGTGCTATAAAAATGGTCGGAAAAAACTGAAATACAGTGAGGCGGACATAGCCGGATCCTCAACCACCTCCCTACACACCAGCCCTCCTTTTGCTTGTTCCCTCTGAGACTCCTCCATATTAAGGGCTGTCCCAAACCTTGTAGGGTGGAGGGCGAGTGAACCGTAGAGCCCTTAAATAGTGAGTCTGTATCGCTGCACACTTAGGACGGCTTTAACAGGAAGTGCGACAGAGAAAAATGACGGAGGAGACAACAGACAAATTTAAGTTCTACATGTGTCCAGTATGTCCCTCACACCTTTATCACACTGACAGAAACTAAAACTAAAGTCATGGTTTGGAAAGACAAAACTATCTTCTTTTGCAGCCTTGGCTCCTCAAAATGTGACTGGCAGCAAAATTCATATTTCTTCATTTGTTTGATTGAAAATATCACAATGTACTTGTGGAATCACTTAAAATTATTGAGGTATAATGTAACTCCCCCTGCACGAAAGGCATCTTTCCGTTGCCATGGAGACAAGTGCTTCCATTTTCCAGTGGTGTAAGGAGGGCGTCCCATACCTGCTCATCTTATTTATACCCTCCCCTTTCAGTTAAAGTGCCCTCAACAGCTGCAAGTGTGACTTCATTTAGAGTGACACTCAGTGGTGAAGGACTAGTGTGCAGGGGGTTTAGGATTGGCCTGAATCTTAGCTTCCACTCACTGGTGAGCACCGTGAACCTCGGTGAGCTGTGGAGGAGGAGCCGGCTTTGAACACTGTGTTTACAACCAACCAATCCCACTACCTGTGCCTTTATTAAAACCATTGAATGGCTATCTGAAAGGAAGGAAATCAATCTAAAAAGTGGTGGAAGCTTCTGAAAATGATCAACAGGAGTATGAAGTACACAAGGTTTATGCTTCACGTGTTCAAACACACCCTTCTAAAAGTTGAAACCAGTTCCTGTACCAATTATCAGCGTTGGCCAGACTGTGGGATAAAGTTGGCCTGTCTGAGGCCAGAATCAATACCCAGAGGTGTTATCAGTTTATTAGCAGCAGTGGTGTGCCAGCGACTCCCCTGATAAGGCTGTAATGTAGCCGCAGTCCAAACAGCAGCTAAATAGACTGAACAAGCTGCTGTTTGTGTCTGTCGGCTGGAAGTCGGATCGTATCTGCAAAACAAAGAGCAGCAGAGCGACGGCAAACAGAGAGAGAGGAGAGGACGGAGGCTTGAATCAATGCTGCTCAGCCAGGGATGGAGGGAGGGGATGGAGAGGTAGAGTCAGCAGGAATGTGAGAGGTAGGGGAATGAAGAGAGCAACAGATTTCAAAGCTTTCGAAGAATGTTGAAAACAACTCATCAGATGGAAGGGATTTAGAGTAACAACAAGTAGAGAGTGCTGAGTCACTTCAAGACAATACAAACCATGGAAAACCACAGATGGAGCGCTTCCTCTTTCACTGACCATCAGTGACCAGAAGCTTTATTAAACACTACAGTTGCAGGAGTGAACACTGCTGTAAATCATCTGCCAGCCACTGGAACACTGACTCGGTACATTAGGAGCTAAGAGTTGCACAGTTGGTAACAATTTTGTGTATTTAGATCTGCCAGAAACCTTGTACATTGCATTTATTCATCTGTTTCACTGCAGCGTAACAAACAATACATAAACAATATTTTGTTTATGTATTGTTTTTATGCATCTTTATTCAACATTAAAAATGTTGTCATGAATCTTGTCACTGTGCTCGTTTTTACCATGACATATAAATAACTGGAGGAATTCTATTTATGAACACTTAGCTTTTCTTCTAAACTGCACACAATGTCATTGTGCTCTGCTGTATATTTATGTTTATATATAAACATCCCAAATGTACTTGTTGATATGTTCAAGTGTCTGCCTTATTATGAACACATATTACTTAAGATTCAAATTTATCAAATTTACCTTCAAATGATGCAAGGTCAAGATTGTCTGTGCAACATAAACAATTGATATTTTCAACTTCAATAAGGCCATGTCCACATGGAAATAGAGCCGACTTTGTTTTGAAAAAGCTTTTTGTAAACAAAGATCTGTATAGGATGTACACATGGAAGCACCAGGGTGAGTTCAGTGATTTATCCACTCTGGGAGGTGGTTTCAGGAAGTGTCTGGCTCCTGAAACTCTGGTTCTGTGTGAATGAAACAACCATCCATCCATTTTCTACCTCTTATCCTCTCATAGGGTCATGAGGGGCTGGAGTCTATCCCAGCTGTCTTAGGGTGAAAGGCAGGGTACACCCTGGACAAGTCTCCAGTTCATCACAGGACACATAGAGACAGACAACCACTCACACTCACATTCACACCTACGGTCAGTTTAAATTAACCAATTAACCTAATCACCATGCATGTTTTTGGATGGTGGGAGGAAGCCGGAGTACCAGAGAGAACCCACACAGACATGGGGAGAACATGCAAACTCCACACAGAAAGGCCCCGGGCCCAGAATCGAACCCGGTACCTTCTTGCTGTGAGGCCACAGTGCTAACCACTACACCACCGTGCCACCCTCAGTACGGTGTAGAGACACATTAATACATTACCTTAGTGAACACGTGTTGACAGTGCTTTAACATGCAACAGCAGGCTTCATCTGAACTTCTCAGGTGGTTCCTTACTGTCAAAGAACAAAATGGTTTGTGCAGACAATGATTTCCTTCTTTAAACCTCAGTGCCTCTTATCGCTGTGTGATCATCTGTATTCAGATCATATAGAGACAATAAATACGCTAAAGCTAAAGTCATTGAGATACAGACTTAGGTCATATAGACTAGACTGATTTATCATGTGCAATGAGCCCCATAGGCTCTCACATACAAACTGTGTCTGTGTCACAGGCTTAAAGCCCACCCCCACTCCTCCTCCTCCTCCTCCTCCTCCTCAGTATTCTGGCAGCAGCGGCAGAGAGCGCTGCCAGCGCCTATCGATCAGACATTTAGCTGAATGTTCTCATCGAACAGCCGGCTGCTGCGGACGAGACGAGACGCACGTGGAGAGACTGGGAAACAGCCTCACACACACACGCACACGCACACACACACACACACGCACACACACACACAAGGAGTGGTGGGAGAAAATAAATGAGACAATAAATGAGACACAGGTGGGAGAGCAGAAAGAGGGAACTGGTATTGTTGACCATTGATACACAGGCAACTAATGAATAATTATGTCCAAATTAAATAACAATTCAGTTATACAGCATGGCAAAAAGTATATAGACAGTTGCACTCTGATAGCTGAATATGTGATTCCCAAACCATGAGCATTAAATTGCCTCTATCTTCCTGGGAAGGTGTTTACACCATGTTAGGACCTGGTGGCAGAGATTTACCAGTGCAGTGCCCTCTCAAACTGTGGCAGTTTGGATCGAGTCGCTCATAATGGACTGATTTTTGGACCAAAAGTAGCACCACTCGCAGTGTTGTTGCTTACAACCGCTCATTGACTCTAGGGAAGTGAAGAAGAGTCTGGAAGCAATATTAGAGCATCCAAGTGTAAATGTGAACTGTGATCAATGACCCACAGTCTGTAAAAGCCCACTGAGCACAGCATGCTCAACTTACGCAGCACGGTGAAATACCCAAGACATATTCCTGCTCTGTGGGACAATAAAGTTGATTTGATGATGATATCATTCTGCAGAGCCACGGCGCACCACTCCTGCTGCTGCACAGGGCTTGTTAATTCAAAGCTGTATTAATATTACACCTATAGCGTGTCCAAATTGCACCATCTCTGACACTGCGTGTCCTTGGGTCCTCAGCAATACACCTGTCAAGTGTGCAGTAGATTAGATGAACGCTTGTAGAGCTTTGTGAAGGACACACAGACAGGAGGCAGAGATTCCTCGCTGCATAGTTCCATGGTAGATGATAAGGCTGGCTCTCATCCAGCTCCTTTGGGATGAACTGGGTGATACAGTTCCAGTTGGATGGGACAGAGGTCAGGGGTCTGTGAAAACCATTTTCTTATGGACTTGGCTTTGTCCATGTTGAAACAGGAAAAGACTCAAACATTTCCAGTGGTGGTAGGACATTATTGTCTCAATAATCATTGTACAAATCTTAAGATTTCACTTGGAACCAAGCGGTCAAGCCCATGCAGTGTTGTGTGGACTGTGACATACATTTGGCAACAAATTGCATGAATGTTTGCTTTTGATTTGATTTGATGTATTTTGTTTTATTTGACTGTGTTTGAATGCAGAAGATATTAAATGCTTAAAGACTGCTGCTGAGAAGATATCTCTCTGGAGATAATGCTATTTCAAAGTGAAGAGAAGTCTGCGTCCTTTGCTCTTCAACACATATCCAGTCACATTATCACAGAAGTGGCCAGGCAGTTAGCATTTTTCTTGTCTTTTCTCTTCTTTTTGAGGTCCTTATCATCAGTGACAGCAGTAATTCGTGGCTGCTTCGATGAGTCACTACCTGGTCCATTTCTGCAGCAAAGACATCAGAAGATGGCTTTGATTATATTGTCTAAAAAATGCTACATAAGCTGTCAGAAACTGCTGTTGGTTAAAGTGGGCTATCTAAAAACAATTAGGGCTGACAACTCTGATAAACTGACTGCTAGCCTAGCAACATTAAGGCAACCCATAATGCCATATTCTGTGCTGGAGCTCTCCTTTCAAAAAGAAGTTCTGCAGTATAAAGTTTATGCGTTTGTGTGTATGTCCTCTGAATATCTTGACAACCATTCATCCCATCTACTTCACACTTGGCAGATGTTTTGCTGTGGACTCCAAGACATGCTATGTCCAAGTTGTTGCAATTTGGACACACAACATGTACAATATTAATAAACTTTGAATAAATGAGTGACAGCACTCAGTGCAGCAGCAGGGGTGAGGCTCCAGGGCTCTGTGGACTGACATAGTGTCTGCTGCTGGCCTTTACAGCTCACAGCTCATTAACTGTAGTTAGCTTGTGTTGCTGAATGCTGGATATTCAAGCGTTGCCAAGGAACTCGTCTTTCCTGGAGTGAGCGGATATAAGGATGAAAGCTGTCAGCAGCAGAAGAGAAAGTGCACACATTCATTGTCAGTGTTATGTCACACAAGGCAAGACAACCACTAACTTATAGGTTTAGGGAAAAAATAGGATTGTTAAACAATTAATGAGATTCTTTTAATCGGATTAATCGCAAGTTGTTGTGGATTGATTTCAATTAATCACACTTAAATACCATTCATTTGTAATCTATGTTGATCACATTTTGCATGAGCAAACAGGAAGAAGGAATATATCTGCACTGCACGTGTTTCTTAAACACTTTCAACAGTCTGAGGAGCATCAGCTGGTCTGTTAGAGGTCTGCAGAGACACAGAGGCTCTGTAGCCTCCGATGAGACGAGACCAGAAGAAGAAACTAGTCTGGTTGTTTCTATTTCCTGTCACTACTGGATCAACTGATCATTTGAGTCGATAACTCTACTGGGACCAACTGAAATGAGTTGATTCAGACTCCTTCTGCTGCAGATGGTTAATTTGCATTAATGCACTAATTTAGACAGTCCTGGAAAAAAAATATTTACTTAGAGTGAGAAAAAACTTCATTGTGGGGCTTACAATAAGTGCATAACTAAGGGAAATGCTGATGGAGACTGATGTCACACAACTACTGAAAACAAGTCATTTAATATATTATTTATTATTTGAATGTCATTTATTGACGATTTCCTGAAGGACCTTCTCCATAAAGATAAGATCAGACCAAACTGAATTATACTGATGTATAATTTGTGCTTTAACTCTCTGAGAGCCAGTCTTTTTTTAAAACATAAAGTGCCTTGTGCCAGCGTTTTTGCCCATTTTGGGTCATATTATCATACATTATTTTGTACTATATCTCTGAAAACACAGAATAGCTCAAATGAAAGAAGAGACTCTCTATTTCATCATGAAAAAAAAATGTTTGTTTTTACCTTGTTCCATTCTTGTTTTATCAGAGGTAGAGTAGAGGACACTTTCACCAAAATCACCACTTTTTGTCCAGATTTGTTTTTTTGTCTCTGATCTCGATCGTCTCCACTTCCTGCTTTGATCTCTGTGGTATATACCATCTATTTATGCTCCAACTACAAATCCCAGAAACCCCAACATTACTAACAGGCTGTGTGATCAGCGACCTTGCTGCCAAAAAAACACTTTGACATATTATTATGTCAATGGAACAAAGAGTTAATTAAGTGATTTCAAAACATCAAGCTGATTGTTGGTTGTCAAAGTGTGAAATATTTTGATTAATCAGAATTTTTAGTAGTGGAATTTTTAGACTGTAGTCATAGGCCCAATATTTATGTTTGATTTATTTCTGTCTGAACTGTATCAATGTCCATCTAGGGACGATAAAAGATTAAGATGTTGACTCCTCGGTTCTATCAGGGCTCCTCAGAGAGGATTAGCAGGCACACAACACCAACAAAAGGCAACATCAGCTTCAGCATCAGCTCAAAATGTCAACTGCCAGTCGAGATAATCAGGATAATCGTACTGCAACACGATACAGCATCACAGAGGAGCAAACAGCTGATTTCAGAGGGAGGACACAGAGACAGACAGACAGCGAGACAGTTAGGAAGAGGAGATAAATCAGAGGGAGACGGTCATAGTCTGCAGGTGCAATGATGGAGAGGGAACTAATGGTCAACTTCCCTTCACCTCACCTCAGCTCTGTGTGTGTGTGACGGAAAGAGAGAGAGAAAGAGCGTCTGACCCCTCAGGTCAGATCTATAATGGAAGATCCTCTCCTCCATCTCACTGCTGTGCCCTTTGCACTGCTGCTGACACACACACACTGGATGGAAGAAAACAGCATGTGTGCACACAGGCAGCAATCACAGTAGAGAAAGGAGATCACACACATGATCCCATAATAACAGACATTTCTATGCATGCACACACAACCATTTAATGTGTCAGTACTGACAGTGTTATATAACATTATTTAATGAGGAAAGTGCCTCACCAATACTAAAAACCTGTTTTACAGCAGTGTGCTGGCTAATACAACAGTGCTGCAGTACCACTGGTGGACACTAGGGGCTCTGCAGGTGTCATAGATGAAGAACAAATGACTAGATTTGTGCTTGTAAATTAATGATATATTCAGATGACTCAACAAAGCACAGCATGAAACAATAGGTTCTAACATTATTTTATAAAAAAAATAATATGCATCTGTTCCAGATGCTACTACCAGAAAAATAGTACAGGTCAATAAAAACTAACTTAATGAACACTGAAGGGGCATGCCTTTTATTCCACTTCAATCTTCTGTTCACTATTCTGCTGCTAAAAACTATATTTTCCACTTACAATTTTCATTCACATAGTCTCTATTTCTAATCATTCTGACAATGTTGTTCAGTCAGCAAAATCTGAAACATGTGCACATGTTCCTGTTCAAAATGGTCTAATCATCCACACTGTTGACACTGTTGCAGTAGGACTTGCAGTTAACTGTTCTTGTTGCAGCACTAGACAGCTACAGTTGTGGTCAAAAGTTTACATACACTTGTAAAGAACATAATGTCATGGCTCTCTTGAGTTTCCAGTTATTTCTACAACTCTGATTTTTCTCTGATAGAGTGATTGGAACAGATAGTTCTTTGTCACAAAAAACATTCATGAAGTTTGGTTCTTTTATGACTTTATTATGGGTCAACTGAAAATGTGACCAAATCTGCTGGGTCCAAAATACATACAGCAACATGAATTAGCAATTGACTTAGAAAGTTGTGTCAATGAAATGAGCTTCATAGCATGGTCTCTTAACTTCTTGTGAGTGATCATCAGTGACTACAGCTGGTGACTTCTCTGATTTAAATAGGGCTCCTCGGATACAAACGCCCACAAATGCTACAGTGGGAAAGTCAAAGGAGCTCAGCACGGATCTGAAAAAGTGAATCATTGACTTGAACAAGTCAGGAAAGTCACTTGGAGCCATTTCAAAGCAGCTGCAGGTCCCAAGAGCAACAGTGCAAACAACTGTTTGTAAGTATAAAGTGCATGGTACTGTTTTGTCACTGCCATGATCAGGAAGAAAATGCAAGCTATCACCTGCTGCTGAGAGAACATTGGTCAGGAGTGTGAAGAGTCAACAGAGAACCACCAAAAAGCAGATCTGCCAAGAATTAGAAGCTGCTGGAACACAAGTGTCAGTGTCCACAGTCAAGTGTGTTTTGCATCGCCATGGACTGAGAGGCTGCTGTGAAAGAAGGAAGCCCTTGATCCAAAAGTCCCTAAGGCTCGACTGAAGTTTGCTGCTGATCACATGGACAAAGATGAGACGTTCTGGAGGAAAGTTCTGTGGTCAGACCAAACAAAAATCCAGCTGTTTGGCCACAATGCCCAGCAATATGTTTGGAGGAGAAAAGGTGAGGCCTTTAACACCATGCCTACCGTCAAGCACGGTGGTAGTAGTATTATGCTGTGGGGCTGTTTTACTGCCAATGGAAGTGGTGCTTTACAGAGAGTAAATGGGATAATGAAGAAGGAGGATTACCTTCAAATTCTTCAAGATAACCTAAAATCATCAGCCTGAAGGTTGGGTCTTGGGCGCAGTTGGGTGTTCCAACAGGACAATGACCCCAAACACACATCAAAAGTGGTAATGGAATGGCTAAATCAGACTAGAATTAAGGTTTTAGAAAAGTCTTGACTTAAACCCCATTGAGAACATGTGGACAATGCTGAAGAAACAAGTCCATACCAGAAAGCCAACAAATTTAACTGAACTGCACCAATGCTGTCAAGAGGAGTGGTCAAAGGTTCACCCAGAAGCTTGTGGATGGATACCAAGAGAGCCTAATTGAAGTGAAAATGGCCAAGGGACATGTAACCAAATATTAGCATTGCTGTATGTATATTTTTGACCCAGCTGATTTGGTAACATTTTCAGTTGACCCATAATAAAGTCATAAAAGAACCAAACTTCATGAATGTTTTTTGTGACAAAGAAGTATCTGTTCCAATCACTCTATCAGAGAAAAATCTGAGTTGTAGAAATAACTGGAAACTCAAGAGAGCCATGACATTATGTTCTTTACAAGTGTATGTAAACATTTGACCACGACTGTACTACAGTGAACTGCTGTTCATCTCATGCTTGTACTGCCTTTCATAATGACTAATTCATTTCATCAATTATGTCATTTATATTTATTAAATGATGAATGTGAGTCCAATATTATCTGATTTTGCAGGGGAGGATAGGCCCAGCAAACACCAGGGCTCTCATCCAGGAGACCAGAAGTCCTATGTTTCACTTTCACGTTACAATCAGCTGTTTATGTTCAGTTTAATTTTCACTTTGCAAACCTAGTTTAGATCCTGACCATCTTCAGTGCTTAACAAACCACCACTGCCCTAAATTAACAGTGTTGCTCAGTGATTACTAAAATATTTTTAAAGGTCCCATATTATACACTTTTTCTGCAATTTTATGGCCTGGTCCTGAATTCCAGCCAGTTAAAAATCACTGTATTGAGCTCTGCTGAGAACAGGCTGTTTCTGTGTCTGTACCTTTAAATGTTCATGAGCTGTGTCTGACCACGCCCCCTCTCTGGAGAAAGGAAGTGACTCCTCTCCACTTACCATCCACTTCTGTTTACTTACAGATGGGTACTGGCAGTGGCAAAAGAGGCTACTGACATTACTCTGCAGTGCACAGACAGCATCGTTAACAGTAGCCAGAGTCACCCAAATAATGAATAAGTGTATAACGCTAGTTAGCAGCAATTGCTGCAGTGCTAACCGGAGCACTGGAACTACTGCTGCAGTACTGACTGAGCTACCCGGAGCTACTGCTGCAGTACTAACCGATCCCCGGACCTCCGGTTACTGAGCTCTGAACCTCCTGCTAGCTGCAATGCTAATGCAGGATAAAAACAGAGTAAAAATTGCCTCCTGTGCTCGTTGAAGCAGTCAGCTGCCGTGCTTTGCTCCTAATTTTCTCAGGTTTGTTTGCGAAAGTTAGCGAGGAGAAATAATGGTGGCTGCTCGGTAACTTTAGAGGAGGGCTCATACCCGGGGGTGGCTCAAAGGCAGTGTCTTCTACTGGAGGGAGGGGCATTCCCCTTATCTATGTAGATAAGTGGGAGATTTTAGACTCCTCTGTTTCAGCACACATTGTCAAAGAAGAGGAGCAAGCAGGGGAAGGAGGTAACAGATTTTTTTCACTCCTGGGGCCTCATTCACAGGCTATGGGGACATATACTACTGTTATAACACCTTTATAAAGTGAATTTTGCATCATAGGTGACCTTTAATGTTTCTGTCAAGGTTAATCCATCAGTATGTGCAGCTCTTTGATTAAAATGTTATATTTAATGCTAAAATATACTTATTGTTGCTCTCTATGAGTTTTAGACTTCTGTTTTGCAAAAAATGTCAAAGCTCATCATTAATATTATATTATACAGAAAAAATTGTGTTTTGGTGGTTCTTTGTTATTCTGGATTCATTTCTGACTTCCAGTGTTCTGACTCAAATTTGGGTCTGAAAAGGTTAATTCAGTTTAAATTCCTCACTCCTGTTCAAAATAGTGAGGAGTAGTGAACTCAGTGAGGAAGAAAGAGTCCAGTTTGCAAGATCTTATTAGTCACCAAGATCTCTTTCACACAATCTCAGCTGCCATAAAAGGCAGATCTGGTGGATACTGACAGACAACAGATGATGGACGATGGACGTCGGCGTCGTTCGGCATCCAGTGGAAATCAGGGGTAACAGAACAGGTGTATCAACAGGTGTGATACATTTGCAAGCTGTGTTTTTTCCTAAACCTAACTGTGGTTGCAAGTGATGCAATGAGTTGGGATGAGAATATGTTGCATGTGTGCATTGAAACTTCTTCTCCTTGTGGTTGCAAGTGATGCAATGAGTTGGGATGAGAATATGTTGCATGTGTGCATTGAAACTTCTTCTCCCGACACATTTCCCTCCCTCCATCACAAGCCATCTGTTGCACTAACACAACATAATCTCATCCCAATACCGATGCTTTGTCAGGCCCCTCATCGTCACAGCTAACGTGCATAATGCTGTGAGTTTAAAAAAAAAGCTCCATGGGATCAAGCAACAAAACGTTTTATGCTCGGTTCAGGAAAAGACCAATGTAAACAGGCTGAAAATTCTGACATTTCTACAGTGAAATTGTGATTTGATGATGTGAACGTGGGACATGGAGGAGCCGCTTACTTAAAGTGAAAGTGAGAAGGACACACATGAGATGATGAGCAGTCTCCTGGATGAAAGTCTTGTCTTTGCTGGACTGAATTAGACACTATTTGTCTGCGTGGAAGACGGTGATGGAGCATCAGATGGTCCCAGTTGAGGTGCAGATTGATACATTTACCTTAGACAAAGGGGAAATGAAAGGATCAGTGGGAGATAAATCTGATTTCCAAACTACATGTTAATTTTATCCCAGTTGGTTTTACAATGGTTTTACATCATGCCATTACAGTCAGGGCTAAGTGCCAACACATCTTATTATGCTTCATATTCTTTCATCTGTCTCCATGATGGAGGCTTCCCCTTGTCTTCCCCTTGTCTCCTTCCTGTTACACTCATCGACCACCTTGATGTGACGAGACTTTTTTTTTTTCTCAAACCATTTTCATATTGAACCATTTCTTCTTTATTCTAGGGACAGTACAACCCTCCAGTGACACGGAATTAACAGCACTCATTTTTTTTCCCAGTTCCTTGGTCCAGCTCCTTTGATTTCACTGCTGACACTGTTAAAAAGGACAGATTTTCCTTTATAGATCTCTGAAAGCAGGACTTCAATCTCCAAACTGGTTAAGCTGTTTTACTCTTTGGTGCAGTTTTCATGGATGAACATTTCTGAGCATATGTGGCATGGATGTGTAGCCTTACATGGTATTAGTGGGGCACTAATTATGCTAATTTGCAATTAACATGAACATATGCTCATTTACACAATTAGAGAAAGTTAAGATGATAATAGAAAAATGTTCTTCTGAATGGCACGATATGCTAATGATCATCATGTGATGGATGGATCAAACAAATACCAACACTCAGTAACACAATTGTTACGGGTTGTAGCCACATTCAGCTTCTTCACACTCTGATCAGCTGGGTCGCCAGAACTTTGTTGAACTTCCATTTATAATGGAGACCGACACAACCAGAATAACTGAATAACAGTCAAACTCTGTTTGCAAGTGACCTCTTGCAAAGCTGGAGGAAATAGAAAGAGCAGACTCAGAAATAAGTACACACACACACATTCAGGATGCTAAAATGAGACTCTGCCTGTGTTGAGGTCAGCTCTCAGACTGAGTAGATCTCAGAATTATGTGCTCTCTCAAATCTTTTGTAATCAATATACTTTCTGTTGCTGTTAGAGCTCTCACAGAAAACAGCTGAAGGCTGTGTCTGGACGCTGCTGAGAACGATGAGAGTTTTCCAAAATGATTATATTGTGGACCATAAAACCAGAACAATAAGCTGAAAGATGCTACAGTGTCCCACAAAGCAGATGGACATTATGACTGATACCATTCCATGGTGTACAAGCAAAATGTGAATTTGATTTTGATATTGTGTAAAATGGAAATAAAAAGAACATGATAAATAACATTTCCCAGGTTGGGTTCAATAATGTGTGTTGTACTTTGTTCTATTCTATGAAATCTGTGTATCCTGTATATCTGTATGTGTCTATTTCAAAATGACTGACAGAGTGCCCCTTCCCCCTGATAGTGTGTCATATTCATATTAGGACCCATGGCATTTTATCTATTGTAACTCCACTGGGTGCCTCAATATACTGGCCTTTCTCAGAAGCATTAATTAGAACCAAACAGAAAATAACGATAAGATGTTATTAGGAAGAAATTGATTGACAAGCACCCATTAGAAATGACAAAAAGCAGCCCTCCATGATCTCTCTGTGGTAACAGGACTGGATATTTAACAAGAACAAATTTGTTATCTGTGTGTCCGTAGAAGAAACATGGGCAAACTATGGCCCATGTAGTAGTTAACTACAGCTTCTTAATCCGGCCTGTCCAACTTGTCCAAATTAGATTATTAAATTCAATTGGGCAGTCAGTATAATCGGACAAACTGCCCGAAATGCATAACAACTAAACAAGATTAAAGCAGGTCATGAAGCAGAACTCCATTCAAAAACATCCAAGAAACTACTAATGCAGTCAGAACGATCAAACATGCTGATAAATTTAGATAAACCATCTTTTTTGAATCTGTCCAAGCTTCTCCTGGAATTCAGCAAACAAATAATCCACCAAAGAGCATCGTTAAAGTATTAATTTGTAACGTGAAATGGATGAAAATGAATGGTTTTCAGATCCTTTCTTGCAACTGTTTTATGTTTGTTGTTGTTTTCTTGATCTTAGGTAGGTGTCTCGAAATCCCACCTCAGGCTCTGGTGTCCAATCAAACTACATAGATACAAAGTATTCATAGAAGTACTCAAAAAGCAGTACTCAGATTTATTATTGATCAGACCAGTTTGCATCCAACAGCTAAAAGAATATCAGAGCATCCTCTGAGACTTCAATCACCTTTCAACTTAACACCCCAAGCCATTAACACTTTAATCAAGAAACCATGGTTTCTACGAGAACAGCTACAGTACATCTCCTACTACCTTTACTGTCATTCCATGAAATACATCCACTGTGTTGAGCACTTTGTCTCTGAGTTTATCACTGGTTTGTTCCTGGTATTTTCTGACATTAGATGAAACAGTTTATTATTTCCTCCTGCAGCTGCTGGTGTTGCTGGAGACCAAAGAAGCAAGACAAGACTCGTGTAAGCCTTCATCTTCAGTTTCAGAGCTGGATGTGAAGCAGGAAGCAGGGCGGAGGGCTGCATTTGGTGAACAAGTATGATCTAATCTCCTCTGATCTGGGTTCATCTGCAGATCAATGTGGATTAAGCCTTTACATGTGGGCAGATTAGCTCTCACAGCGGCAGCTTTTACAGTTCAAATGAGCCTCCGGCTGCATTACAGATACAGTAGAGAGCTGAAGATAGTCGCTAATAAATCCTGCAAGGGACATATGGAGAGGAAAATGAGGGATGTAAAGCGTGGAAAATCGACGTGAAAGCAAATGAAGAGATACGCTGCGTTCCTGCCATCATTACAGCGACGGCTGCAAGACGACTCGCTAATATGAAGATTTAATGGAGAGCCTGGGGGCTGTATGTGGTCATGAGAGAGAGAGAACATGGAGGAGAATGACAGAGAGAGAGAGAGCGAGAGAGAGAGCGACAGTGATGGAGTGAAGCATGGAGATGAGAGAGAAACTGAATTACAAAGACAGATATAACCAACAATTATCTCAAAATTCCTTTAGTAGCACATACGGAAAAGAAACTGAAAAAAATTCATAAAAAATGTACTGAAATTCATGAATAGTATATGATTTACTATTGAATGTGGCCACTTTTGCATTCTTTTCAGGCAAGATAATAAAAAGAAGTATAAGGAATAAGTTTTTCTTTTTCGTTTCTGTATGGGCAAAGTCAGGTGAAGTTGTGTTACAGTGTGATCTTGAAGTTTTTTAACACATCAAACCTCATTTTACAGTAGTAGAGTGTGATAACAAGCAGTAGTTTTCACTGTCATCTGGATTTATATCATTATTTCAGCCTTTCCCACCATTCATTTCTTACTGCTGATGGAGTTGATGACCAGACAGTCCTTTTCCTCAGGAAGGTTCTTAACGGAGTGAAATGACTCAGAATTACTGAAGCATCAGCCATGATAAGAGCCATTTTGAAAACGCTCTTTTAAGCACAGGAAACACTGGACCATCATTTAGAACAGAGAAAGCCACAACACCACCAGTCAATCCTATCTTCCATGGATTGAACAATTTTCATGTAGTCATATGGTAACTGAGATTCGTGCTGATAAATGTGAGTGGACAACAACAATTTACACTTAATTTTTATGTATTCATTTCAGATGTCAATGTTTTAAATAAGGTAATCCTTAGGAAAAGCCATTACAAATATATATAATGCTGTGAGTTAAAAAAAAAAAGCTCCATGGGATCAAGCAACAAAACGTTTTATGCTCGGTTCAGGAAAAGACCAGTGTAAACAGGCTGAAAATTCTGACATTTCTACAGTGAAATTGTGATTTGATGATGTGAACGTGGGACATGGAGGAGCAGCTTACTCAAAGTGAAAGTGAGAAGGACACACATGAGATGATGAGCAGTCTCCTGGATGAAAGTCTTGTCTTTGCTGGACTGAATTAGACACTATTTGTCTGCGTGGAAGATGGTGATGGAGCATCAGATGGTCCCAGTTGAGGTGCAGATTGATACATTTACCTTAGACAAAGGGGAAATGAAAGGATCAGTGGGAGATAAATCTGATTTCCAAACTACATGTTAATTTTATCCCAGTTGGTTTTACAATGGTTTTACATCATGCCATTACAGTCAGGGCTAAGGGCCAACACATCTTATAATGCTTCATATTCTTTCATCTGTCTCCATGATGGAGGCTTCCCCTTGTCTTCCCCTTGTCTCCTTCCTGTTACACTCATCGACCACCTTGATGTGACGAGACTTTTTTTTTTCTCAAACCATTTTCATATTGAACCATTTCTTCTTTATTCTAGGGACAGTACAACCCTCCAGTGACACGGAATTAACAGCAGTCATTATTTTTTTTTTCCCAGTTCCTTGGTCCAGCTCCTTTGATTTCACTGCTGACACTGTTAAAAAGGAGAGATTTTCCTTTATATCTCTCTGAAAGCAGGACTTCAATCTCCAAACTGGTTAAGCTGTTTTACTCTTTGGTGCAGTTTTCATGGATAAACATTTCCGAGCATATGTGGCATGGATGTGTAGCCTTACATGGTATTAGTGGGGTGCTAATTATGCTAATTTGCAATTAACATGAACATATATATATATATATATATATATATATATATATATATTTTTTTTTTTGTTTTTTTTCAGTTTGTATAACACTGATACCTCATTTCATTTCCAATGAGTCAAACAGTCAAAACCAAATCACCGCCATGTTGGCAGTAAAGCATCCTGTTTAAACTACTGCCAGGGATCTCGCCATTTGTAGTTAAATGCCTGTAAACGTTTCTCAGATATATGGTGGATAGCTGCTGGATAGCTCCGGGATGCCAGAACAACTGAGGACAAGTAAAGAGAAGATCATTTTACAGGATTCCCAAAGATCCTGAATGAAGACAGAGATGGATAACTGCCAGCTACAGAATCCAACGTTCCCTAAACTTTATATCTGATTCATTTTACATGCTTTTATTACGATTCCAAATGGTTGTACTTTAATTAAACCCAAGTCAGACCAAGGTATTATGGTGTGATGGTTCCTGCCCTGCTCTGCCTGTTGGTCTGTTTTCTCCTCCCTTATTTTTCAGGAACCCATCAGGGAGAAACAAGTCACCTGGGCTGTGGGCTGGGCCAATCTTTTAAAAACTGGCCGGCTCAGTATTGGTTGTTTTTTTTTGCTTTGCACACAACACCTTCATGCCTCCATGCACCCCCATACACCACTGATCTTACAGACATGTATTGTTATGTAAGTTATGTAAGTTAGTTACTTTAATAAATTAATGTTGGTGTTGGAATCCTCCATGTGTGTCCCCCTCCTTCTTTGTCTGGGCTTTGAGCCGGTTCATGACAATGGCGTGGATTTTGCGAGGCTTGCGTTTGTCTGCAGAGTCGTTTCAGTCTTCCTTCAGATAAAACTCAATGCACGTTATGTCTGCTAGTGTGCTGTTTGCATGTCTGTTCTTGTGATAACAGCAAGGAACAGGGCATTGTGTGATTTCTAGTGATATGATTAACAAGAGAAGAGACTTTAAAACATCTACAAAAACTACTAAACCTTTCCAAGATTCATGAAAAGTATACTGGGGGCATGATAAGGGTCAGAGATATTCAGTCTTTAGTATTTCCTTGCGCAGATAGTCATATTCTGTGACTTAAAACTGGTATAAATTCACTGCCGGCTCCACTCATTTTAAAGTGGATTTTCCTGCCAATATGAAGGCATAAACAGAGTCACAATACATCCTGAGCTCTATTGATCAAAAGAAAACCTTTCTGAACTATCAGTAAAACACTAATATTGATTTGATTTTACAAACTGTATTCGTTGTAATTGGAGACAAATACACGATTTTGACTTGTGAAACCCATTTTGCTCTTCCACATAAATAGGAGGCTAAAACATGAGCCTCTTTTTGAACAGTATTCAGTTTGTAAACTGTCCTCTTGTGGATGATCCCTCTGAAATTTAATGTCATACTTGGGGACTTACTCTGGGCTTTTGACATTCAATTTATAATGGACTTAAGCCACGTGGATGGCATTTTGACACACTCAAATCATGATTCATGTTTCAAATCATTGACAGAAATATCACATAATTTGGGTGATTTTGGATCATTTAGTAGCTAAAGAGACAGACTAGGTGTTGGTGGAGACAAACCGAGCAAAAAGAGTGACAATAGTGGACATTTGCAGATACTACATTTATGAAATGGTAATGTTGCTCTATGTCTCTGTGAGTTTGGTTAACAGCTTAAAAAGGTCAGTGTTGTGTCTATAGCTTGTTGCACTGGTGTCAACTGTAATTTTATATAATAAAAAAAAATATTTTTTTATTTACTAGGTCAAACAGATGCAATCTGTGTCACGGCACATTACAAGTATAAAAAAATGGAGAAAATAATTTTCCAGGTTTCAGTGATATAATAAATCTCTCTACATGTCTATCTATCTGTCTATCTATCTATCTATATATCTATCTATCTATTTATCTGTCTATCTATCTATCTATCTATTTATCTGTCTGTCTGATGTAGAATCTACAAAAGCATTGGCTAATCTAGTAGTTTAATTCTGTCCGTCTGATTGTTTGTCTGCTTGTGTTTGTTGACCCACTGGACTATTTAGTGATGTTTCTTTGTTTCCAGATTTCAGACAAAACTGAACCATAACAACCTGAGTTATCTTTGAATGAGACACACAGAGAGAATGCATGAATGCACTTGTTAATGTGATATGATGTGATCGCCAAAGTGCGAAGAGCTCCAATTCAGTGTCACCGTGGATTTGTTTGTGCTTGGTATGGCCATGTTTGCCTGATGGAGACGCTGACCTGACAAAGGCCAGACAGAGAGAAACACTGGTTTTTAAAAGCTGCTGTGTTTGTTCTCTCTGTTTGTGTGAGTTCACTTTTTGACAGTCATTGTCTTTGTGCTATGCTTGAATATCTAAGTGCTGCTGTTGCTGCGTTCAGTGCTGTAAACTGTCGATAAAGAAATGAATTTCATGAAAACAAAACTTGTTTCCAGTCAGATAAAAATAAATGGAAAACAGCGGCAGCGTCACACTGCGTCGCCACCGGGCTCACAGTCAGATAACTAATGTACCCATTGAATTTCAATGAGTCCCTCTGAGGAGAAATATCCTGAATAACTCAGCCACACTGACAGCTGAAATCCATTTTATGGCACAGATTCACTTCCTACCAATCACATATGATCTGTCCTGTGATGTTCATGGCCTTGTTAAAAGATACATTAATCCACAGTATCCCTCCAGAGGAAAACACACTCTCTGGTGTCTGTCGGAGCTAACTATGAAATGAAAAAAACAGGTCTGTTTAAATACTGACTCATATTAACATACAATCTGTATCTGGTCTTACCTGGGCCAGGAAAACCCATGTTAATGCAGACATAAATGCACACAATCTGGGTCACATCTGGGGGTGAAGCTGGATCTCTGCATACTTGACCTCTATCTGTAGGCCCCTCCTGGAGTGTGTTTGTCTCTCATACCCATTCTGGCAACAAAACTGCTTGGGTAGGTTTAGCAAAAGATTATGGTTTGGGTTAAAATATCTGCACTTTTGGTCATAATACAATACCATACTCGCCATAAAAATGTAAAAGAGCCATAAAATGACTGAAAACGGGGGTCTCGGTTCGTTTCCAGGTGAACCCTGGTGTGGTTCGTATGCAGTGTGAAAGCTCACCGGGCCAAACACAAGACCAAATGTATGTAGTGCATCTACAGCAAGTACAGTACACACTCCAGACCACAACAAACAACGAGTGACCACCGTTAGCAGTTAGCTAGTTAGCTCAATCATCTGAACAACATAACCCATAAATTCACAATTTGACAAACAAATTTAATCACAACAGTCACAGTCCTTAAACTCTGTGCTGATGTGTTGCTGACATGTTATATTGTCAAAGCTAGAAAATTAACATCTTCAATCCCTGACGAACTACGTTAGCATTAGTGACGGTTGTGTTCACTAGTATGTAGGTAGGCATCGCTAACGTTGTAGCATTCCCTCAAATAATGTAAAGAAGCACAATACAAGATTACCAGTCCACCTGTTTGTAGTCTGTGAGGTTACATTGCCCGCCATCTGTGTAGCAGCAACATCAGCAACTCGTCATCATTCATCATTCTTGGTTGTGGTTCAGGAATTGCAGCTTGAGAGCAGAACTGAACCAAGTGATAAATGCAACCATGTTGCAACTTTCAGCCCCCCAAGTGAACCAAGTAAACCTGGATAGGTTTGAAAGCGACCTATGACTCCGAATTATTTGTGAACGATATCTAATGAAGTCAGTATCAGTGTATAACCTTACTAATTAATGATGAGGTCTTCTGAACACCACTCATTGCCTTCATCTCTCTTATCTTGTCTTATCCAAACTTTTGTCTATAAACTCACCACTCCCTTTTCATGTCCTCACCATTATTGAGCTCTCATTTCAAAAAATATATATTTTGTTGTTGCTGTTATATTTATCTGTTGTCATTCAACGTGAGCCAGAAGCAGCTTGCATTTTCCAGTGGAAACCTTCCAGCCTTTGATCGGCAGTCTGCTGAGAATTTTTGCTTTCCAGGGTAAATTTAATATTTCATGTTCTGCAGCTAAATGAACATATTTTCTCACTTTGTGACTCCAGCTGTGTGTTGTATGCCTGACAACAGTCTGATTTGATTTGTGGTTGGCTTCCTACTTTGTCCTTGTGGGAGGCAGTCAATATTACACACTCTGAGACTCAAATAAAGTTTTCATTGTTTCTAAGTCTGCAAGCAGGGTCACATTCAATACCAATCGTTCCTCCACACATGGCCGATCACATACAAATATGAGTATGTGTTTGTCTGTGCACAAATTTAACCTCTGGACAGTTTTCCAGTCTGTTAATTTTTCAAACAACCAATGGATGAGCTCTCTGACCGTAAATGCATGTAATCCTGAATGACTTCAACAGGATTTAACAATGTGGCAACAGTCAGGATTAATGGGATATTTAGTTGTTGAATGCTAACAATATAATCAACATTTATGGTGTCAATTTAGTTTCATTGGCAATGCCAATCCAGCTGTGTATTTTTCTTTGGAATGAACAGAAGGGAACCCCACTGAATTTGGATGCTGCCAAATGCCCATTCAGTTACTGAGCAAGCCCAGGCATGATGTTCATTGAACCTGCTCTGAGTGATGATGGTATGGAGGGATAGTGAACACAGATTAGCTGATGCAGGGGTTTCAACCAAGTATCCCAGTGGAAAGCACACAGCTTGAATTTGATTCCTGTAATCCTGGTCACTGGGTTTGAGTTGCTCTTCATTCAAAGTGGCATCTGTCAGTCTCAAGGAGGTAAGCATAACTAATCAAGATACAAACAAAAATTGCTCTTAAAGCTGCAGTTGGCAACATCTAAGAAGAGGAAAACAGATGTGGAAACGGATGTCCGAAGAAAAGAAGTTGACCGAGCACAAAATAGAACTTGTATATAAACATTGGAGTCTCATTTGAAAGGTGGAGGGAACTAGGGTTAGGGACTTCAAGTTAGATGCTGATTTGGCCATGTCTATTACAGCTGTCACGTGTCTTCCATGCTGAGTGGGAGCTGCTTTAGACACAGTATGCCTGCTCCCAGCTTGTGTGTCCGTACACTGGTGTGGACTCACGTGCACAACCTCATCTCCGGAGGGGGAGGGGTTTGGTGGATGGTGTCGGAGCTTAGTAGAGGTTGGGGGACAGACCTGATCAGTTTTAATTTTCTGACTTAGACTCGGCATTTCAAAATACTGCAGCTTCAAGGAGCAAATTATACAGTAACTATTAAAAAGTATAAACAAAAGTTGCTCACAGGGAGGTAAGTTCAACCTCCCCCTCACCCCCTTTCCTAATGTTCTCCCTCCTTGGATGGCAGCACCGTCTGGTCGAGGCAACAGCAGCACCCCCCTCCCCTCAAGCAAGCCCGACAGCGTGGAGCACAGCTCTGCTACTTGGCCACACACCCACTGTGCCTCTATTTGGATGACGGACTGTTCAAGGTTTAGTGTACACATGCAATCCAATGTATGCTATTTGTATAATTCTGATGTGTGCCATTATAATGTTCAACTAGTAATAATTGTGGATTAAATTGATGTCTGTACGTGGTACACGGTTGTAAAACGGAATCTCATTGAGGAACAAACAAAAATCACTCTTATCTCTTGCCAGCCATTTTTTTTTGAAACAGAAAGTGCCTTGTGCCAGTGTTTTTGCCCATTTTGAGTCATATTTCAAGACCCATAGAATATTTTGTACTATGTCTCTGAAAACATAAAACAGCTCAAATGAAAGAAGAGACTCTCTATTTCATCATGAAAAAAAAAAAAAACTTTTGTTGTCACCTTGTTCCATTCTTGTTTTATCAGAGGTAAAGTAGAGGCCACTCCCACTGTGATGTCACTCTTTGTCCAGAATCTGTCCGTTTTACTCTTTAATCGTGATCATCTCCTCTTCCTGCTTTGATCTCAGTGATGTATACTGTCTCTTTATTCTCTGACTACAAATCCCAGAAGCCCCCAAATTACACACAGGCTGCTGGAGACTGCGATCGGTGACCAGCTGCCAAAAAAACACTAGCACTCAAGCGTTGGATATTAAATGACGTTAAAATACGTCAGTGGCACTCAGAGTTAAAGAGGAAAATATAACAAACAAAAGATCACTCACAGGGTAAGGTAAGTAAAACTATTCAATGTCGCTTGCAGGGAAGTAAGTAATTCTCAGTCTCAGTCACAAAGTACACATTGAAATTATTCTTTCCTGAGGCAACATTTGCCATGAACAAATACTTATCAGCTAATATCTGGACATGAATTGATGCAGGCACATGAGACAACACAAACTCACACTAGACAGGGGATCACATGACTTTTAAACATGGACACTGCTGGAAACAAAGACAATCACAGACATGGCAGAACATAGGACAGGAAATCTGAAACGAGGGAGACTTCAAAATATTACTGAAATAGACAGGACAACATGAACGAACAGGACAAAAATAGCTAACTGGACATTCCTATATTCCTTCGTTGGAGGCATCCACCTCCACTGGATAAACACGGATGCAGATAAACCTACAGCAGATATGGTAGCTAATCCTAGGAATTGCTGGACCTTCTTTGGTTATCTGGAACTGGCCACTGTGTAACAGCTTTTACTTTAACCGGGTCCATCTGTATCAGTCCTGGGGCTATAAGGAAGTCCAGAAAGGACATAAAACTCACATTTTTCACTCTTGCAAAAGTTGGTTCTGTCGTAAATGTGTGAATACCTGCTTTACTTGGCATTGGTAAGTCTCCAGGTCTCTCTCTCTCTCTCACACACACACACACACACACACAGAATCTTCAACAATGTACCTCAAGAGTCTGAAATAAAACACTCCGTCAATACTGTGGTCCTCAGTGTGTAGTGTTTCTTTACATTTTCTTAATTCATGCTGATTCAATGCTAATAAAGCACTAAAGTGTGTGTGTGTGTGTGTGTATTTACTGCATTGATTAGTAGACAAAAGCTGCCTCTGGAGTCCCTCTCCAATGATTACACTTCTCCGTCTCTCTTTGTTGTGAGTAGAGTTACACTAGATGTGTTTTATGTCACATCATTTCTTCCTCTCATCAGCATCCTGGTGGAAGCCAGCCTACCAAGTACATCCTCAACTATCAGTGTCAGTACTCGTTCTTCATACTTTTTGTTATTTGTCAGGTACAAGATTCAAAAAATATAATTTCAATATGTTTTAGTTAGCGTTATAAACACACAATGCTGTTTCAGTTAGCTATTATTTTTTTCTTTAAATTATAGTTTTCATTTATTTCCATTAACAAAGAAGTTTGTTTGATTCTAGCTTATGTCATTTCATTCATTTTTGTTAACGAAAATGGATTTTACAACCACCTAAAGATAATCCATTTCACCACCTCAACAAGGACATTAATTTTCCAACATTTTTTTTATTGTGAATAGTTCTGTTTGAAAAACAAGTCAGTTTGTGGTTTTAAGTTTCATTTTATACAGTGAGGTTATGTTTAAAAAAAAGGATCTCTGTTGACAGAGACTTAAATCAATGCTTGAATCATACTTAAATGTCTGTCTTGATCTATATAGCAGTAATAGTGGGCACACAGAGAGACTACTCCAAAGCACACTGAGTAGGTGGATGATCATCTGAAAACACAAGATGAGCATCAAAAATGAGGTCAGGTAAAGTAAAGTGATGTGAAATATAAGGATCGGTGAGCACAGGACCATACAAAATTGGACTGAAATTGAGAGTGTGAGAGAGTATAAAGTGACATGAGGTGAAGTGATGAAGGGAAAGATAAGGTGGAGTAAATGGGCTGTGTGTGAGACACTTATTACGAGACACAATTTTAATGAGATGATAATTACAGTAATACATTTTGATATTTTTTATGGTTTCTTTAAAACATCACCCTTGAACTGAACGATTAGTTTTAGCTTCTGAAATTTGAATATTTGCTAGGTTTGTTACACTTCCTCAACATGACTAAGTACATGTCTAAACTAAATCATTGTTTATAAACCTCACACCTTAGTACTATAGACTACAGGTTTAGAGACACTATGTATGTAACAAGTGGACAATGACATGCCATGTCTGGTTAACTGTGACCCTTGATGTCTGCTTTGTGTTTACAGATTCACTATTTAAGTTCAATAAGGATGTCACTTTATCTGAAGTGAAATGACAGCAGTGTGCGGGCTTATTTGGCCTGCAGGCCTGTGTCTTCACTGCTGAACCTGCCATTTCATTTGGCCGCAAAAGCCATAATCATGGTGATCAATAACACTGTGTTTCAACATGATACTTCACTCCTGTTAAAGGGACCTCTGCATGAGCAGGACTGTATTTCTACTCAGATTTACTCTGGAGCAGCAGGCCTGTCTGGTTATGGACTAGTGAACAAACGGGGGGTTAAATTACCTTACTGTTGACGGTAATAATTCACCAGGACATCTGAGATAGAAGCCTGCTGATTGACAACCCACAGGTCATCAGATACCCAGTGGATCAGAAAATGGCATCATCTGGTGACGGATGTAAAAACATCTTTGATTCCCTCTTTTTTGTGTCAAACACAAACACAGAAGCTTGAAAAATATCACAGATTTCTGCATACTCCTTTGTTATTCAAACAAACAATTATATTTTCTGTATATACAACTCACAAAACACTCAAATTATACACTTTTGGGGGAAATTTCTAGAAAATATAAAAAGTTGATGCTACAGTGATATTATATCATGAAAGCAGGGCATTTACGTAAGTAGAAGCATGCAATGGTAATTTCTTCATCTCAAATATTTATATAATTTACTGTTGGGTGTTCCACAACACCAAATGTCTCAATAATTCCTTGTGTGTCCTTGACCATCAATTACAGCTTTACAACGATGCTCAATCTCATGCTGTTTACAAGTCGATTTATTGTCTGCTGAGTCATGATATTCCACTCTTCTTGAAGAGCTGCCCTCAGGTCATTGAGGTCCGGGGGGGGGGGGCGATGACGTGATGCATAGCTTGAGAAAAGTTATGCAGCCCAACTGTTTTACCTAAGCCACATAGAAATGTGATAAGAAACAAGTTAATAACACACTGCCACAAGTAAATATACCTGCTTTACTAACACAATCTAATCCGACCATTAAGAAACAGATGAAAACCTGATTAACCGCACTAGCCAATCAGAGGCAAGAAACAGGCCAGGTAACCCAGAGCAACATAAAAACAGACTCCACAGATCAGACTGCGCTGAGCTAACATGTGATGTCCAACAGCATATGATCAATAACCACACTGGTAAACACAAACAGTAGCAATAATACAGATAAAATAACCAGCTCTTACCTGAAGTAGAATTGTACCAATTAGCCGAAAATGACTGTTTAGTCATTATTATGCTGTTGTCCACGACATAACGTAAGGTGCATAAATGGGTTCAACTGGAAACTCTGAATTTGAATTTCCAAAACTGTTCATTATGGTTTTAACAAGTTAGTGGTTTCTCACGAGTTTTGGGTTGTTTTGAACACATCATAGACTGAAAACAATGTAATAAAATGAAAATATTACATTTTGAGTGAGGGGGCGGGACAGTCTGCGTGAGGCATGCTCCCTCTTGACGCCGAGACTGTTCTGGGGTGCGGGGTTACCGCCCTCAACTTGATGACTCAGCTCATCCCATATGTTTTCTATGAGCTTCAGGTGTGGAGAAAGTGCAGGCTACTCTACCCCAGCATCCAGCAGCCGTTCCCTGATGATTTGACCTCAATGAGCTGGGACTCTGTCATCCATGAAGATGAAATCAGGCCTGTGTTGCTCATGGACACAATGACTGCATTAATGATGTTATTCAGGTAGTGTCTGTTTGTCACAGTACCATTCAAAAGGTGTAGGGCAGTTCTGTATTGACTAGAAAAACCTGCCCAGACTGTAACACCACCACCTCCAAAGGCTGATGCATAACATCCTCCTTGATGTCTCCAGCAGCAGTGGCGGCCATCATTTCTGCTCAGTGTGAATCGACTTTCATCAGAGAACAGCACTGAAGCCCACTGGTTCCTTGTCCAGAGCAAATGCTCCCTGCCCATGCCAGACGATGACACCTGTATCTGTAGCAGAACATGCTGATGTAAGAGGTTTTGAATGTTCTGACGTGACACTTGGTGCCTCTCACCTCCCTTAAAAGGTGTCTGGAGTTGAGTGACATTCACCATCTGGTTCCACAAGGCACTATTCACAATGAGGCGGTCATCAGCATGGGATGTAGCCAAAGGACGTCCACTTCTATGTCTTTCTGTGACTCTTCCAGTCTCTCTGTGTCTCTGTTTCAACCTGCTCATAACACTCTGTGATACTCTAAGCTCAGTGGTAACTTCCCTCTGAGAACATCCAGTTTGAAGCCTCTCAGTGATCAGGTACTGATGATCGATTGTGCTGAATTCTTCAGCAGGATTTCATTTGGTCAAGAAGTTGGATGACAAATATTCATGTCAAAAATATAGAGCATATGTTAAGTGAATTTTCTTCCTTAATTTAACTGCTCTCAGTTTCTCCGACAGAGCAAGTGTAGCACAATAGGAGCCATCACTGAAAACATGTGAGGCAAGAAATAGGCAATATTACCACTTCGATGGAACATTATTATTTTAATATACATCAGGGCTGGTGTCAGTCAGCTGGTTGAGTAGTTCTGGTGGCTGAAAATGAACAGTTTGAATCCAACTAATGTCACTGGAAGGCGTTTAAATAGCACAAATTTACAAGGACGTTCCACACCATGCAACAAAATACTATGACAAAAGCACTAAGGTAACTTCAGAAACACGTTGGGACACAAACACTAATCTCCTGGGTGAAAGACTTGTTTAAGACACATCCATCTCTCCATAACACTATAAGCAGTTTCTCACATTTTTAGTCTACACCACTAACATATTTACAGATACTGCAATATAGGCTACATGGCATTAAAATGACATGCACAAAGCAAGAAGGGATTCTTACTGCACACAAAATGACTGCCAGTGTCATTCATGCATCATTTATTGTAGCCAAGCTGAACACCCAGACAGTTTGGGTTGGGGCAACTTACTGTTATGGTGTGTCCGATCCACTATAACAGTCTGTCCATTGCACATAACCAGCCATAAATAAATATCCCATAAGAAAAAAAAAAGAAAAACAATGGGAGTGACATCAGCTTGTTCACTGTCCATTGTCTCGTCATCTCGTCACCTGGAGCGTAGACACTCAAGACAGATGTTCAGTTCAGTTGCCACATACCATCTCGTGTGCAAAACTAGATACAACTAGACTAAATTCAAGGTCTCCCCATTAAGATTCATTCTCTGGAGCCCATGGATGATCTGGTAATCTGTCCACTGGTCTGAATGGACAGCTAGCCATCATCCTCAGGGGTTCGTTATATATCACCATGTTTCTGCTTTAGTGGATATAACACAGCAGGAGGGAATCACTGGGAATATACAAGATGGAAGCAGTGAGAAAGGGGGCAGTTATCCTCTCAGGACAGCATGGTGGAGACTCTGTGATGCCGCTGGTCTGCTTGACCATCAAACCTGTTAAGGAGCTGATCGATCGGGAGGCCAGAGGCTCATTACCTCGTCCACTCAATACACAGAGCAGCTCTGACATTTACTGTATGAACCCTGCAGAAAATTACCTCCACAACCTGTAATCACAGAGCCAAACATACCATTTCTCTCAACAGAAAGGGAAAACAACTCCTTTGTTGTTGATATACATGGGAAATAATTTAATGTTCCGACTTGTATTTATAGACAGAGAGAAACATTTCTATTTTTCATCAAGGAGGGACAAATCCCAGATCATCTTTCAAAAAACATTTTTATTTCCAAAGTTATGATTAAAGCAGGACTTTGGACTACAAAGTCCTGTAGTCTACTCCCACTCATATCTGTTTTAAAAACAGTTTAGTCCTGTCAGAGTCTGCTGGGATTAAATTAAACTCTTCTGTGGTTAGACTCAAGGGTCAAACTCAAATAAACTCCAAACTATATACTCTAATGTGGTGAAACCTGAGACCAGCAGGGTAGTATTAGACTCTATTCATCCACAAAACAATCACCCTGTAGCTGCTGGTAGAAACATTGTAGCACTACATTTCATAGCAAGGGTTTCTGTGTGCAGTGATGTTGATATGCTTTCAGTGAAGTGAGTCCCCCAGGACCCACAGGTGGTGATGTAAGTGGGTCCCTGCAAAACATATTTTGCATGAATAAGTAGCCTGTCATTCTTTATAGTGCACCAACACTTTATTTAATCACTGAACCCCCTCCATCCAACCATTTTCTACCTCTTATCTTCACATATGGTTACGGGGGGCTGGAGCCTATCCCAGCTATGCCGTCCACACGACAACAGAATTCTGTGAATCTGACAAACTTTAATACTGATTCCACCTTGCATACAGATGGCTCCGGTGTTGTCGGTGACCCAAAACGGTATTTTCTGACAACAGGTTCCAGAGTGAGAAGATCTGACAACGCCATTTCGGAGTTGCAGTGTGTACCCGGCGTCACGTCATTACGTTACCAGAAGAAGGATCTTAAAATCCTTCACGCACATGTTCATTGCATTCTTTCGTTCTTTTTCGTGGGTCTCTTTGTGTTTCTTTGCAGCGCCACCTTTCGGCATGGCATATGTATTCCAGCCTTGGCACACATTGTCACCCGTTATTGTGTTGCCATCTAGACGTAAATACTTCCAGCAATGTTGCGACAAGCATTATTGTGCCGTTGTCGTGTGGATGGAGCCTTAGGGTGAAAGGCAGGGTACACCCTGGACAAGTCTCCACAGGACACATGGAGACACACAACCACTCACACTCACATTCACTCCTACGGTCAATTTAAATTAGCCAATTAACCTAATCCCCATGCATGTTTTTGGATGGTGGGAGGAAGCCGGAGTACCAGAGAGAACCCACACAGACACAGGGAGAACATGCAAACTCCACACAGAAAGACCTCGGGCCAGGAATTGAACCCAGTACCTTCTTGCTGAGGCAACAGTGCTAACCACTACACCACCGTGCCGCCCCTGTATAGTACTTGTATGGCCTAAAATACGCACAACGGATATATATTTTTATGTACTGTACAAATCAATTACAAAATGTTTGACTCCTAGAAAACATGAGGTTAACCATTCATCACCGGCTATAAATCACTGCCACTCCAAAAACTAATCAAATTATTGAATCAAAAAGAATCACAGACGGCAGCGGGAAATACACGGTTAGAAATCACCAGGCATTCAGGCAGCCATTAATGTCAGACCCTGTCTAATCGTTAAATCATCATCAGCATGAATGAGAACAGCATCGAGCAGTGGAAATGTTGGTTCATTTACAATGAAGTTTGTATCTTTAATTGTTGAAATGAGGTCCGTGATGACTGGCTAGTTGTTTTCGGCAGTGGTTAAACAAAACTAGCATGTCCATACCTTGTGCAGGGATCACATCTGTGCTGAGCATAGCACAGAGGGTTGAAACAGCACTTGTCTGCTCTTCTGACAACAAGGTTCCTTTTGCTAGTTCCAGTGATTTTAAACACCATTTTTCATTGGAAAAATGTGATGTGTCCCTGGGATGCATGGACAGTGAGTTTACTGCGTCCTTTCAGATTTGAATGCATCAGGGTCGCAGATTGCTTACCTAACAGCATCACCGTGTGCATGTAAGTGTACCATGCAATGTTTTTTTTATTCATTTATTTGTTGTTATCCTGTAATTTTCAGTAGGCCTGCTGATTGTGTTTGTTTGTGGAGAGGGAAATCAATGACATGAGACTGGCGTCTGCTTTTACAGCCGAGCGGCCATCTTGTATCAGAGCTGAGCTGATGTAGCACTTGTCAATGATGCTTGCTATGGAGGGATGGGTCAGATGACCTGGAGGATGCTGAGAGAGCTGTGCTTCATCTGCGTCCGTCAAATTATGCCTTCATCAAATATTGAACACCCTTAAATAGATGTGAAGTATTGACTCAGAGAGAGGGCAGATAGATGGAGGAGAAAAAAGACTGAGGAGAGATAAAACTCTTCAAGTGAATGAAGACATGAAGACACTTTTTACCAGTATAGAACTGATTTAATTGTAGATTTGGATTATTCCATATTCATCAGGGACTATTTCAGATGGAAGATGTGTATTACAAATATGGAAACATTTATGAATTTTCAATTCTTAAACATTTCTGGATTGTCCGCCAAACTGTTTACCATGTGATTTAAATTTACCATGCACCAAATGCTCTTTAAAATCCAAATGAGGACAACGTAGAAAAAGTGATGCTGGTGCTTTCAACTAGCAATTCTGCCGACAACAGTGATTCTTTTACCAATAGATCTTTTCCCAGCAAACATTTTTGGCTCTGCATAGCAAGCACATGTGTGATTGATTGTAATTGATTTCACTTAACTACCCACAGTGATTTATGCTTTTTTTATTATGTTGAGTATAAAAAATCAGCAAACATAAAATCACCCTGAAGTGTTTGGTGAGGTTAGCACATAATGAAACAGAAAGCATAAAGCAACACGTATTTCTACTAACCACTTAATGCTGTTTCTGCTCACACTGCTGATGCCTTTTATCCAGGGAAATTATTTGCCGTTGATATACCAACAGCTGGGAGTGATGTTTCTACTCACAGCAGTGACTACTGACAGAGGGAAACACCTTTCTGCAGCAGCATCATTTACCTACGTTTGGTTATGATGATGATGGTACCCATGGCGATGACATATCATCTGTCCAAGCAGATAAGTCTTCTCTGGTCTCTCCTTGTTTCCTTCATTCCTTTGAACCTGGAGTTTTCTGTCCTCTCTGCTGTCGGAGTGAACGAGGCCCAGAGGAGCTCTATCAATTAGCAGCCAGTGTTCAGCACTCTACAGCAATCCTGCCTTGACAGGAGTGATCAATCTGCAGTCTGTATGCACACACACACACACACACACATATTGCATCAACCCCAGGACAGAAGGAGCCAGCAGTCAGTGAAAAGCAGACGTTGCTGTTGGTAGCTTTCTATTTAACACTGGTAAATTGAATCCACTGAAAAATTCTGACATCAAAATAAAAGTGGAAAGAAGAAACATTTCTAAAGTAATACAGATTGGCGGTGTTGAAAAGCAAAAGCAACATGCAAACCGCAGCAATGGCTCTGTCAATAGTGACAATAAATCTGTTGACAAAGGCAGTGTTTCTAACAGCAGCTACAGTGTCTCTACCAGTAGATGTTACAAAACAGACATGCAACGTACAAAATAATTGCCTGCATTAATCCCTTCATCATTGCCATTATTGTTTTTATTCAGAGCAGACAAAAAGCCAGCCCTTCTCTGTATATTTTGCTTTAAATAATCCTCAAAAATGAGGAAATTCTCCCACAACAGTAGAAAATATTTTGAGGCCACTTGTACCATGATTTTAGAGTGCTGAAAGAAATAAGTGAAGGCTACATTTCTTGGGCAAAATATATTAAAATGTGGTCTGATGAATTGAGTATTAAAGAAAGTATTGACTATTTATCAGCTGGCTTTAGTTTTGCTTTGCAGGGGGACAGATGGTATTCTCAGATAGAACTGAGACTACTTAAAGCTATAGTCTGTAATCCTGTTCAGAAGCACGTTTTGTTTTACTGGGTGAAATGGTCCTTACATCCTGACAGCAGTCGATACTGAGGAGGAGGAAAAGAATCAGACCTGTGTAGCAGCTGCAGGACTGTAAAAACTAGAAACAACCAATCAGATGCCTTCATGTCTGGTCCTGCACATGCCCACCTCTGTCTTACATCACATTTCACCATTGTAAGAAATATTCAGCACACTCCTCTGCAGAAATATAGAGTTAGCAGGAGAGGGGGCGTGGCTTTGGATGGAGCACTGACGGGAGGGGGAGGAGCTTAGAGGAGGCTTAGATAAGGTGATCTTGCTAGCTCGCCGAGATTATCAATTGTATCTTTCACTTTGGGTTTCTTAACAATTATATTATGATGTTATAGATTTCTAATTTCTGAATTAGAAATGATGTTTACAAACAGGAATAAACTGATGGTCAAAAATGTGGATTTTCCAGATTGAAAATCACAGATCACAGGTCCTTTCAAAATATTCTCTCCACATTTCAAACTTAAATCTGATTTTACAACCTTTCTTCTCAATTTCAAAATCTGACAAACATCAGATAATATTGTGAGAATTTTCTTCTGTCTTTTAATGTTTATTTATTCAATGGCTTGTTTATCTATTTACTCTATGTTTATTTATGGGATGGACATAGGTATTAAATTTGTATGAACAGTTTGTTTGTTGATTGATATTTTGAAAATTCAATATTAACATATTTTCTCAGGCCTACAATGTTTGTTGACTTCACAGTATAACAGCCCTCTGCAGGAGGAAACAAATGTGTGAGAATGTGAAATTCAAATGAAGATCTGTGGTGACTCTTCTCTGCAGAGAGAGTGGGGGAGGAATGGAGTGAGAGAACGGATGAGTGGTCAAAAAGATAGATTACAGAGGGGAGAGTATAAGGGGAGGGAGACAAGACAGATGAAGGAGGGTAGGAAATAAGGAAAGTGGGAGGAAACAAGGCTGGATGAGAGAAAGAAAGAAAGGAAAAGTGAAAGAAAAATCCCTAAATCGATATAGCAAATAGCATATTTTATGCAAAAATGAGCATTTCTATCATGTGCACAAGTGGCATGAATCCAGTGTTGAATGTTGATAGAGGCAGAAGATGAAGAGGATGAGGAGGAAGAGCAAGGACAAGAGCAATCTGTTCATAGATTGACAATGACGTGTGTACAACCCAATTTGAGCAGCTTTTATGGAGGCAACCTTAATTTAGGACAGGGAGGAGAACAAGTATTTGTTGTTTTTTTTCTTTTTTGATTCTTGAAAGTGTTCTGTAAGCAGATGTTTTCGGACATCACTTTGCCTATCATTGCAAAGATCATTTCCACGACCATTTTTGTAGAATGGCCACCAGAGGGTGGAAGGACTCATATGATTACTAAGAATGTCCTCCAATACAACAAGGCATACATGAAGCAAGTACAAGGTCAAACATCAATGATTACAGTACGTGGAAGGTACTGGTAAATCAAGAGTGCATACAAATACACTCTACAGCAGAGCTCTGTCTTTCTGGAGCTCCTGCAAAACTATTTGATCTATTTTTTATGTATGCCATGTGCTTGAATCAGATTGCATGAATACATTTTGCCACTATGTTGTGTATGCAGATTGGAGCTGGTGTAGTTTTTAGACAATATTCAAGAACATTATAATTAATATTAGTAAACTATCAATAGATTCATGGTAACAGGACACTCATTAGTGGGCAATAGACAGTCACCCCGATTTTTTATTGTACTAGGGGACTTGTAGACTGTAGCACCACAGTTCCACCTACATGTGAACTTTGGGGATATCATGATGGAGTTCACCACCTCTACAGCCAAAAAGGCACAGTGTCGCCTCCACTTCCTGTGGGGACTGAGGAGAGCCAGCCATCCTCACCACCATCTAGAGGCACCGTGGAGAGGATCTAGGTCTCTGACAGCTAAACTGGCTCCACACAACATGATTGTATGCATGAACTAAATTCACCTTGATCGTATCGAGGCGAGGGCATAATTCTCTGAGACAGAATAGTTGGTTTTGAGTTGTGTTAGTTTGTGTGCCAATTGTTGAGTGTTACTTTAATTCTTCAGCAGCAGCTGCTCTGACCTCTGTTAGCTTGAGTCTCACACTCGCACTGTCTATAATTACATTTCTAACTTCTACCAGATTAACACACATGCACAAGCACACACACACACACACGCCCCTGGGAATAGCAGTGCCCCCGCTGAAGCAGCTAAGCTACTTTTAATCATCTTTACAATTGTCAGGACTGACAATTATGATGGAGGGAAGATGATTATTTTAGAGCTAGTTAACACTGGTTCACCTCCTACTGGGAGGATTGGGAGGGAGGGAGAGATTATGGAGGGATGATATGAGATGGAGGAGGAGCAGAACGAGGAAGAGGATGACTCAAACACTGTGAATATGAATGAATGAATGAATGAGTAAATGTGTGTTCAAACATACAGATACAAGAGAGGCAGGTTTCTCTCTTCTCATACAAGTCTGAACCTGGGGGTTGGAAGCCATTAAAGGGATGGGGTATTTTTATCCATAATAGGAGTATTACATACAGTAGATGATGGCCGGCGCTTCCCCAGCTCAGGACTGGTGAACTGAAACACTGGAGCAAAGCAATGCAGTGCTGTGGACAGGGATGCTGGCAAACCATATTTTGGAAGAAAGACCCACTGAAATAAATCATTATTCATTTGAGTATGTATTCCATATTTTCAATATTTCACCACTCTATTCTGCCTCCAGGCAGACCTGAACTGAAAGTGAGACTCATCGGTACCCTCTCTAGTGCAGTAGACTCAAGTGACAGTTTGCCATCAAAAAATAAACGGAAATATACCACAGACTTAAATAAATACCAATTTCTTGGTGCTGGTGCTGACCATCAGCTGCTGAGTAATGCACCTGCTATGGAGTAGTATACATATATCGTAAAACCCCACTTTTAATTCCCTTTAACGGACTTACACCTAAGTTCCACTGAATGTGGAATGATGTCAGCGTCCATCATCCGCCGTCAGTCCATACCCACCAGATCTGGCTGTTGTGGCTCCGTCTGACAACTGGAATCACATGAACTAACGAGATCATAGATAATATTATATTATTATGATATGATTCTGGACTTCCACAATCAACATTTCCTCATCCGTGGTGTTGAAACGGTTAAACATCGTCTAAAAACTGTTACCCGGTCTCCTCCCCGCTGATAATAGTTCCTCTGCAAACACAGATTATTTTATTTTGAAAATAAACGGGATGTCCCACACGATCTGCTCTGTCGCCATGCTCCACTGTCGATGAAAACAGAAGCTCTGCTCTGTTTATTTGTTTCGGCAGATGTTGGATGTGAATGGAAACCTTTCAGGTCCAATGAAATGCTTGCATCGTTCTGCATTCAATGGAAATTAGGGGTCACACGTCTGGTCTTTTAATGGGACCTGTTTCAAGATAAATAGGATAAATAGGATAAATTGCGAGCCGGTAACTCTACTTGAACAAACTGTCTGAAATGTGTTGCCAGAGACGTGCTGGCAGGTCATGAAGCAAAACGAGTCGCCCCTGGCTGCAGCCTGCAGATCGGGGTGTGGCTCCACGTTGAGCATCAGAATGATATGCCTAACCCAATGTGATCCCCTAACCCTAACACTCTAGCCAATGGAATGGCTCAATGTGGGCGGAGTTAAACGTTTGACCCCGCCCCACATTGAGGCACTCCCCGATCTGTGTACTGCAGCCAGGGGTACTTGAGCAAAACTCCATTCAAAAAATTAAGGAAATTAACAACACAGTCATAACTAACTATCAAACATGCTGATGAAATTTGATTTTCTCAATCTGTCCAAACTTCTCCTGTAATTAGGGCTGTTAAAATTCTCTGGTAATGCATTTCGGGCAGTTCGTCCAATTAGAGTCACCATCGCGCCAATTTGCGTGTTTGCCTCAGGAATATCCCATGACACTCTGATGTTTTCTGTTTGTATTTTCTCAACATCTGGATTAAAGGTCCAGGGCCACATGGGATTTACTGTTTGATAACACCTGTCAGCCAATCAAAGAGCAGGATTTTCTGCTGTGTAACCCATGTTATACATGATGGGGTCTGAGACTCACAGCAGGTGGGCCTGTCAGCAAGAACAAGTTCCACACACACATTCACACACAGTTTCACACAGTATCAGTCTCTCTCTCCCTCTGTCTGTCAGTGTCAGTCACACTAATAGGGTGCTGTCAGAGCGTCCGAGCATGAAACAGACAGAAAGAAAAAGGGGAGAGAGAGAAAGGAAGTGGATGAGTGTGGTGTCACTCTGTAGTTGATTGATTTTTACCCACAGAAGCCTGACCACACACACACACACACACACACACACAGCGACCACATGTGCACCTGGTCCTCTGAGCTCAGTGTGTTCAGATGCTGACTGTCTCAACATTGTTCTGAAGTTTAATGAAGATTAAATGGCCCCACTTCTCCTGAGGGGCCCCTGCTGCTGCCCCATGGATCTTTTTATTATAGTACAACAATAAACACATTTCTTCCTTCATCTGTAATGGCATCTATCAAAGCTGATTATGTGACATGTATTCAGCTGAGAGACTCACCTGGGCAGCTGCTCTTGGATTTGGTATTCACAGCCGCCGTGTGTGAGCAGGTGTTGTTGCAGTGGAAGATGTTCTGTCGACAGGAAGTGAGTCATTACAGTGTGTCGGGTCGTCGCCCTCAGCAGTCGAAGCCTCACAGGTTAACAAATGGCTAGTGTGACAGGTTACAACACTGGAAGAGGTGGACACATAAACACACACAGGTTGGAGGTTTTTGAAGACATATTTCACAAACTAGCACTGATCATTACAGGGTTATGGGGAGTTGTGAGTAATAAATGCAGGTGAAGGTGCATGTGCATGTAAAAAAACAAAAAACAAACAAACTATATTTTCTTGCAATAATAGATCTGACATCCAGATAGATGGAGTATTTATGGACCACTTGGACCAGTTCTTGCCAAGTCAAGTATGACTGTGTAACATACTCTCATAGGTTTGCTTGAAAGAGAAATAATATGTTTACTGTACATTTATGCCTGAATCATCGAAAACATGAAATTCAAAGAACACCATCAAAATTCTTATTTTTTTCTTATTTTTTTTTTATATAGGCTCTTATTATGTTGTTGCACTACATCTACTTTGCTGTTGGTGCTGTAGCAATGTAAATTTCCCTGTTAGCGGCATGAATAAAGGATTATCTTATTTTACAGATAAAGTTGCAGAGATTATTATTAATGATCAGCTGACCTTACAGGAAATACCTAAGAATGATGTTTCCTGTGAAGATGGAGGTAAATTTTGCAAAAAAAAAAATAACAAATGGAAGGACAATTTAGTTATCTGAACTAACCTTACCTGGGGGAGAAAACCCACTCTAATATGGGGCAACTGGGAAAACAACTGATGTGCTTGAAAGTGAGAGAGATTCCTACAACTATGTTCAGCTGCTGCTACTTTACACCAGCTACAACTACAAGGTAATTATTTATGTATAAAAAAAACATCAGATGCAATTCTTAAACTTTTCAAGTACTGTAGGCATCACCTACTAGTCTCTTCACCTGTCAGTTGCCCAGGGATTGGTCCTCGTTGGCCTTGTTGATGAGATGGATGTACTTAGCCTCCAGGTCAACGTTGTCCACTGTAATACTGCCGCAGGCTGAGGCGTGCTGACTGATGTGAGCCCTGGTCACAGTGCCCCCCACCATGCTGGGGGTTTCACTCTTGTTGTCATTGAGGTGGTGCTTCTTGGTGCTGGCCTTTCCATAGGAGTTGCAGTTTCTGGAGTTGGTGCCGGAGGAGTGGGCCAAGCAGCTGTGGCCCTAGAAATGAGCTGAAAGAGTAAACCAGGCGGCCAGTGTGGCTGTGGCCTGAGACAGAGGTAGATGTCACTGTGAGCTTGGTGGTAGGTGCAGGAGGTAAGAAAATAACTTTAACTTGAGGCAGCCCTAAACCTGAGAAGAAAGGGTGATGGTGCGTTGTGATGTTGTGGAATGTGTAATGGATCTTGTGCTTGAGAAAACAGAATGAATATTTGTGAAATCTGTACTGAGAATGATGGAATACAGATCAATAGAACACATTCCTATGCAGAGGGAACCATTCAAACATCTCCATTACTAAACAGAACAATTATACATAATAACATCAGTATAGAGAAGGAGGGTACCATTAAAAAAATCAAGAAGCAGTTAAACGATGCAGAGTGAGAAACTTTTCTTAAAATACAAATAAATGAGGCCATTTCATGGTTTGAGGATTTACAGTGAGAAATATCTAAGAAGAAGAAGAAGAAGAAGAATCTAGTATGTGGAAATATTTCATCAGATCCTTAAACTATAGGTCCACAAATCTGTGCAGTTAAGGTGAAGCATTAAGGTGAACTGGGGAAATGCTTTACTGCCTGCACTGACATGAGATGCTGCATGTCGCTCACTTAACCCTGCATGAAAAGCTTTGAAAAGGGTTGATCCATGTTTGAGCTGTATTTAGAATATAATAATATGGGAAGGTTCCGCTTCAACAGCTGCAAATACAGATGAAAGTGTTTTAATCAACTGATACTGCTTTCACACTGAAATTAGCACTTCAAGGCAGGATTTTCTAACCCGGGTCGACCCGCCTTGGTTCAGCATTAGGGAGCTTTCACACTGCGAGCAGTCACAGGTCTGACCTCCGTCTGTGAGAGCTGTGTGCTTTGTTTGTATGCTAAGCAGCTCGCAGACCTCTCTATGCTACCAGTGTGCTGCCATGATCAGTAAAAAAGGTGTGCCAGATTGCTCTACAAGCTGTATAGCAAAGAAGGAAAGAAAAATATATTGCAGTATATTGGAAAATATCATGCTATATATTAGGCAATATATTCCCATATATGAGATGTAGTATTTATTTTATATTTAGGGGTCGGCAGTAGCTCAGTCTGTAGTGACTTCGGCTGAGAATCGGAGGATTGCTGGTTCAAGTCCAGGTCAGACCATGTGTGGAGAGTGGACTGGTAGCTGGAGATGTGCCGGTTCCTCATCCTGGGCACTGCCGAGGTGCCCTTGAGCAAGGCATCGAACCCCCAACTGCTCGGGGTGCCTGGATAAGGGGCAGCCCCCTCACTCTGACACCTCTCCTCCAATGCATGTGTGTTTCATAACTTGTGTGTGATGTGCAACTGAGAAATAATAACAGAGTGAAAAAATGTAATTTCCCCATTGAGGGATTAATAAAGTAAGTCTTCTTCTTATATTTTCCAATATATTGCAATATATTCATAGAAAATATATGGGTATAAAAAATACATCCCAGTCAAGACCAAAAAGTCCATTATATATTTTTACATATAATTATGTTCTTTATATGCTCCACTATATGCATACATCATGTACGGAAATATATTGTGTCATATATGGATATATATTGATGTTATGCTGTACCATATAAAACATGTTTTTGTTTTTTTCTTTACATTTTACATTTTCCAATTTTACAAACATATAATATGAATGGACCATGCATGGAATATAAAGATAGATAAAGAAGCTAGAAGAATTCCCATCACACATATTGCAGTTTAATTTTCAGTCCTCCACACTGCATCCTGGAGGTACGCATGCATAGCACTATATGACTGCATCTACCAGAATGCTTAGCGTGATTGGCGGCCAACGAGTTCACCAATCATAACACGTCCTTGTGTTATGATTGTTATGATGTCACTCACGCAAGCGCAATGCTTTTGAGTGGAGGATTTCGAAGAAGTGCGGGCGGAGCAACAAGTAAGGAGGAGACGCAGCATTAAGTAAATTTCATTTACAAAAATGTCAAACTATAGATTTGTCCTTGTTAGTTGGGCGAAGGGCCAGGACATAGATACAACCAGCATCACTCCCATTAGCTGGATAATTGTTTTTGACCCAGCTGATGCTGACAGGACATATCTTGTTGAACATACTGTTATTCTTCAGTTAGCAGGCAAGCTTAGTCAGTCTTTACAGCAACATAATGTTTGTAGTTCTGCTTGTCTATCACAATGTGTAATGTACATAATCTTATCCAGATTTGCATGGGTATTTTTTAAAGAGGCAGTGCCATGATTTAATTTCCCACATTACAGTGATTTCCATCCTCTTTTGGCAAAACGAACGATTTCTGGAGGGCTGGTATTTATTTATTTTTTGTACATTTTGTTTATAGATATTTAATTTATTTGTTTGTTATGCTCTGTTTCACCATTTTTGTCCTGTGTTTGTTCTGTCTCTTCCTGTTTTATTTTGAAGGTAACCCTGGCTCCCTCTCATTTCAGATGGCTTTACTCCCTGCCTCCTGTGTCTTCCCGCGTCTGTGATTGTGAAACCCTGCCCTGATTGTTTCAACCTGTGTCCCCTTACCTCATGTATAAAGCTCAATTGCCGGGAGCGTTTTACAACGTATCGTGGCATGTGCTACGTTGTAAAATGGCTGTGCGAGACTGCTCGCGAGATTCACAACATAACGTAGTGAACTTCCTGTTTACTATGCACAGCCGCTCATTACTTCACAGCTGATCTCTCCCTTGTTCCTCCTTTGTCCGTTTTTGAAAACTCATTCAACATACGCTACAATAGAATTTACTCACTGTCAACTCCAACCACATCTGCAGTTTCTCTCCATGCATTCTCCTTTCTGTTGCTGTCTTTATAAAAGGCGTTGGACATCATAAATAATGCTGTGTTTCTCCACTTTGATGATAAATCTTTCCTCATTCATTATTTGGCCTTCTGCTGGTTGTGCTGCTAAAGTGAAGTAGCTGGAGTTCACTCGTGAGTTCATTTTGAAAATCCACCGGAAACTTTTATTCTGGTGTCTGACTTCCTGTCTGCTCGATCTAGTTAGTGGAGATTGTTGTGTTTCGGCCACGACACGGCTTGGAAATAGAACCGGCGCGATAATAGAACCACGTGATACATGCTGAGAACGCTGCAGTTACGCTGGAGGTGTAAATTGACTCACTGACTTTAATGAAAGTGATTCACAGCAGCTGTCGCTGTGCTGCAGTTACTGCACGCTGCCGTTACACGTGCGGTGTAAATTGGGCTTAAATAGTCCTATCTTTTGTTTGTTTGTCGTGAGATCGTCTCATGACCCAAGTCTCCAGTAATTTCTTCTGCGGTTTCCAGCACCCTTTATGTCTCAGCAGTGATTTTTGATTTGTTAGTTTTGTAACCATAATACCCAGTTTTTGTTTCTAGTTTAAGATCCTGTTTTTTGTTCCTAGTTTCTAGCTTAGCTCGCATGCTCTTGTCAGTTTTTAGTTTCTAGATGAATCCTCTCCTGAGTAGGTCCTAGCTTCGTTCCTTGTACGTACTATCTTGTTCCTGTATTTTCTAGTTTATGACCTTTTGCTAATTCCCTCCTAGGTAATGTTGTTTTTTTTTGTAGTATATTTCCTAGTGTACCGGACCCTAGCGCCCTTAGTTTATTCCACTTTTATCTCCCTGTTTATCTGCTACATTTGTTAAAGTTTTACAGCCAACTAGAAAGATTGTTTTTGTTTTTCAGGTAATGATAATTGTTTTTCCTTCTCCTTTTTAGAGTGGCTTTGATTTCTCCCTGTTCATAGTCGAGTGCAGTGCCAGTGCAGGGCTCTCCCTCACGTGCCTGGTAATGCGCGTCATTTTCCATCTCCTCGCTGGTTATCCTGCATTTACTCTCCTGTCTGGTCTGAACAATAAAATCTCCTTTTGGTTGCACCTGATCCCTGTCTCTGAGTCGTGCGTTTGGGCGCTCCAGAAAATGGAGCCCTTATATTATTTGTATTTTACAACTGCTGAAAGTTTTGAAGAAATGCTTAAAATGATGTGACATCAACAAATGATTATAGGTTAGATAGTCATGGTTTATGTTCAGTTCAAGTATTCATACATTTCAGATGTTACATGTACTGTATCACCATATTTACCAACATTATATGTACAGCAGCTTCTAATTCTTGGCAGATCTGCTTTTTGGTGGTTCTTGGTTGACTCTTCACCCTCCTGAACAATTTTCTCTCAGCAGCAGGTGATAGCTTGCATTTTCTTCCTGATCGTGGCAGTGACAAAACAGTGCCATGCACTTCATACTTACAAACAGTTGTTTGCACTGTTGCTCTTGGGACCTGCAGCTGCTTTGAAATGGCTCCAAGTGACTTTCCTGACTTGTTCAAGTCAATGATTCACTTTTTCAGATCCGTGCTGAGCTCCTTTGACTTTCCCACTGTAGCATTTGTGGGTGTTTGTATCCAATGAGCCCTATTTGAATGGCCTCAGAGAAGTCACCAGCTGTAGTCACTCATGATCACTCACAAGAAGTTAAGAGACCATGCTATGAAGCTCATTTCATTGACACAACTTTCTAAGTCACCAAAATTGCTAATTCATGTTGCTGTATGTATATTTTTGACCAAGCAGATTTGGTCACATGTTCACTTGACCCATAATAAAGTCCTAAAAGAACCAAACTTTATGAATGTTTTTTGTGACAAAGAAGTATCTGTTCCAATCACTCTATCAGAGAAAAATCAGAGTTGTAGATATAACTGGAAACTCAAGAGAGCCATGACATTATGTTATTTGCAAGTGTATGTAAACTTTTGACCACGAGTGTACATCTAATTTTTGAATATAATTATTTCATCCATTCATTTTCTACAGTCTATTTAAATTAGCCAATTAACCTCATCCCCATGCATGTACCCATGGAGAGAACCCACGCAGACACAGGGAGAATGAGCAAACTCCACACAGAAAGGCCCCGGGCCGGGAATCGAACCCGGTACCTTCTTGCTGTGAGGCGACAGTGCTAACCACTACATCACCGTGCCGCCCTATAATTACTTCATATATTTAATAATATATTTTTCCACATATTCCACATACAGTATATCTGTACATGTTTCATGTATGTTTCCATATAAATTTGAATATATTTATAAAATATTATACCATATATGTAACATACATATGACACTACATCTTTACATGCATTACCAATACATTTTCCCATATAAATCACAATATATCATGGTGGTTATTAATACACACAAAATTGTATATATTTTGAGATATGTTATACCATATAGTCAAAGTGTCAATAGTTGTATATTTTGCAATATTGCAATATACGACACCAATGTATAATATATGGTATTATATGTGTCATTAATATATTATTGCATGTATTTTCAGTATATAATATACTGGAACATGTATTGGGAAATTATATATTAGAATATACTGATTTCCTCTGTTCAGGCAGTAAAGAGACTAAATTTAGTCTGACTAATGTTCAAACAGACTCATCAGCTGTTGTTTTTTTTCAGAGATGGTGAAAGCATTCTGCTGCAGGATGAAGAGTGGAAAATGAAGGTCAGATGTCTAATTGATGTTTTAATTAACGTATTAACCAAACGGCTCTTTGTAAATCCAGGAGGCTGACTTTGACATTGTGACGACAATGTTAGAGTGAAAAGAAGCACAAGTCTGCAGCTCCATTAGCAGTTAATTGAGGATGTGCAGCTTTCTATAAAGACAACTGTAAGATGGAAAAAGAACAGGTCTGCAGTTTCCTTAGGAACTATGGTGTTTGTCAAAAATTCTGTTCATATACTGATAAAAGGTTTTAGAGGAAATGTTCACTGCTAACCTTTTTACCACTCCATGAAATGCTGCATGTGTGTATAAAGCTCAGGGTTTGTGGACACTGGAGTGCACCTATCGGTTTGGGCCACTAAACACAATGTGTTAAATTGAGATTAAATTTTGAAAATGCCCAGTGCCAATGTTCATGTACACTAATATTAAGTAATCATTTTGTTCAAGTTCAACTTTATTTATATAGCACTTTATACACAACATTGTTGATCCAAAGTGCTTTTCAGAGAAAAAAAAAACAGAAACAGAGGAAATAAATACAATAAAATAGATCTAAATGATCATAAAAAGCCTATACTAATGATAACATTTTTGAATGATGATGAAGATGGCGGCACGGTGGTGTAGTGGTTAGCACTGTCGCCTCACAGCAAGAAGGTACCGGGTTCGAATCCCTGGCCCGGGGTCTTTCTGTGTGGAGTTTGCATGTTCTCCCTGTGTCTGTGTGGGTTCTCTCTGGTACTCCAGCTTCCTCCCACCATCCAAAAACATGCATGGGGATTAGGTTGATTGGCTAATTTAAATTGGCCGTAGGTATGAATGTGAGTGTGAGTGGTTGTCTGTCTCTATGTGTCCTGTGATGAACTGGAGACTTGTCCAGGGTGTACCCTGCCTTTCACCCTAAGACAGTTGGGATAGGCTCCAGCCCCCCCACAACCCTACATGAGGATAAAAGGTAGATAATGGATGGATGGATGGAAGGTACAAGATGGAGAACACAAGAGTATGCAAGGTTGGCTTTGAATGTTCCTACAGAGGGGGAAAATCAGATGGAGAGTTCCACAGTTTTGGGGCAGTAATGGAGAAGGCCCTGTCCCCATACCTCTTAGTCCTAGGTCTGCCGACAGAAAGAAGTCTTTGGTCAGAGGACCTCAGGTCTGTGGTGGTGTGGTATGGGGACAGGAGTTCTGAAATGTATAGTGGAGCTAAACCGTTCAGTGCTTTGAATGCAAGGAACAGGATTTTAAACTGAATTCTGTATGTGATTGGTAACCAGTGTAGGGAACGGAAAATGGGGGTGATGTGATTCTTCTTTTTTTTTACCTTGTTAAAACCCTTGCTGTTGCATTCTGGACAAGTTGAAGCCGAGATAGAGAGGACTGACAGATACCAAAGTACAGTGAGTTACAGTAGTCAAGACGGGATGATATGAAGGCGAGGATGACTTTCTCCAGGTCAGCATTAGTTGCTATTGAGCAGATTTTAGAAATAGTACAGAGCTGCATCAAGCTTAATTTAACCACCTGATTAATTTGTTTATCAAACCGTAATTGCGAGTCCAAAATGTTTTTTTTTTTTTTTTTTTTTTGCGTATGGAGTGGCAGAAGGGGCTAATGGACCAAGATGGGGAGGAAGACTGTGGGTTAAATGCTGTGGACCAAACATAATAACTTCAGTTTTATTGCCATTGAACTGGAGAAAGTTTGTGGCCATCCAGAACTTGATATCAGTGAGGCAGTTGTGAAGGTCGGATAACTTAGAGTGATTATTGAGTTCTAGTGGTAGGTAGATTTGCGTGTCATCTGCATAAAAATGAAAAGAGATGTTGTGTTTTTGAATGATCTGACCAAGTGGGAGCAGATACATGGAGAACAGAACTGGACCGAGTATGGAACCTTGGGGGACACCGCAGGAGATGGGGGCTGAGGAGGAGGATAAGTTACCAATAGAGATGCTGAAAGATCTGTTAAACAAATACGAGGAAAACCAGTTTAGAGCTGAACCAGAGACCCCCACCCATTCACTGAGTCTGTGGATGAGTATAGAATGATCAACTGTATCAAATGCTGCGGTTAAATCGAGGAGTAGCAGGACGGAGCAATTACGAGAGTCAGCGGCTAGGAGGAGGTCATTTGTCATCTTGAGCAATGCAGTTTCTGTACTATGGTTAAGTCTGAAGCCGGATTGGAATTTTTCAAAATTGCAGTTTTGAGACAAGTGAGACAGTAGCTGAATGAAGAACACTTTTTCAAGGATTTTGGACAGGAAAGGGAGCTTGGAAATTGGATGGTAGTTATTGTGGACTGAAGATTCTGTTTCTTTAAAAGTGGTTGGACTACTGCATGTTTGAAAGATGTGGGCACATAACTGGTTTCGAGGGTGCTCCTGGCCAACAGTGCGAATAACTTTTTTGAGGAGTTTAGTTGGGATGATGTCAGAGGAACAGGTGGAGGTCTTTATGGAGGAAATGATGTGAATAAGCTCTGGTAAGGTAATGGAGCAGAGAGAACTGAGGACTGTAGTGTTCTTAGGGGCAACGGATGAACTATTAACAGGAGGAGTGATACTGGTTCCGATTAAATTTACCTTATCTGTACAGAAGTGAAGAAATTCTTCACATTGTGTGTCAGAAGCTTCTAAACCTATATTGAAAGAGGAGGAGGAGGTCACAGAATTTAACATCAACAGTACTCTATGACAGTTTTTGTAGATGAGGTTGGAGAAACACTGAGCCCAGGTGGTTTTGACAGCCAGCTGGTATTCCTTTAACAGATCTTTCAGGAACTTATCCTGCTTCCACTTCCACTCTGCTCTTCAACAAGCTCTCCTCATATCTTTAATATTGGAATTGTTGAGCCATGGGGAAGCTGAGGGCTTAGTCTTCTTGTAACTAAAAGGTGCCACAGAATCAAGGGTGTGTAAAACTGCATTATTTAATAAAGAACAAGTTCATAGGTAGACACCAACGATGCAGCAGGCTGAGCAGAACAAGTGACAAGGGATTCTCTATAGGCCTCTGCAAACCTGGAAGAAGTGGAAGAGTTTATAATGCAGTAGCGGAGAAGAGCAGGGCGGACAGGAGGAAAACAAAATAAAAAATGACTGTTTTGTGATCGGATAGATGAAAGTCCTCCACCACAGGGTTTGAGATGGAGAGACCCGTAGAGAGAACCAGTTCAAGTGTATGGCCTTCGGCATGGGTTGGACCGTTTACAAATTGGTTCAGGTTAAAAGCATCTCAAAGTTTTATAAACTTTGACTCATGGCTTCGGGGGGGATATTGAATTCTCCCAGAATAAGACTATTGTCATATTTTGGTGCAACGTGGGAGAGGAGATAAGAAAAATCTGAGATAAAATTTATATGGGGTTTGGAGGTCTATACACTACTAAGCAGAATACTGGTTAGGTGGGACATGGATTCAAATGATGAGTATGGGCCAGATGGGATAGTGGAGCACTTGAGGGTATTTTTATAGACTATGGAAACTCCACCACCACAAGTATGTAATTTGGGTTGGTTAAAGTGAGAGTAACCTGATGGAGTGGTTGGGGTTGAGCAGTAATGTAAACATACCACTAGGGGGAGCTGTCATGGGTAAAAGGAGTGGCAGACTTTGCTGGGAGGATGGGGGAGGGGGCAGGGTCAGATGAGCAGGTGGGTGAATCAGCTAGTCAATCATGTGCGTAACACGCAGTATGCTGGAAGTTGTGAGTCAAAGGCTACGTTCAGATTGTAGCCTGAAGTGACCCAAATCCGATTTTTTCGCCCCTATGCGACCTGTATCTGATCTTTTAATTACAGTCTGAATGACAGATCTGATTTTTTCAAATGCGACCCAGGCCACTTGGATATGTGGTCCTAAAACCGATACACACCCGATCTTTTGACACGCGACTTCAGTCTGAACGGCCAGGTTGCGTTCATCCGACCTACACGTCATGAACACGCTACAAACATCTATTCTGCAGCGGAAATAGGCGGCAGCGGGAAAAAAAACAACAACCATGGCGGACGATAATGTGGAGAGCAGTCAGTGTAGGGAAAACAAGATTTCTGAGTTAATTCATATTTGAGGGGATAGCTCTATTCAGGCCAAACTGGAGGGGTCTTATCGGAACCGGCTGTTTACACTACACCGCTAGCGTCCATGTTTACTTCCATAAACACTGAGCACGCTCGCTGCATGCGACATCGTTGTGTCCTCCAATGCGCATGCGGGACACTTGCAAGGCGTTTAAGTTCACACTGGAGATCACATACAAGTCGCATTTAATTGGAAATGTGAACGACCTCGAAAAAAAATCGTATTTCACAAAAAAATCCAAATTGGCATTAAGCCCTGCAGTTTGAACATAGCCAAAGTGACTTCCCCCAAAAAAGCAAAAACTGCTAAATTGTGAACTACTCATGGAAACAAATGCTTGAAATGAAAAGATGAAAGCATCTTTCATGAAGAAACACGTTATCCTGAATACAGTAAATCATTTAAAGCACTTTTGTATCGTTCCTTCGACAAGTACTGTATAGATAAATTATATTATTATTAATAATTATTTTATTCTATGATTATTTATTTAGCTCAAATCACCACTATTGCTAAGCACATGAGGATGGTGAATTTATTTATAATGGTACACATGTGAATCAACCAATAAAGGAAATGTGTTAATTTTAGGCATGAGGTGTCTACATATATTTTTCAATATAGTACATTTCAAATGTTGTCTATGACGCTGGGACAGTGTTGTGGCTGTGGCTCAAAGGATAGAGACGAATCTTCCACCGATTGCAGGAATAGCAGTCCCGACATCCTCCTGTCCACGTATCAAAGTGACAAGACATCCATCCAAGGCCATACTGGCAAACCCCCTCCATCCATCACACAGAGTTTCAGCTTCTTCCATCAAAGAGAAGGTACACTTTCACTTGCAAAGCCAAATCGAATCGATATCTTAAATCCTTTGTCCCATCAGCCATTAAGTTTTTAAATAGCCTGTAGGTGAGCTTGTTGGGATCAAAGCATCAGTAACTCTGTTGATTTTATTTGATGTATTTATTGTATTTATTGATTTATTGTACCATGTGAGATTGACTGTTTGGTGATGTGGATGTACACTTCTGCTGCAAATCAAATTGCCCTTCAGGGATATTAAAGATTCTAAAGTAAAGTTAATTACGATTGTTCAGCGCATGCTCATAAGAAGAAGAAGAAGAAGAAGCAGCAGCGCATGTTTAGAGGGATGGATATACAGACATTTTACAACTATAGTGACGTAGCATATCGGCTCTCCTCTCCCTGTTGAATCCTACTGTCAGATGTTCAAGTTTGAGTGGGTGTGGCTTTGGATGGAGCACTGATGAGAGGGGGAGGAGAGTGTGGAGCATAGAGGAGGCTGAGAGGAGGTGCTACTTTCAAATCTTGCTAGCTCTCTAACATGACAGACTATAGCTTTAATTGAAACAAACAAATAATCCACCAAAGAGCATCATTAAAGTATTAAATTGTGCTTATTAGAGCTAATGTGGTGTTGCTCTGATTTTAACATAATATATAGTCACTGAATGTGTGTATATACAGTCATGGAAAAAATTATTAGACCACCCTTGTTTTCTTCAATTTCTTGTTAATTTTAATGCCTGGCTCAACTAAAGGTACATTTGTTTGGACAATTATAATGATAACAACAAAAATAGCTCATGAGAGTTTAATTTAAGAACTAAGGATTATTCATTTTCCATGGTTTTCTTGATAATAACCAAAATTACTTAAATTCTTACATCAATAGCTATGGCATTGTACCGCCAAAAACACTACTTTTAAGCATTCCATGTTTTCTTTTCTGTTTGCTTTAAACACATGATACACACAAGAGTTAATACTTGATTGCATAACCATTGTTTTTGATGACTGCAGCCATGCGTCTTGGCATGCTCTCCACCAGCTTCTGACATTGTTCTGCTGTCACAGCAGCCCATTCCTGTTGGACAAATTTTCTTTGTTTTTGGGCTTGTGGTTCTCCATTTTGAGTTTGATGATTTTCCACAGGTTTTCAATTGGATCAAGATCTGGTGATTGAGCAGGCCAAGGCATGGTGCGAATGTTGTGGTTCTCCATCCAGGCTTTAACTGACCTTGCCGTGTGGCAAGGGGCATTGTCTTGTTGGAAAATCCAGTCATTCGAGGCAGGAAAGAGTTTTCCAGCTGATGGAAGAAGACTGTTTTCAAGGGTAGTCCTGTACTTGACCTGGTTCATTCGGCCTTCACACAATTGCATTTGCCCTGTTCCACTCAGACTGAAACAACCCCAGATCATGACTGATCCACCCCCATGTTTTACTGTAGGGGCAAGACAGTCTGGGTTGTAAGCTTCTCCAGGCTTCCTCCTAACCAGTAAGTTGGCTGGAGTGGGCATCAATTCAAAATTGGATTCATCACTGAAGAGAACCTTAGCCCAATCATCAACAGTCCAATCCTTGTGGTCTCGAGCAAAGAGTAACCGGGCCTTCCTCTGCCTTTCATTGATGAAGGGCTTCTCGCGTGCTCTGTGTGACTTCAAACCAGCTTCAACAAGTCGGTTTCGAACTGTCCTTGCCGAGCAAGTCACATTTCTCGACAGTGCCCACTCATTTTTAAGGTCCCTGGAGGTCTGACGACGATTCCTGATTCCTGTTTTTTTTTGTTGGAATGAACGGCTGTCTTGGAGATCTTCAGTTTTTTCGCTACCTGTCTCTCACTCATGCCAATTTCCAGCAGTGCCAAGATGGCTGCCTTTGTTGCTTCACATAATTCTTTTGTTTTAGGCATTATGTGAGAGCTGACAACTTCTGAGTTGTGCTACGGCTTGAATGTAAGCAGGAAACCACTCTAGGCCTTTGCATGTGCAGTGCTGCTTGTGACATGAAATGGCCTCTTATATACCCTGGGAATCAATTAAGCTTAAGAATGTCAAATAGGACATAAAGTATTATGTGACCAGCTGCATTTTTTGTTGTGTTCATTGTATTATACGTTTAGTGGTACCAGATATTAGAATGAACAAGAAATTGAAGAAAACATGGGTGGTCTAATAATTTTTTCCATGACTGTATATATATATATATATATATGTGTATATATGTATATGTATACACACATTCAGTGACCAGACACTGAACGTCAAATTGTTCTTGATGGTGATGAGACCAGCTCCCTGCCACAGGTGTACTTGTAAATTAGTGAAAAAACACAGAATAGCATGAAAGCAACATGGATAAAAGTTCCTTAAGTTTGTATTAAAGCTTGTTTTAAAGAAATAAAAGTTATTGAAATAACCCAGCATGTGCCATCAGGATTTAGTTATATTTTCTTCTGCTCTAACATGTGAAATCACACAGAATTGTAATAACCTGATAAACCTGAGCATCTCTGCATCCTGCATAAACACAGGTCACAGAACAAAGTGTCAGCTGTTGAACCTAAACAGCATCTATCTCACCTGTTGCAATGACAGCCAGTATTTGTCATGAGCGCCTGGGTACAGCACACACACACACAAATCTATGTTTGCAGATGTGCAAATGTGTGTTAAAATGTTCAGACAAACATTTCAAGATGCTGTCAGCTTCAGTTTTTTTTTTTCTTGTGTGATATAATTCTCCATAATTAAACAATAAAAAACAATCAGTCTGATGTCTTCAAGTCAGTGTGAAGTTTTTGTAACAGATCAACATCATTGAGACTAGCCTGAAGTTTACTTGGCATTGGATCAGAAAGGAAATCAGTGGTGGCTAACATTACTACACATCAGCATTAGAGTGTGAGCTGTCAGATCGCTGTTGTATCACTAAAGGCTTCAACCTTACACATCATTAAAGGCATAATGCTGGTCAGCCTGTGCTTGTTTTTTGTGTGTTTTTGTACAAGGAGACAACTTTGATTAAAAATGCTAATGCAAAAAAGAAAAATGTCATTAATTAAAAACAAAAGAATTATCAAATATCAGATAATAGCCTGGACATTGGTGCAATGTCTCATCGTAAAACTATGAAGAATAATATGAAATCCCTGCATGTTTTCAGACTGCTAGAGACCAGCTTCACTCTGTGCAGTGACTGAAATGAGTTTTCTTGTCAAGGTGTCTGGGTTCAGCCTTCAGGACAGAGTGAGCTCAGATATCCAGGAGGAGTTTGTCAGAGAACTGACCTCTGGGTCCCCAGGCCGGGATAATAGATCTGGTGTTACACCAGTATCCAAGGAGTTTTGTTCATACTGGACAATTATTATTGGACAAACTGCTATCACAGCTTCATCAGGGCTATGCCTGTCATGAAATGCTTAATGGGGATCATTAATTGACAGATAAATGCAACACCACTAACAGAGTTTGTCTCCTTTTTCATGTTTTATCACATGCATGCTGTCATTTTCCATCATGATTATGGTACTAGTGTAAAACCACAGTGCAGTCTGGCCTGTTTTATAACCAAAGTGACTTTTAATGGAAGAGTGTAGAAGAAATTGACTCTTGGATGAATTCATTTTCATTGTGCAATAGATTCATTATCTTTGTCGAAGTTGTAGATGTATTGTCTTACATGACAGCTGGATTATATTCATATCATACGATTACACAAAAATCTGGGCAGGTTGACTTCTTGCATGGCATCCTCAGCTATCAGTGGATAAATGGGTGACAAAAAGAACACTTATCCCTTAAATGATGCTTAAAGCTCAATGTTAATTAAAGAGACCGTAAGGGATAAATAAGAATGGTTGTGCTTGTCAAAACTGACAATACAGTTGCCATCCAGGTGATAATTTAGGCTGTCCTGGTTGTAGACATCAGAGAAAACAAGTGTCAAGAGGACAGTAAAACAGGGTGGGTGCTTCTCCTGTCCTCACTAAAAACAGATGGGAAAGGCACTATAAAAATAAAGTCTATTTACCATGGTTCTGTGCAATCTGGTAGCTCAGGTTAGCAGATTTAACCTGCTGCTGCTGTACAGAAAGAGACTGGGATCAGGACTATCACACAGACCAGGACCTTGGTGGGTTGTTTTTCCTGTGATATGAAAAAGAATAAACTGTCATTGAGACATGTAGCTAGACATGTAGACTGTAGCTGTTTCTTATCTGGCCACTCTTAGGTTGCTTTCACACCTAACCAAGGGGACTCGGTTCACTTGGGGGGCTGAAAGTTGCAACACTGTTGCATTTATCACTTGGTTCAGTTCTGCTTTCACACTGCAATTCCTGAACCGCACCAAACTTTCTGAACATCAACAGTCAGGTATGTAACCTCACAGACTACAAACAGGTGGACTGGTAATCTTGTATTGTGCTTCTTTACATTATTAGAGGGAATGCTACAACGTTAGCGATGTCTACCTACATACTAGTGAAAACAACCGTCACTAATGCTAACGTAGTTCGTCAGGGATTGAAGCTGTTAATTTTCTAACTTTGACAATATAACATGTGACAACACATCAGCACAGAGTTTAAGGACTGTGACTGTTTGTAGTTGTGATTAATTTTGTTCAAATATGTCAAATTGTGAATTTATTGGTTATATTGTTCAGACGACTGGGCTAACTAGGTAACTGCTAATGGTGGTCACTCATTGTTTGTTGTGGTCTGGAGTGTGTACTGTACTTGTTTTACATGCACTACGTACCACACCAGGGTCCACTTGGAAACGAACAGAGACCTCCGTTTGTTTGGTCCGCACCAGAGTTCATATGAGCTTTCACACCTGCCCACAGGAAGTGGACTATCTGAGGAAACAAACTCTGGTCCGTTTAAAGTGGGCCACATGAGGACAGTGTGAAAGCGACCTCAGAAGTCCTTACGAGTCTGTACAGCAGCTGTTGGCGTCTTTACAAGAAGACTTTTCACACATTTACTGCATTTTCAGATTTAGCCAGCTTGGTCTCAGAGGAAAAGCTGAAAGCAGCAAAAAGACTGATCTAGGTTTAACAGGAGTTTTGTTTTTCATTTTCTTCTAATCGTCAATACTCTCAGTTTTATCACAATGACTAACGACATGATAATGAGACAGTGACACATGGAGTTAAAGAGCAGTTCTTCATTCTACCATCACTCTGTTCTCTGTGTCTGTCTTTGTTTATTCTTTGTGCATTTCTGATTTTATATTGTTTTGCTCATTATTTTCCTTTGGTTTGAGGCTCAGGTTATTTTTAGGAAGAGTCCCTCAGGCTCTGTCTATCACCTGAAGGGTTTGTATTTGTTTCCCTGAAGAGTTTGTGTTCTGTTAAACTGAACCAAACAAAGGTTAATAAGAACATCAGGCTCATAAAGTCTTAGATTTCACCTTTTATTTGTCTCTGTATATGCCAGAGAAGTTATGTCAGGTTTAGTTAGGGTGTTCTAGTCATTTTAATTTGCTGTTGCACTTGTTGCACATTTTTTGTGGACCTCAATGCAGAAATTGGAGGCAAATGAAAGTTCAACAGTTTATTAACCTTTTAACGGCGAGTGTATCACCTGTGACACATTTGCTCATGAATGACTTATGGGTTGCCATGGTTTCTGAAAGCCGAAAAATGTTGCGGTTTACAGCCAATATGGTGTCAATATGGTAATTTCACTCATGTTTCTTCCTGAAACCCATGAAGCAGTCCCTTTGAATATGAATGCAGCAGAGAAATTAGAAGAAGAATCATTTGAACAGGAACTACATTTATAAGGAATCAACCCTTTAACACCAAACATGTCGCAGGCGCATCGCACATGTGTACACGCAAACTTTGGATTTCCATAATTTGCTATCACAAAAATCCAACTGTTTCTGAAAGCTGAGATGTTGCTCTTTCCAGCCAATATGGAGTCATTACATTCATTCATACCTCTGCTAGTAAATTTTTGCACAGTGTAAATGCAAAATCTGTTACTCATATTCAATTGCATTGGGTTTTTTTTTTTTACCCAAATGGCACAAGGGGGCACTGTCACGTGAGTTATTTTGGGGCTTCTGGGATACGTAGTCGTAACATAAAGATGGTATACGCCACAGAGATGGAAGCAGGAAGTGGAGACATCAGGATCAGAGAGGAGAGCAACCAGTACTAGAAATAAAGTGATGATTTTGGTGAAACTAGCCTCTACTCCACAGATGAAACATGAACAAAACAAGATAGAAAACTAACTTTTTTCGTGAAGAGTCTCTTCTTTCATTTGTGCTATTTAGTGTTTTCAGAGTCCAAAATATATTCAAAATTGGCAAAGATGCTGGAACAAGGCACTTTTTGTTTTATAAAAGAGCTGGCACTCAATGAGTTAATACACAAGTATTTTAATAAATACGTTTGTGGTGAAGATAAATTATAAACAATAAATGCCAGTTCTTGTCTTTGTGGTCTTCTGACCACTCAGAGTGCTTTACACTGCATGCTGACATTTATCCATTCACACACACACACAGATACACTGATGGCAGGCTGCCATACAAAGAGACACCCTCTCACCAAATGTTAATCTAATCATTCTCACACATTCACTTAGCATTCAGCAGCAATTTGGGCTTCACCATCTTGGCCAAACAGACTGAAAGAGCCAGGATCAAATCACAGATTTCATTTACTTTTTACATACTGACAGGGATCCATGGCTGGGAACCCAAACGAACGACTCACAGACTTAATGACAGTTCTCATAAAAGCTTTTATTGAGACTTGCAAAGAAATGAACACGGAGGTCCAGCAGGGAGGTGGAGGACGGCCACGCGCCTCCAGGCGCGCACCAGAGAATCCCGACACTCGATTATGAATGGGGAACAGACAAAAACCTCTGTCAAAGTTGAGAAGGAAAAAAAAACATTAACAGTACCTAAAAAGAAAACTCAAACTAACTCAAAGGCTACAAAAGTTAACACTAAGGGGAATGAATCACAAAGAAGTAGAGGGGACAAGAGGAAACTACAAGGTACAGGGGAGATAAACTAAGAATGAACTCAAAAGCACACCTACAACTCTACTCTAAAGGAGGGAATCAGCTAAACAACATGAAACAGTAAACTAAGGAACAAAGAGACTAGGATCAACTCACTAAGAAGATTCTTCTAGTAAAACTAAGGGGCACGTGGTGCTAAACAAAAAACTAAGAAGTAAAGGGAAAATCAACTGGGATCAACTCACTTGAAGGATTTGTCTAGAAACAAAAAAGAGCTCTGAGGCTATTAAAATTACAACAAAAATTACCGCTAGGAAAATCAGGAGGCTGGAAACCGTAGAAAGCAAACTCTGGAGATCAGAAAGTGACAAACACAAGGGACATGACGATCACGCAACAAGACACCGGAGACGAGACTATTTATACAAGAGGTAATGGGGAACAGGTGGAAACAATCAGGGCGGGGTCAGACAATCACCAGACGCGGGAAACATGGGGAGAGGGAAGTGTGAAGCTGAAACGAGAGGGAAAACACAGTTACTTCAAAATAAAACAGGAAATGACAATACAACATGCAAGCACAAGACAAAAATGGATAACTTAACCAAACCAGACAGATGGATTATGACACATACAAGTTATTGCATATTACTGTACATAGCCTGTTATGTTATGCAACGTTGAATGGGATGCATTTAATTAAAGAAAGTTTTATGAAGGCGTGAATCTTGAGCAGTGTCAGTACAGCGTTTTATTCAGTTCAATATGTGTGTCAGAGGGACCAAATACAATAAGGGAATTCAAAGGTAATTAACCAGCTTGTTAACAAGCAACAAACAACAGCAAATTCAGTTGGTAATCACTGACCATTGTTTGCACAGACTTTGCAGGTAAACAATAATAGAGCAAAGGAGGCAAAATACATATAAATCTTTTTCAGTGTTGTACTTAATTCTGTCATAATCCACATTACTGTTTGTTTCTGTTTTTGTTTTTCTGTTCCCCTCTCTCCTTTTTGAGAGGCAGGATGTGTGGCTGGAGCTGTGCACAGCCAAAGAGGCACACCTGATCCCATTCATCCCATCACCCCCTCCATCAAAGCATGGTGTCTCCACTACTCCAGTGCCAGATAATCCTGTTAACCTATACGGTAGTGCAACCCTTGTGTCTTCCCTGTATTACTTACCTTGTTGTTTTCTCTTGTCCTGCTGTCTGCTCACCCTCATTTCCTGTTTTCCCAGACTCTTTGGCCTAATCCCAAATCCTGTGATTCAATTACTTTACTTTACTAATAAAGTTAAAAAAGTAAAAAATAATTTCTAACTTCAATACATGATGCATCTTTTGATATCTCTAGTTTCCCTCTTTTATTAACAACTTGCACAGTGCTGGTACAGAGGAAAAAAAACACTGGACAGTCTAGTTTTGCCAAATTTCCAACAGAATAATGAAAACTGAACTGGCAAACAGAAATTGACAGAAGGACAGAGGAGACAAAAATGGTATTGTTCTAAAAACTGAAAAAAGGTAAACTATCAACAACATTACTTGACTCCATTGTGCAAATCAGTTTTCCATTTCAGCAAAAGAACTTTTTTTCTTCTGTTAGAAATCCACTCATCTTTATTTGGCTACCATTATCTTTTATTGAGCTTAAGCAGAAACTGGTTCTCAAAGTTCTTTGAATCAAGCTGTGTCCTTTTGGGTTTGAAAATCAATCCTGCAGTGCTAAAAAGCCTCTCGCAGGCAGGGCTGTGGTGAGCTTTAGTGACAAATTGGACACTTACTGGGAATGATTTCCGCACATCCATGGTGTCACCTGGGCAGGTAAGGTAGCCCATGCAGAAAAGAAACAGAAAAAAAAAATGTACCGAAATTCATGAATAGTATATGATTTACTCTTGAAAGTGGTCACTTTTGCGTTATTTTCATATAAGATAATAAAAAGAACTATAGGGATATTGTGTGTATCATTCACTGTTGTATGCTTTACATACATTTCTCCTTTGCATGAAAAGTGTATCCGGATATAAGATCCTTACTAAATTTAAACAAAATAAAACTTGTATGATTTGGGTATTTATTAGAATAGTATATGATACATACACTATCCTTATACTTCTTTTTATTATCTTGTATGAAAAGAATGCAAACGTGTCACTTTTCAGGGTAAATCACATACTATTCATGAATTTCAGTACATTTTTTTAAATATTTAAATTTTTCTTTTCCGTATGGGAGGACTCTAGCTGTGTGGAGTTACACTGAGCACTGTCTCTCTTGATGGGGGAAAAGAAGTCCTCCCTTGAAGAACAACTGCTCCAGATGGCTTTTGATGAAGTCCAGGCCTGGAACTATGATTTCCCCATAAACACCATATACCATGGAATTAGATTGTAATTTTTGAATACAATTTTACACTAAGGGTGCATAGAAAATACACTATATTGCCAAAAGTATTCGCTCACCCATCCAAATAATCAGAATCAGGTGTTCCAATCACTTCCATGGCCACAGGTGTATAAAATCAAGCACCTAGGCATGCAGACTGCTTTTACAAACATTTGTGAAAGAATGGGTCGCTCTCAGGAGCTCAGTGAATTCCAGCGTGGAACTGTGATAGGATGCCAAATATTGCTCCTAAATATTCCACACTCAACTGTCAGCTGTATTATAAGAAAGTGGAAGGGTTTGGGAACGACAGCAACTCAGCCATGAAGTGGTAGACCACGTAAACTGATGGACCGGGGTCAGCGGATGCTGAGGTACATAGTGTGAAGAGGTCACCAACTTTCTGCAGAGTCAATCACTACAGACCTCCAAACTTCATGTGGCCTTCAGATTAGCTCAAGAACAGTGCACAGAGAGCTTCATGGAATGGGTTTCCATGGCCGAGCAGCTGCATCCAAGCCATACATCACCAAGTGCAATGCAAAGCGTCAGATGCAGTGATGTAAAGCACACCGCCACTGGACTCTAGAGCAGTGGAGACGCGTTCTCTGGAGTGACGAATCACACTTCTCCATCTGGCAATCTGATGGATGAGTCTGGGTTTGGTGGTTGCCAGGAGAACGATACTTGTCGGACTGCATTGTGCCAAGTGTAAAGTTTGGTGGAGGGGGGATTATGGTGTGGGGTTGTTTTTCAGGAGCTGGGCTTGGCCCCTTAGTTCCAGTGAAAGGAACTCTGAATGCTTCAGCATACCAAGACATTTTGGACAATTCCATGCTCCCAACTTTGTGGGAACAGTTTGGATCTGGCCCCTTCCTCTTCCAACATGACTGTGCACCAGTGCACAAAACAAGGTCCATAAAGACATGGATGACAGAGTCTGGTGTGGATGAACTTGACTGGCCTGCACAGAGTCCTGACTTCATAGAACACCTTTGGGATGAATTAGAGCAGTGACTGAGAGCCAGACCTTCTCGTCCAACATCAGTGTGTGACCTCACAAATACACTTCTGGAAGAATGGTCAAAAATTCCCATAAACACACTCCTAAATCTTGTGGACAGCCTTCCCAGAAGAGTTGAGGCTGTTATAGCTGCAAAGGGTGAACCAACGTCATATTGAACCCTATGGATTAGGAATGGGATGTCACTTAAGTTCATATGTGAGTCAAGGCAGGTGAGCGAATACCTTTGGCAATATAGTGTAGCTGCATCATAGCTGCATAAATGTTTATTTCAGACATGCATTTGCTCAGCCTCAGTGCCTCTTTTCATGGAAATATGAAGCTATATTTTCCAAAGATGGTGAAGTGAGGTCTTTATAACTCTCCAGGTGATTTGCGTGCTTTCTCTAGGAGTGACAATATAAACATAAAACACAGACATAAAGAGAAGAGAAAAGTAGTTCTGTGGACAGAATTACAACGCTTATATAAATGTTTTCTTGGGGGGAGTTGATGACTACAAACACACAGGGGACGTTAGCCGTCAGGGGTTTCAGCATGAAAGCCTTTTCTGCCAGAAAACATATTTATTTAAACCCAAACCACCATTTCACTCTAAACCTTCCCAAGAGGGGCTTTCTGGTAGATAGCCCTGTAGAGTAATGTTTCCCAACAGTGGCACGACAGCAATGAATTGAGGTTTATCTCTGAGGTGTTTTAGACAAGTGCTAGGTAGCGTTAGCTCAGGCCTGTAGAGGAATTCCTTTATTAATCCCTTAAGGGGAAATTTCACTTAACACTCTGTTAGATTTTTTTTTTTTTCTGTTGTACATCACACACCGGTTATGAAACACACATGCATTAGAGGAGAGGTGTCAGAGTGGGGCAGTAAGGGCAAGTATTTACACTTCGTTACATCCATAGACTGTATTTAAATGGTGGACGGAGCTGTAATGACATCACCCATTGGTTTGTGAACAATAGCAGTGAAGCCTAAAAGGAAGTAAGTTAAACTTGCTTCCTCTCTAACAGACAGCAGGGGGCGATACTGGTGGTCTGTTTTACCTTCCTGTCTGTGAAGACCTGATCCTCCTCAAAGTAGTCTTAGTGTACATTGTGACATTTGTTCCCTTTAACTTTTTTTAAATCAGGTTTTGTGAGAAGAACTAACGTTACCATCACATTAACACATGCTACACATGCCCTTCGGGACCAGGTACTTAGTGTTAGCATAGCAACCGTGATGTTATCAGCTAACGCTAGCACTAGCGAGCTGGCTTGATTATACACAAGCCTCCAAAATTCACATGAACAGTGATATTAACTGGAATGTTAATTATGGCTCAACATAACGTTACTGGTAAACGGTGCCAGTGTTTCCTCAGGTGAAGGAAACATGAAATCTGAGAGTTCAGACCATCAGAGCTGCTCCTCTTCAGGATGTAATGACAGCAGAGACCTGTTAATCACACGGTAGCCACGCTCCATTTGTGTTATTTTCACCATATATTAGATCATAATTCATTAAGTGAACACTCTGGTGTATTAAATCATTATTTAAACTAACCATTGAGACCAAAAGCTCACATTTATAGTGTTTACAGAGGAAATACAGCAGGAGAGAAAATGATCATTTTCACATACACATCAATACAATTGGACTTCTTTTTGAAACCACCATTATCGCCCCCTGCTGGCTGGTGGGGAGAATGCAAGTTTAGTTACTTCCGTATGAGCTTCATTGAACAGACTCTGGTGTTGCTCACAGGTTACTTCCCATGATAAAAAAAAAATATTAAACCGTTCCTGCCACTCTCTGTCCTGCTTTTGGGCACCTGGCAAGTTCAAAGTAGACCAAATGTTGAACTCAAAGCTTCTGAAAGGCAGTCCACAAACCAGTGGGTAACACCACATCATCTATGTCCACTTCTTATACACAGTCTATGAGTGTGTCTCATACAGATGACAAAAGGTGCATGCCTTATGCATTTGTATCAAATGCCACAGCCCCATGATAAAACGTCAATTTGACTCCCTGGGAATGAGACCGGACTGTTTAATAGCAGTATTATCAGCAGAGGTGACTCAACAAAGTTTCTAATGAAGAGCTGGTGTTGACTCCACACACACCCACACACACACACACACACACACACACACAGATGAGCTGTGGGAGTTGAATTGCACTTCACTTGTTTCAGCTCAGCCCTCTGGAACAAAACTCATCATCTCAGACATTATTTCTGTCTCGCCTCACTCTCTCTTCATCCTTTGTAGTCAAACCAATCAGTGACACAGAGAGGGAGGTCAGTGCGTGTCTCTGCTGAATACTGGAGTCATTATTTAAACTTTTGTCTCTGTGAAGTCTGCAAACATCCTCACATATTAAATAAAAATAAAACGTCTCTAGGTTTGTGTTCTGAGCAATGCATCTGTGAGTTATCAGTCATATTCATAGTTTCAATCCTGTTGCAAACCTAAACAATGAAATGAGCAACACGGAGTATAATTGGTTTCAGAGTGTTTCTTGGTTGTGCATTGGATGGATTTCTGTGGATTGCTCTCTTTTTCAGGAAGGTCCTGCTCACATTCATACAGCCCACACATACACACTTCAGTAATTATCAATTTCCAACTAAATATTGTTCACAACAACATTGAGGGTGTATCTGTGACTGGAAAGAGATTCTGCTGAAAACTGCAATATATGTGACTTGGAGCTTAATGATATGGAAGTGTGTAACATGAAACCAATATCTCACATCAGCCAGAGTCCAGCATTGTGGATACAGTGATATAATGGAGAGTATCTCTCACATGGTCACCTCTGCAATCGTTGGACCATCCTGAGTTGTCGTCATGGTGTAACAACAGTTGACAAGGAAACAACCCAGCAGCATGACTCAGACACAATGTTTACAAAGTGAAATCTGAAAGTAAAAAGTATGAAATATCACTAAGAACAGAAAATGGTTGACTCTACAAGGACATTAATAAACCTGAAAATACTCTACAAAAGTAATGAATAAGATTCAAGATTTAAAGAAATAATGATAAACACTTGACTTGGAATCAAATAAACATTAAAAAAAACTCTACAAAGGAAAGCACCCTTAAAATGAAGAACACAAATGAACAAAATGAAAACTAGCCTTAAAATAAACTGTCATGGAAACAAAAGAAAAGAGGAAGAAATCCAAGTTGATAACTTACAAGAACAACAACTTCTCAATCTACAAAGTAACAAAGGTACAAATTATGACTTTGAATTTCAATTCTGAAATGGGGGGAAGCATTATTAAAACAATATAACTAGAAATAACCAGAGAACACCAGCTGTACCTTCAATCCCCTTCAAAAATAAAACTGAACAAAAATAATCTGAGGACCATGTGTTTGCATGAATATACCAGCATGTCTGAGTGAACTCTAATAGACCTGGTAAACATGGCGCACTATTCAAGGTCCTGCTCTTCATGGACAGGATTGAAATTCAGCACAGCGGGTGTTATGGGTATGTAGTTTTGTATGAGACTATCTTCAGAGCTCCTGCCCCTGATTGGTCCATCGCCCTAAAACGGCCCATTGGTGCGGCGGTTCTACTGTGACGCAAAACGCCTTCTCCTCGGCCTCCTTCAATGATGACGTCACCACACTCCAACACTCCGGCAGCAGGAGAAAGACAGCCACAGACAATAAAAATGGCCGTGGAGCTCGACACATGGGGGCTGTGATTGCTATTGATCAGTGCACCTCTCTTTGTGAAAGTGTGTTCCATCCATCCAATATCTACCTGTTATCCTCTCATAGGGTCGCGGGGGGACCGGAGTCTATACCAGCTGTCTTAGGGTGGAAGGCAGGGTACACCCTGGACAAGTCTCCAGTTCATCACAGGACACAGACAGACAACCACTCACACTCACATTCACACCTACGGTCAATTTAAATTAACCAATTAACCTAATCCCCATGCATGTTTGTGGATGGTGGGAGGAAGCCGGAGTACCAGAGAGAACCCACACAGACATGGGGAGAACATGCAAACTCCACACAGAAAGGCCCTGGGCCGGGAATCAAACCCAGAACCTTCTTGCTGTGGGGCGACAGTGCTAACCACTACTAGATTGTTAAAGTGAGGTTAGAATGTCTTTGTTAAAGGTTTATGGCATAAAATTGGTAGGGGGGACCGGGCAGGCAGAGTTTAGTTCAATTGTGTTGGTAATTCTCAGTTGAATGTAAATAGAGGGTTGGCTGCGCCCTTGTATTTTTGTTCAGATAAAAGTGGTTACAGGCTTTTATTTTCATAGTCGTCTCCAGCTCGTGCTGTGATTTTTAGTGAATAGAGTATAACCACTTTTCTTTCTTTGTTGATTTTGGCGCCACCTGCAGCCCGTCCCCTTTTTTCTGCAGTGCCTGCCTGTTTGTTTTTAAGAGTTATTGTCTTTAATTTATTGAATAAATGTCAACTTTATGCAAGACCACCGCCTTATGATTCCTCCCTTACCCACAGACCACAGAGGGATGTAACGGAGAGGAAGGTCATTTTTTGCAGAAATTTTAACACTAATGACATTTTTGTGGTACACTTTTTGAAGTAAACTTAAATATTTCCCAGTGCTAATAATGTCTCCTGATTGCCTGCAGCTACCAGCACCTGTGAAACTGCTCTTAGTGCAGACAAACATTTCAGATTAGTCCTTCAAGTACAACATACAAAAAGGCACTAAAATCAGTTGCTTCAAGCCCCACTGGCGTCCCAACCAAACAAGGGCATCCTTGGTAATTTTAGGATATCTTGCTGACACCTGCCTCCTCAGTCACCACTGAACTGAATCAAAATAAGACCAGCCAGACAAGCCGAGGTGAGCTGGAACACTTATCACAGTTTGTGAAATTCACAATAAAACTCAACAATTGGGATAAAAATAAATAATAGGCTGATGGGTCCTGTGCTATGTGAGATTAGCTCAGGACAGATAGGCACATGCATATGCAACCAAAGACATAAAGATGAAGGCTGTGTTTCCCTGTTGCGATCGTTCTTTAGAGATAAGAGTTAAGTAACAAAGGTCGCCGCCAAGAAGGGTCGCTAAGATAGGAGTGTTTCCCAGATGCACTCTTAATACCCTTTTTATGCCTCCTCTTACAGTAATATCGCATGAACTTCCAGTGTGCTGACCTTGCTGTAGACCTTGCTTTGTGCACTGGTGCACAGTCATGTTGGAAGAGGAAGGGGCCAGCTCCAAACTGTTCCCACAAAGTTGGGAGCATGGAATTGTCCAAAATGTCTTGGTATGCTGAATCATTCAGAGTTCCTTTCACTGAAACTAAGGGGCCAAGCCCAGCTCCTGAAAAACAACCCCACACCATAATCCCCCCTCCACCAAACTTTACACTTGGCACAATGCAGTCCGACAAGTATCATTCTCCTGGCAACCGCCAAACCCAGACTCGTCCATCAGATTGCCAGATGGAGATGTGCGATTCGTCACTCCAGAGAACATGTCTCCACTGCTCTAGAGTCCAGTGGTGGCGTGCTTTACACCACTGCATCCAACGCTTTGCATTGCACTTGGTGATGTATGGCTTGGATGCAGCTGCTCGGCCATGGAAACCCATTCCATGAAGCTCTCTGTGCACTGTTCTTGAGCTAATCTGAAGGCCACATGAAGTTTGGAGGTCTGTAGTGATTGACTCTGCAGAAAGTTGACGACCTCTTCACACTATGCACCTCAGCATCCACTGACCCTGCTCCGTCAGTTTATGTGGTCTACCACTTCATGACTGAGTTGCTGTCGTTCCCAAACACTTCCACGTTCTTATAATACAGCTGACATTTGACTGTGGAATATTTAGGAGCGAGGAAATTTCACGACTGCACAGGTGGCATCCTATCACAGTTCCATGCTGGAATTCACTGAGCTCCTGAGAGCGACCCATTCTTTCACAAATGTTTGTAAAAGCAGTCTGCATGCCTAGGTGCTTGATTTTATACACCTGTGGCCATGGAAGTGATTGGAACACCTGATTCTGATTATTTGGATGGGTGAGCGAATACTTTTGGCAATATAGTGTATATAAGGCACCAGGTTCGATTCCCGGCCCAGGACATGGATTGTGATGGTGAGTTTTTCACTTTGACTTCAATTAAGGAAGTACAAGACAAGGTAAAACTCAAACTTGTAATGACTGAACCAGTTGTCTTAACCCTCAGTCATGTGGTCATGTCTGACATTGAATCCCTAGTACCACCATCTTCTGATACAAGCTCTTGCCACTCATGTGGATCTCAGGACGCAATCCTGCTTTCCCCCCAATGTGAAAGTCAAATGTCTTACAGGTCTAAGCCATGGCAGATGTTACATGGAGTCTTGATATCCTCAACATGTTTGATGTTACAGAGAGTCTTTATATCCTCACGTTAGATGTTACATGGAGTCTTTGTACTTCAACATGTTAAATGTGACATGGAGTCTTTATATTCTCAACATGTTTGATGTTACAGGGAGTCTTTATACCCTCAACCATAGTTTGTTGTTATGATAATGTTGTGTAGATCCATCCATCCATTTTCTACTTCTTATCCTCATAGGGTCGCAGGGGGGCTGGAGTCTATCCCAGCTGTCTTAGGGTGAAAGGCAGGGTACACCCTGGACAAGTCTCCAGTTCATCACAGGACACATAGAGACAGACAACGACTCACACTCACATTCACATCTATGGTCAATTTAAATTAACAAATTAACCTAATCCCCATGCATGTTTTTGGATGGTTGGAGGAAGCCGGAGTACCAAAGAGAACCCACACAGACACAGAACATGCAAACTCCACACAGAAAGGCTGGGATTGGAACCCGGTACCTTCTTGCTGTGAGGCGACAGTGCTAACTGCTACACCACCGTGTATACATAAATATCACCATATATATATATGTCACCAATGAAAGCTAAATAATATAACTCGGAAGTATAAAATAAATAAAATATGTATATATTTGAATCACTCCTTGCTTATGGTAATATTAATTTACCTGTCATGGCTGGATCTGTGAGTGATCAGTCAGTATGATGATTGTTATGAGTGGGTCAACTCAATCTTAGAGTTTCTTCTTCATGGAAGAGCCTCTTAAGCTAAGTGTGCAGGAAACACATTATTCTTTCACAGGAGCCAAAAGAGCATTACGCTCTTAGTGCTACGAGCCTCTTAACTGAATCTGGGAAAACCAGCCAAAGTTGTTGCTGTTCTATCAAAGCATGTGCACAACTTCACAAGAGTTTAATCAGCCACCACCAGTGCAAACACCTGTGGTGGTAGACCATGGGTGTGTGAGGCCTTTGCTTGATTGAAAGCTCTCTGACTCTCCAGCTGCCCCATTAATGCTGGACACCATACTAACTAAGACACACGTGTAGGTTTCCACTGAACGCCGAACGACACCGATGTCTGTCGATGATGTTATTATAATATTATTCTGGACCTCCACAACCAGCATCTACTTGTCCATGGTGTTAAAACGGTTAAACAGTGTCTAAAAATACTTATTGGTTTCTCATCGTCGGATTATTCGATCCACCAAGAACAGATTTTGAAAATCTAGCAGCTCTCAGGTGGTCTGAAGCCAAACACCTTCTGACACGGTGATCCATCAGTTTAAAGTCACACACTATACAGATAAACCACAGACATCTCCTATATAATATCTACCATCTGTGATAAGCAGGACTGTTGACTCATTACCAATCACAGTCCAGCCTGGATGATGACCAATAATGTCCTGATTTATAGGAATATAATGGAAGAATTTAAGCCAGTTGCAGTTTTGGAACATCCAATCATAATTTATCTCTATCTCTTACAAAAAAACACCAATTTGAAGCCCATTTTAACCATCAACCCATCAAGATATTTCACATAAAAATTAAAAAATGATAATGTAAACCTCATGGGAGCACTAGGGGCAAAGTCAGGGGATCACCAACGTCATCTGGATTTATCTTCTGGGAACCATGAATGTCTGTAGTCAGAGCCATGCTGCCAGCATGGTTAAAATACACCCTCTAACAACATGAGCTGTTAATGGCTGAGGCTGAATGTACTATTTAAAACTTTCCCTGTAGTTTATACCCAAAGAAGATGAAAAACTTCAACACTAAATAAATATCCATTATTTTCATCAACACTGCTTATTTATTGATTCATCATGCCTACAAACTATTTTTGCAGTGATAATGTGTTTCAATCACTGTCTTCCAATGTCAGAAAGGTAATGAACAGTGAGTGAGGGTTAACTGTGCTTCAGACAGGAAAATGAAAAAGATAATCATTCATCTTTTGAGCTACAAACAAAAACAATCACACGCACTCAGTACACATGGCCTCAAAGAATAATTCAGCATATTAGATTTAGTTTCTCACTTTAGTCCCACTCATATTTGTTCAAAGTATATGAGATGCATACTAACATACTGGGAACTTGAAATGACTGTATTATATCATCACTTATATGCATGGAAAACAGCCTTTATTGTTACTTATATATAAGTACATACATGAAATTTGTCCTCTGCATTTAACTCATCCTGTAGGTTAGCAGTTTACAAAGCGCCCAGGGGACAAGTTGGGGGTTAAGTACGCCATTTAAAATCCAAAGCTTGAGGTCCAATGACATATAAATACGTCAAAGTGATTTTTCGACAACTGGCACAAGAGGACACTTTCATGCATCGAACCCGGGAATCGAACCTGGTACCTTCTTGCTGTACACCACCGTGCCGCTGCAGAGCAATCAGTGTTAGAAAAAAAAGTGGTGATTTTGGTGAAAATAGCCTCCACTGAAGTTCAGATAAAACAATGGAACAAGGTAAAACCAATCATTTTTCCATGATGAAACAGAGAGTCTCTTCTTTTATTTGAGCTATTTAGTGTTTTCTTTAAAATGACTCAAATGGCCCAAAATACTAGCACAACAGCTCTGTTTTCTAAAAGGGCTGGCACTCAATGAGTTAACATGTAACTTTTAAGATGAAAAGAGTAACCATTTTGATCTCGATTGTTGCTGAACTATCTTAATGCAGAATTAATGGTTTATTATAAAGTGTTTCCAAGTTAACTAAATGAGGTGACATTAATTAAATTGGAAATAAATGTAATATAAACAGCAGCTTAGCAGGAAAAGTATTTTCTTTGCTGCAGAAGCATTTTAGGAATTCACGGCTGCACCCGCGACCTGCTCCATCATTGTTTACACTGTTTTCAACATCTCCTCAGGCTGCCTCTCAGATGGATCCATTCTCGTCTCCCCACTCTGTGTGGGGCTTAATTGATCCGACTGCCTTCGCTCGGCCGGCTGATTAATTGCGCTCTCTGCCAGTGTTTCAGGTTTGAGATGAGACAGAGAGAGAGGAGAGAGCGAGCGAGGGCATTTTGACGAAGAGGAGTCTGAAAACACAGCGCGGGGAGAGAATAGAGAAAGTTAGTGCAGTAAATGGAGTTCAGGAACTCCATTATGAGTGTGATTACAGCTCTGTATGATAAAACGTCTGGAAGCAGCAGTGACAGGCAGCTCCTCTTCTTTTGGAACTTTGTGCAAAGTGTTGGTGTCATTAAAGCGAGCAGTGCGACTCCCAATAATCCATGATGAATTTCTCTTTAATCTAAAAAACACTGTCATCACCTTTGTACAGTGTTTGTCATTCAGTGTTTGCACACATACACATTTAATATGTACTTTTTGTATCAAAGTCGAAACCCTGAATGTCTTTAGAGAAGTGAGGACCAAAAAAAACATCCTCATTTTCCAAAATCTGTTAACCAAAATGATCAGTGTCATGTTCTCACCTCCCATGTCTCGTCAAGTTACTCAAGTTACAGTTTTGTTTGTGTTGTCTTTTGTGTTTTTATTTCCTGTTTTATTTTGTAGAAACTGTTTCATTTGTGTTTCAGCCACTCCACTTCTGGCCCTCCTTTTTTCCCATCTAGTGATTGTCAACCTTTCATTGTCTCCAGCTGTTTTCTGTTTCCTCATGGTTAAATAGTCATGTTTCCCCCTGTCCTGTGCCAGTTTGTCTTGTTCAGCATAGCACACGATCAGCCAGTCCATGTCAGCATCAGCATTCAACTCAGGTGAAAGTTTGTCTACTGTGTGTCCTGTGCGCATTTTCTTTTTTTTTTTTTGTACTTTGGTTGTTAGTGTGTCAGTGTTCAGTGTAGTCAGTTTTTGTTTTTTGTTCACCTTTTGTGAGCACCTTTACTTTGTTGTTTAGTTTGTTGCCTTTTTCCTCTTTTGGGTGATTTTCATTTCTGTCTTTCAACAGCTTAGTCAGCCTCAGAGTGTTTTTGTTTGTTAGCTTTTTTATTACTTCCTTCCAAGTGAAACACGTTTGGTTTATTAACATTTGTAGTTTTTCTAGTCAGTGTCAGGGTTTCAATGTCAATGTCAGTGTCTTTTTTCTTTTTTTATGCTTTTTGTTTCAAATCTTTTATTTTGAAATTCTTTTTACCAGTCATGTGTTTGGGTTCAGTCGAGTAAGCCTAGGTTCTCTGAGTTCTCAATTACCTAAACAAAATGTCCTCATCATTAAAACAGTCCCTACACACCAAAAATGCCCTTACTATCTAAAATGCTCTTCATCACCTGTATCATAAACAATCATACATAAATAAGAAATAATCACACATTCATTCCATTGATGTTATTTGTAAAAATTTCCTTCCAGTCCAAACTTTTATCATCAGGTTTATCATTCCTCACAAGGCTGCAGGTCCTCTGATGACCACTAGATGCCAATCCAAGAAAACTGACTGGGAAAACCCCAAACTTTGCCCCACAAATACAAAATCAGTGCAATGTTTAGACAATCAATTCAGCTCTCCTGAGAGAACTACATTCCTCTTATGTGAGTCTGGGGGTAGATTATCAGCTCAAACTCCCCACAGGGACCAACTCAACAATGAATTCATCCGTCTGTGTGTGAGCAGCCTCAGACTGACGTGGCTCGATGCCATAGAACTGATTGTTCTATTTTTTATCATATTTATTTAGTATGCTGTTTGTTTTGACTGTCGGCCAGTATGAGCAAACATTAATAAAGAGTGGACCTCTCACTTTTCTTTCAGTCTGAGTCGTTGTGGTTTATATGTCAACAGTTTCAAGTCATTTCACCATAACAACCTAAGAAAACAATGTGCTACTTCATGGAAACAGTTTAAGGACCATGCTGGTGTGTTTGTGCATGCAGAGCCCATGTACTATTAATCCTGTAAATTTCAGTTTTCAGACTGATTTAAAGGCCATTAATTTCACTTTTTTTCTGCAAAAATCAACTTTGCTGCAGATAGATAATCATTGATGTCTCTAAACTGCTTAAAAAGTCTTAATGTAGAAGCTTACCCAGTACCAAAATGGTGGATCTTTCTTGTCTTATTTGAATGCTACACTCAGCAACCCAGAAATAAACCTTAAATACAGTAGAGAGCCTTCTGCAACAACAGCAGCTCCACATCTGTGCTTCTATTTGGTTCTCTCCAGGATCTCCCTGGTTCCCTCTGGTTCTCTCTGGTTGCCTCTGTGTTCCCTCTGGTTGTCTCTGGTTCTCTCTAGGTTTTCTATAGTTCTCCCTTGATTCTGTCTTGGTTCTCTGTGGTTCTCTCTTGGTTTTCTCTGGGTCTATCTTGGTTGTCTCTGGTTCTCTTGGCTCTCTCTGGTTCTCTCTTGGTTGTCTCTAGTTGTCCCTGGTTCTCTCTTGGTTCTCTTGGTTCTGTCTTAGTTCTCTCTGGTTCTCTCTCTAGTTCTCTCTGGTTCTCCAGTTTCATCCCTTAGTCCAAAGACAGTCAGCTCAGGTTAACTGTGACTCTAAACTGGTTCTAGGTGTGAATGGTCTCCGTCTCTATGTGTTGGTCCTCTCATGGACTCTGATCTGTCCAGAGTGGACCCTCCTCGAATCAGCTGGCATGGTGATATTCAAAGGGATCTGTCGACCTCTGACCTCAATATATGCGACTGCATCTTCACAGACATGCTCAATTTATTCTAATTCCATGTATCAATTGTAAAGTGTATCTTTTATTTATGACTAGAACAATTTAAGACAATGTTGTTACATCTCAAATCAATCCTCAGCTTCAGAGCTTTCAGATGATGTTCACCACTTCCTGTCATGTAGAATGAGAAGGATTTCATTGTAATCCAAAACAATTCATCCTCTGGGGAAAATGATTGTCCATACTAAATTTCATGGCAGTCCTTTCAATAGTTGAGGTATATTTCTGTTTGGACAAGCAACAGACAGACAAATATTGCCATCCCAAGAGCCATGCTGTGAATGTGGCGAAAAATCGGTGAAGTATAGTTTAGATCAGCCTCAATTAAATGTTAAATTACTCCTATGTAGATTAAAGTTATGATACTAACATCAACCATCATCACAATATCAACCAGCAAATGTAATCAACAAAGGTGAAACTTCCACTTAATACTCCCCTAGATGGGGTAGAACCAAATACTTGTTTAGCTGTGTTTGAGTTTGCTTCACTAAATTTTCCTGAGGACAGTTATTGTATTCTGCCATGAGAGAAGCTATAAACTCAGAATCTGTGCATATGATATACAGTATGATATACCAGCCTGATAAGTAAAAGAAAAGCACCAAAGGTAAAACACAGATTCCTGTGCTGTGGATTTAAATAATGAATGAAGTTACTCACTCCACCCTCTTTCAAACTGCAGATGATCATTCTCCTCCTATTTATCACAGACAACATAGGGCTCTCAGTGTTAACGCTAATGTGCTAATTTGTGCGATTGTAACTACTTGGACAAACTGCCTGAAATGTGTAGCTACATACGTGCTAATTTTGACAGCCATAGTTAAAGAGTAACTTGACAATCAGCTAAACTTGACTTTGTGCTTGATCTTCACAGCAGCCTTTCATATCTCACTCTGCCTTAAACAAACAGCTGCTCAAAGTTCAAACACAAAACAATCCAGATTCAAACTGCACAAAAAGAGAAATCCCCAACTGTTTCAACAGCTTTGTCGGGATTGGACGAGGTTCAAAGAAAACAAGAAGTATGTTAAAAATGATGCAGCATCAGCAGTTTCAGCTGAGCTTCTCGATTATAAAAGCACATTCAGCAGCAGCTGAGAAAACATTCGCTCCATCATGAAGAGTCTCGTGTTTCTGCTCTTGGTGGGTTTGGCCAGCGCTAAGGTCTACCAGCGCTGTGAATGGGCCCGAGTGCTGAAGGCTCATGGGATGGGTGGTTTCCATGGCGTCAGCCTGGCAAACTGTGAGTATGAGCCTGTGTTCCACCCTCATTTGCTCAGAAATATTTTTATACATGCAGCCTTCACATTTATCCTGCAGAATGAGAGTGGTGTCCATCACTGCAATGATCAGGATGACAAAGATTTATGTAGAGCTGGTGGTCATGGTGAAGGATTACACAAGTCTCAAGTCAAGGTCTCAGGTTTCAGAGTTTTTAGTTTCAGCCCAAATGGGTCTATAAGTTGGTCTGCTACGTTTCCTCTGCAGGGGTTTGTCTGACCAAGTGGGAGTCAGATTACAGCACTACAGCCACCAACCACAACACTGACGGTTCAACCGACTACGGCATCTTCCAGATCAACAGCCGCTGGTGGTGTAATGATGGCCGCACACAGACATCTAACGCATGTCACATCCAGTGCAGCGGTCAGTGATGAACCTCTACACTTAAAACGTTAACTACATCGGGATGTTTTCCTCCATTTTTGTTTCTTGCCCTGAATCACCATGCAAGCTGTAATAACACAATATACATACTGTTCATGTACAATTCCCATGTATTATCAGTAAATTACATGCCTCTGTGTTATGTAAAAGTGTCTGACATGCTCTGCAGACTTTTTACCTAATACCTAATTTGCTGTTAAAGGTGGTCTAAGTTTTCTCATCGACCTTAGCAGTGGCATCAGGCTGCTGTTTCTACAAAAATGTATACCTGATTTTTCAGAAAGTATCAGGTCTCAATGATGGAGGACTTAAGTGGATGAGAGACGGAGAAGCAAATTTGGCTAGTGTTGCTTTTGCCAGTGAAGTTATTACTCTCATTATACACATTGTGTTGTGCATACTGTACATACAGTTACATTAATGTACACTTTTTAATTAGCATCAAATTGTTTTTTCACAGAGCTTCTGACCAATGATGTCACTGTGGCGATCAATTGTGCCAAACGTGTCGTTACGGATCCCAACGGCATCAACGCTTGGTAAGATCTGATCATGTGACTGTGATGTGTTCGCTCCACAGATCCTCTAAGATGATGTAGTGGATGATGACCCACTGTTTGCTTTCAGGGTGGCCTGGCGCAACCACTGCAAGAACCATGACGTGAGCTCCTATTTGTCAGGATGTGGTGTTTAATCAACACATGGAACCAGGATGCTGTCATCAATAATAAAAGTCTTCCATCTTAGTTTCTGAATGATTTGTTTTTAAACTCTACACAAATCAAATCTTTCAGTTAAGTGTATTACAGTGTATCTTAATAGAAATGTGTGGATTTCAGATCGTATCTGTTGTTGTGCTCCCTTTGATTTCCACTATGACAGCTGTTAAACATGAATGTCGAAACAATGAAGAGCTATTTGAGGTAATTTCTTCATTTCATGAGAACAAAAGTTAAGATGTTTCTGCTGCTTAAAAAAACTCTGCACAAGTTGCCGAAAAAAAAAAAGTCAGTAAAATAAACAACAAGAACTACATTCACCAATTTTCTTGTAGCTGCAAATGATAAATGCCTTGAGTGTTGAACTGTGAGGAGTCTTGTCCAAACAGTCTGCCTATCCAAGGACAAAATACTGGTATTAGGGGTAGTTTAGATGACATATTACCAGTTACTTTTTTAAAAAGTAATCCCTACTTATTCCCTTAGTAATTTGTTTGACTACTAATTTCTAAGCCTGTAATGCTTCATGTACTGAACCATTATGCACCTGTTCGGTTGAGCACACAGCTTAACTGAAGCAGCAGAGTACGTTGAGAAAAAAGGAACTAAAAATGTTGTTCGATGCAAAACATAAAATCTATGTGAGTTCCACATGGACATATTGAATGAGCACACATTGACCCTGAATCACATGTGCAGAGTAGAACAGCAGCTCATTCTTTCAAGCCACACAGATGCTTTGTCTTCACCCCTTAAGATTGTCTCAAATTTGCATCATGGCCGCTTTAATCCAGATTGCAGCCCAGATATTGTCTGTATTCCCCCAATGCTGATTTGTTCATATTAACCCTTTGCAAGAAATGGTTTACCATTAATGCCTGTTGTGGCTAATTTGCATCATATCTAAATTCATATTTATTCATGTAGACAAATTAACACTCCCCACCTAATTTAGCATCAGTTTGAATGCAAAAACACATTTTCAACTGTAAATGAATTCAGGCGTTAAGGGGGTAAAGCTAATGCATTTAGTTGAAGTAATATTTTATTTTTTATTTTATATTTGATTTATAGTAGCAGGATTATATAGTTTCTATTTTTCTATGTTATACTGTCTAAAACTAAAAAATGAGGGAAAATTGGGTGGAAAAGTCTTGAAAAATCATAATAATTTGAATTTTAATGATTGAAAGACATTTTTTTTGGGGGGGGGGTTCGCTTTCTTCCCATATCAAACAGAAAAAAAATCAAACTGTGGCTTTCAAAACTGAGAACATGCCGAACTGTATTTTGTGTACAGTTACAGGCGTACTAGCTACATTTATTTTGGATTACTCTGTAACTTCACCTGAGATTTATAACTGCCAGACAGTTTCAAAATAAAGCTCCTTATTGTGAAAAAAAGAGGTTGGATACCAGATCTCTCTTTTCTGCTCTTTAATATCACAAAGTTGACAGGTAGTACAAACAGTCCTTCACAGTAAAATGTTTTACATTTTACACTTTTTACATTCTGGTCTTTGTTCTGTCTCCTCGTCCATGAACTCGAGAGCTAAAGTCACTTTGTAACGTGTTATCCCCAACCAGTGTTGTCCTGTTCATGTCATTACATAAAAACTGATCCATTCAGTTCATCGTTCACTGAAAATGTGTGCGTGTTCAGTAAACACAATCATGCGCAACACTGCTGGTTATCTCATGGTACCAAAATCAACTAATACAGTATATTCTCTATGTATTATGCTCACCAGATCATCACCGTCTTGTCATCTTATCTTGGCTTTTGTCACTTACATCTTTAGGATTATAGTAGCGTGGTAGCATGGCAGCTTCTCAGTAGTTCAGGAAAAGTCTCTCACTGTAACAGAAGCCTCAGGGTCTCTTTCAGTTTGCTGTGGGGGGAACATTTTCTTATGCATCTGATAGTATAACAGCATCTCATTCCCTCCTCTATGCTAATTCATTCACCACTTTTCTTTAAAATCCAAGGCTGGTTCATTGTCTATATGACAGACCTGGAATGTTTTCTTGGTCCTCAGTTAATTTTTTTTCAGGACTGGAAGGACCAGCTCTGTCCCTCTCAGTCTGCTAAAACCTGGATTCATATTCAGTCTCTCCTCTGCTACCTGGTTTATTCCATTCACCTCAGTTCAACATCCACTCAACTAAGAATACAAGTGTTTTATGATTGGATTGCCCATTACACAAAGTTCTACACTGCAAAAAAATCTAAATCTTGTCAAGAATATTTGTCTTATTTCTAGTCAAATTATGTCTATACACGAATCTTATCTTATTCAAGCCAAAAATGCTTGGTCCATTGGCAGATTTTTTTGCTGAATTCAAGCTTGTTTTTGCTTGAATTTTTTTGCTTGAATTAAGCAAAAAATCTGCCAATGGACCAAGTGAAAATGTCTCTATAAGATTTCTTGAAATAAGACATAATTTCTGAGAAACAAGGCCCTCCGTCTTAGTGCAAATTTTGTTCTAAGTGATATTGTCTGAAATTAAGTGTATAGACATAATTTGACTAGACATAAGACAAATATTCCTGGCAAGATTTTGATTTTTTGCAGTGTAATCTACTCTGCAAAAACAAGAGTGCTACAAAAGAGGAAACAAAATGAGACAGATCTACAGTAAATCCAAATACTAGCAGGAAGTGCTCTCCTAATGAGAGGAACTACAAACGATTGACAAAAGGTGCTTACAAAAGGTGAGGAACTAACAGATACTGACTACGCTGACTGACAAACACATGGGGAAGAAACAAAGTGACAGTGGCAAAGACAGCTAGACAGAAAACACACTGACGGGGAACCTGACATGGACGAGAAGCAATGACATGGAAGATCGTCTGGTGGCTTGGCATAAAGGACACAAGGCGTACTGGCACTAGACAGTGGCAGACACAGACATTTATACACTAGGGATCAGGGGCGGGGCAGACATTCACCAGATGTGGGAAACAGGAGGACAGGAAGTAGTGAAGCTGAAATGAGAGGGAACACAATTAATTTCAAAGTAAAACAGGAAATGACAAGACTAAATGACAAAACAGAAATAGTAAACATGACTTAGCTTAACAGGCATGACAGCCACCACAGGATTTAAGAGTTTGTACAGATATTCATTGATTTAAAAATGTACAGGTGCAAAAATAAAGTTTCAATATGCACTTGAAACTTAAACTAGATGTTAATGACCAATTGTTTTGAATTTGTAAACTTATACTTGCATGGATTATTATTAATTATTTATTTTTGTTATAATCAAAGTGTGGTTGGTGTAGGTAATTGAAAATCTGGATGCAATGTCAGACCATCCTTTCTTCTTTCAATTGTTTAAGTAGACAAATATAAGAAATGTTTTCTTCTTTCTGCTCCTTATCAATCATGTAGATGTTGATAATGTAGTGTGCATGTTTGCACATATTCTGCTATCGATTTCATGTAAGGAACAAAAAAACAAAAAAACAAATAATCTATTTATTATCTATTTTCTAGTTTTGTGTCGGTTCTGCAGCATCCACACTTTCTAATGGTATTGCTGACTTAAGGTATTGATGAGTATGAGGTGTCTTCCAAAAAATTGACTAAGTTTTCCAAAAATATGTATCATTTTCTAATACTGACATGGCGTAAACCTGTATAATGTGTGTACTGTAATATTGACCTTAGTTTATGTGTTTTTGTATGTGTGTTTTTCATTTGACAACAACAGTTATTTACTCTCATTTCTTAACCTTTATTTTACTCATTCACCTGCATGATTAACTATTGAACTGATGTGATGCAGGGTCCATCTGTAGAGACTTGTTAAGAGCTTAACATCTGTGGAGTTTAACATATACAACACTGAGTAATGGTTACTATACCTTCTGCCAAGATGGAAAGAATATAAAATATCCTATTGGACGTATTACTTCACTTATTATGAACCATTATTCTGACCAACTAGCAAACAGCCATGTACTGATGAAACCTTCATATTTCCTCCTCACAAAGACGTTTACACTCATCCAGATCAGGATATTTCTGTATGAACCTTGTAGCAAGACAGCTGTCACTGCACCAAAAGATGATTTCCTATCCATGCACATAGTTTTAAAACTCAAAGGCAAGTTATGATTTCAGATATGGGTCAATACAGTGGACAGCGAGGAAAAAACCTAAATCAAGTTTATGAGACAAATGTAAAAGGTACACTTTAAAAATGACTCTGTGTGCGCGCATACACACACACAGTATTTGTTAAGCTCACTGAAAATGACCACAGTCTGCATTTAATAGCCTCATAGCAGAAGGAATGAAGGATGTCATGAAAGCGATTTGTCTATTAAGGGACACAGTTCATTTCTTTGTTTTCAATAAATTAAGGTCTGGAATTCTGTTCTTATTTAAAAGTAAGAAGCAAGTTACTTAATTATAATGTACATGTGTGTGTGTGTGTGTACACAGTGAAATATGAGGCTGCATTTTGTTTAAAGCTGAAGAAAAAAATAAAAGTGAACAAGATTTGGATATTAAGACTTGCCAAGCAGACTGCAAGGAGGATAATATCCCACCAGTGTATCATGACAAAGGATGTAAGTGCAGTTGGGACGTCTTATTTTTGGGATGAGTGATAAAGTGAATGTTTTCCAGATTATGTCTGTATCTGGTCAAGGTCTGCACACGTATGGAAGAGTAATGTAAAAACTCAGCTAGTCAAAACAATAACTCAACCAGCAGCCTTCGTTATGTTTATATTAAAATTTAATATATCTTATTCAGCTATTACAACACAATTTCCAGGTTTTCAATATTTAATTGCCCAGAAATATTTCCATGGAACTCAGAAATGGAGACAAATAGCCTCCAAAGAATACCATTCTCTTAACTCAGGGCTTCTGGGATTTGTAGTGGACATAAAGAGACCTATACGCCACAGAGATCAAAGCAGGAAGTGGAGACGATCGAGATTAGAGGGCAAAGCAAACAGAATCTGGACAAAATGTGGCGTTTAGGTGTTAGTGGCCTTTACCTCTGATAAAACAAGAATGGAACAAGGTAAAAACAAACATTTTTTTTCAAGATGAAATAGAGAGCCTCTTCTTTCATTTCAGCTATTCAGTGTTTTCAGAGTCATAGTACAAAATATTCTGTGGGACATGAAAGATCAAAATGGCCAAAAACCCTGGAACAAGGCACTTTTGTTTTTATAAAAGGGCTGGAACTTAATGAGTTAACTGATGACTGATTTTAAGCTCTTTCATTACTGCCTGTTATAAGAACAGATAAAAAACATTTTTTGTTGTTTCCATTCATGACGGAGTCCTCCCACCCTTATGAGAGCCGTTAAGGTGAGCTGCACTCAGGTGTGAATGACTGCTGAGGTCTCTGGGGATGGAGCTCAATACTAAGTTGTAAGTGGCTGATAGATGATGTCATATACCTCCTCCTCTGTGTTGAGCAATACTCTTGTGGAGCTCTTGTTTGGTCTCCACCAATGTACAAGTCACTGCATTCTTTACTGCACTGGACAGCATACACTATGTGTTACCAGGTTTGAAGTTCATGGGAATCTTGAATTTACTGAAAATCCAGGTTTCCGTTTGTCTTCCCTCTCCTGTTGTTTCAGAAACAACAATAAACAGCAAACCTCAAGCAGTCCAGTTGATTCTCTTTGCTCTTTTTGAGTCCACTCCAGTCAGTTGGAGGAGAGTTTGTAAAGCGACAGAATTAGAATATATTAGAATATACTTTTTTCATTCAAATTCAGATTCCATTTAGTTTGAAGAAATTATGGGCTTTTTGTTTTGATGGAACCAATCAGATGTGGCATTCAAAAACAACCCAGTTCTGCTCACATCCACATTTATACAGCTGTAATGGATTTTCTAACCATATCCTTTAAGTTTCTCTGATTATTATTTGTATATTAACAATGGATGAGAAAGGGGCAAGTCATGGTGACAAACAGATGGTTTTGTTCCTCCTTTCTTATCAGTTTTACTTTCACATCATAGTTTTCCTTTCATGGTCTACAACTTTAGTAATGTGATGCATTCTCACCGCTCTCATTGTGTAATTTTAATAATCATTTAGCTGCAAAAAAGAGAAGATATTTCCCTCAGTACCAAAAACAGAGCTACAAAAAAATATGAATATTGCACTTACATTCACAAGATGAACAGAGACGTGACTCCAAATGAATGATAATGTTGTTTCATATCTGCCACTAATTAAAAAGTTAGCCATGCCAAAAGAGAGTGAGTTGACAAGAAAAATCAAGGAATGCAGATTTAAATCAAACAACAACTCTCCCATTTAAAATATATTAAGGCAAATTTGAGTATAAGTAAGAGTGAGGGTGCCACACTAGTCAGCCTATACTTTAAAGGCACACATTTAGTGTTGCTTTTAGGGTGTAGTAGCTAGCAAATCTTTATCAGGGGATAGAGTTAGATGTCAGGTGGCAGAAACATTGCAGACATTTCCAAAACTGTGTGGATAGGTCCAAATTCAGTAATGTTTCCCCTACGATCCATTCCCTGATCTACACTGCAAAAAGTGGATGTCTAAAAACAAGATAAAACCATAAAATCGGAGGAAAAAGGTCCTCAAAACAAGTGAAATTATGTCCATGCAGCGAGATCATTTCACTTGACAAAATTTTCCCAAATTAAGATTGTTAAATCTAGAAATCAGATGTATTTAGAAGGCTTAAATAAGCAGCAAATGCTGCTTTTAATAATAATAATAATAATAATAATAATAAGAAGCTTTACTTGTCATGCACACAAAGGTTATCCATTTAACCCATCCCTCAGGGATCAGTGGTGCTCCCTTCACTCCCTTAATATGATTAATCAAAATCTAACTTTTTACTGACCCAAAATAAGTGAAATGCAGAAAATGGTGGTTTTAAGAAGAGATTACTAAAAATTTTACTTTTAAGATCCAAAAAATGTGAAATACACTAAATACAAGCAGAAAATGCTTGTTTTTTGTGTCACGCTTGAATCAATCAACTTGAGTTTGTTACTGAATCTTAAAAGAAGATTTATTTGATGAGACTTTGGAGGAGAAGTATAATATATCTTATTTTAACAGTCATTCTCTCATTTTAAGATTTCCTGCCTATTTAAGACAAAAACGAAAAGGTTGTGCTTGATTTAAGATTGTAGAATAAAGTTGAACACTTAAAGTAAGACATTAACTCTTAAAACAAGATAAGTTATCTAACATATCTGAATCTAATTTTTTCATCTTGGTAAGAACCAGATAAGGTGTGATGTAACTATAAAGTGAGGGAGGTGTTCTCTATGGCAGTAAGACAATGTTAGAGACAAGATAAGAGAGGATTAAATCCAGGACTGAGCTAAAAGCAAGTGATAAAAGGTGGCTCTTTCTATTTGGGAGGCTGTCCCAGAGCATGGGAGGTCACCTGTTGTTCTGAAGCATGACAAGCACTGGTAGCAGTAGCAGCTCCATGTCTCCAGTTTAAGCTCAGTTTGAGTTTTCTGATGCAGAGCACGAACAGAGCTGCTGTTACAGGATGGAAACAGACAGGAATCCCTGGACGAGAGAGAGAGAGAGAGAGAGAGAGAGCAGCATCTGGCAGTGAAGCAGGGATTTAAATGTGAAGTTGCAGTGATCAGAAACTGGCATCATAGAGCCATTAGCAGATGTAAATGAAGGCAGAGCTGGCAGACTGGTTTGTCTTTAACACACACACAAGCACCAAACACAACACAGTCACCCATACAGACCAAGTCCAACATCTGGACTGGGAAGTGTTTGTGCCAAGAATCTGACAAAACTTGGAGAAAACTTGTGATTTAGCTATTTTTAGAGCTGAACCTCTGGGAAACAAGATTGTGATCAGGAAAAAAGGCTTACATTGAGATAGCTATTCATTGTGCTGATTTGCTCCATCATCAGCTCTGTTTGCCTGGTTAATACAGTTCATCAGGGCTGGAGTGAGAGCTGTCAATCAAACCATGGTGAAGAGCAAACAACCAAAGCCACCTGAAAAGGTACATGAGGTCCCAGTCTGTCTAAATAAATGATCTCCATAAGACCATGTATAATTTGTACAAAAAAAAATCATAATTTCATTGGTATACTTTGTAACAATATAAACACGAAGCCAAAGTGATGTAAACTGTGATTTGTTTTTTTGTTGTTTTTTTTTTTTTTTTTTTCACTTTTGTTGCGACTCTTGCAAATCTTGTCAACCCTCAAACTAAGTCCTTCTTTTCTTTTGTTGACATTTATTCAGCAATGGTCTGGCAACATCAATGTTGAGAACGTGTGGTGGTGAGTATGCAGCTAGTGGACAAAGGGACATCAAGCAAAATGTAAAAATAGACCGCTAGACTGTACGAAGTGTACAAGGAGGAGACGGGAAGATGACTGCTGTCTCTGCTGCAACACGTTGCCTGACAACACAGTCAGTTGGCAAAGATAAAAATGGATGCTCTAACAGCATCAAGGGTGTACTGAGGCTGTAATGAGTGTGGTACAGACACTTAATGAAAGAGATGTAGCCACATGTCCAGTTTGTTCACTGCTACACCAACCAGCTGAAGCCTGACCCTGCAGCAGATTTGTGCAGATTTTACTGCTGCTTATGAGGCACAATGGTACCAATCTGGCAACCTTATTCTTTTTACAAAACTTGAGAGAGCTGCACAAATCACTGATCCCGGCAAATGTTAATTTCAGCCTTCAGAAAAGAATTCAGCAAGCTGATGCATGTGACTGATACTGATCTTCTCAGCGAATCCTCAAAAACGATTTCTTAAAGTGTCATACTTCCTTTCATAATTGAGCTGTATGCAGTGTATGCAATATTGGTTGTCAACATCATCAAAAACAGTCATCTGTCAGCAGATTGTTAAAAAAAATACTCATAAACAATGGTGAATATAATCATTTATTCACTCCAGTCCAAGAAATGTACACTTATTAAGGTATAAAAATTGTCTTAAATAAGCAATTGTTCTATTTCATATTCATTTAAATTGTCATCATTTAATTAAAACCCCTGAAGACTTCTTTAAACCCGACGACAGTCTGACACCACAAACAACCAAAATCATCAAAGAGCACAGTAAAAGTTAGTAGAGTTAGCAAAAGCCGTCCAGCAGTTTGCAATCTGACTTTGGGTTCGACGAGGGTGTCGCTCGTCAGCATTTAAAAAAACAAAAATAATAATCATTTTATCTGCTTTATATCAAAAAGAAAGAAAAACAATAACAGGAATTAAAAAGTGAGACGGTGAGGCGAGTGCTTGTTGTGAGGTTAGTACAGATGATAATCACAGAGAAGATTAAAGGCTTCAGTTGTTGCTTTGAGCTGGTAGATACTCAGTTATTAAGTTATTGCTGCTGTTGCTCCTCATGTTCCTGCGTTGCAGTTTCTGTTGCTGTGATGGTTGTTGCCACAGTTTGCTTGGTGTCATATCATTGCTGGTGTTTCTGTCACTGCTGATGTCATTATTGCTGCTGTCGCTCTGGGAAATCACTTTAGTTTCCAGACAGAGATAGATCGTGAAAAGGTTGAAGCGATGTCCCACTGTGACAGCAGATCAAGGAAGGGGGGGTTCAGTCTGTGGGTGGTCTCTTTTTGGTTTGCCGTCTAGAGAAAGAGGAAGATGATCATAAACCTGAGGCAAGGGAAGAGAGGAAGTCTAGAGAGAGAGAGAGAGAGAGAGAGTTAGACAGACACATAGTGGGAAAACATCACTTGACAGTAAAGCCAGTGAGCGGACCTGGAGTTGAGATTGTTCAAGTTTTACCACTCTGCACAGCACTCATGAAGAAGCTACCATTGATAACACCGTCCCAACCCATGGCGTCATCATTTACAATGTTCTCATCCCACTCGTCACTTTGTCAAACCACTTTTATTTTCTGCATTAAAAACACTGTAGTTAACAACACCGCTATGGGTTCAGGGAATAATCACATGGTTGCGTTTCAAACTGTTTGTACAGTTTGTATGTTTTGTTTCTACATTTGTTTTGCTAACGTGACATGAACGGTCAGCTGATCAAACGGCAGTCTAGTTTTTGTTAGAGCCATCCACATCCCATCCGTCCAGACTGCCAGTCGTGCTTTCTTCTATCGCCAAAAATAAAAACTTTTGTCGCCTCGGGAAGGAGAACTGGCTTTGGAGGTGTGACGCCTTCTCTCTGCTTCCACCCCTGGTAAACGAATGCTGAGCGACACCAACATTTCGCTGGACCCGATAAGTTTCCATTCACGACAATGCTGCCGACGTTTCCATGCTTGCCGAAACAAATAGACAGAGCTCTGGTTTATTTTCAAAATAAAATAATCTGTTTGTGGAGGAATGTATAATTGGTGGGAAAAGACTAGGTAACCAGTTTTTTTTTTTTTTTAGACAATGTTTCACCATTTTAACACCATGGATGACGAGATTCTGATTGTGGAGGTCCAGGATAATATTATAATAAAATGATATTACGTATAATCTTGTTAGTCCTCATGATTCCAGCGGATCTGGTGGGCACTGAGTGATGACGGACAGTGACTGACGTTGGCGTCGGTCCGCATATAGTTTATACTTTATAATGTTAAAGTATGTAAATAAACCTCTTATGACAAAATTTATGGATCTTTCAGAATCTAGACTTGGGTCTTGGGGCTAGGGTTACAACTCTGTTTGTGAGAGGGCCTTTACAAGATAGGAAACACCAAGACGTTTGCGAGTGTGTGTGTGTGTGTTAATGAGCACTCAGGTCTACACTAATGTCTTCTAACAGATAAAGTGTGAACATAATTGCGAGGCTTCCTTCAGACACCTCTGAACACAACTCCACCTCCTCCATCTATTAAACCCAAATTGACTTGTTAAGCTTGTCTTAATAAAGCCCACTTAATAAAAACAATCAGCAGAACAAACTGACTCTCTGCTACCTTGTGGGACAATAAACACCAGCCTCTGGACAAAAAAAATTCCAATTAATGTGGAGAGGCTCCATGCTAATCATTAGCTTCTTCATTAACCCCTCGACACCTCCTCCCTCCTGCTGTAGTAATGGGGGGGGCGGGGTTACAATTAGAAACGCTCATCTGCAGAGGCCTTGTGTCTGCACAGAAAACATTTTAATTATACATAAAACACCAAAGTGAAGCGTTCTCACAGCAGGAGAGCAGAAATGATATCAAACATTTCTGTGTTCTCCTCCTGCTGCTGCTCCTCCCAGTCCTCCTCTCAGCTGAGGAGCTAATCCTGACTACCATTTATATCATTCTCATAGTCAGAGAAAAGTCCATCATAATGGAAATGTTAAATAACAGGAAAAAAACCTCCAGACTACTGGAAAACCCAGTGATCCAGTCCATAGATACAGTATGTTGTGCCATTTTGTATCCCTCCTTTTTAACTCCTTTCCATTTTGAATATCAGTTCCATTTCAATCCCTCCTTTTAATTTTAACTTCGTCAATGGCCCATTTTCAACCATTCCCATTTCATTTCAACCCTTTGTTGTGCAATTTTGAATCCCCCCTCATTTCTAATTTAAATCTTTATTGTCTTTTGAATTTTAAATCTCCCCCTGTGCCACTTTGAATCCCTTTCATTTCGTTACTCCCTCCTTTAGTCCTCCCCAGCTGTTAACATTTTGTTCATTGAACTGTTTTCAATACTTCCTTCTTTCTTTCATTTGAATCCTTTATTTGGCCATTTTAGTGCCCCTCTTTACATTTAGCATCCCTTCTTTCTATTTTGAATATCCAAATTTGGACTGTAAATTCCTTCATCCCTTCCATATTTATATTTTCCATTACCACATAATCAGAACCCTTCGTTGTGCCATTGTGAGTCCCACAGTCTTCCACTAGGACAATGCAGGGGTTGTTAAATACCTCAAACTTCAGTGTTTCATTGTTTTACTGTTTCAGTGTATTGTGTTTGTATCTGAAAGTGCTCCTCCTTCACTGTTTCAGTATTTTCATGTTTCAGTCTGATAATCCTCAGCTCAGTCTTAATTACTCCCTAATAATTAGAAAAACCTGATAATCTGCTCCTTAGTCGTGGCAGTTCCTCTGACTGACAGCACACACACACACACACACACACACACACACACACACACACTCAGCAATTATCAGCCTCGTGAATGACTTTGAAGCAGATAATTCTCTGTGTCTCAACATCCACTAATTACCAGCAGCTGAAAAATGCAACGGGAGTCTGAATCAGCTCCTCTGGAAATTACAAGATACAAAGCTAATAATCACACACACACACACACACACACACACACAGTGTCTTTTCTGTCAGCAGTGTGAATCTTCCGTCTCGATCAGATAAAAACAGCAGTCTGCACATTTAAAGGAACAGCGCAACGTTTAGTGAGATCCTTCTTGTTCTTCTTCCCCCAGAGTCGATGAGAAGATGTGTCTGAACATAAAAAACAAAAAGAGTGGTTCTCATCCTTTTATTTCCCTTTTTGGACTCATTCAGAATGTATGAAGCAGTGAAATATATGAAACCTACTGTATATGCCACTTTATATTAAAGACTGAATTATTATGTTGTTCGTGTATTCATTGTAGAAAAACAACATGTTTATTCGAGTGTAAAGCCATGCCAGCAGCCCTGGCAGATAGTTCCTGTGAGGCTCTATTCAAACATTTGCTTTGAGCTAAATGCCACCGGTGTCAACATGCCAAGACATTAATGTTTAGAAGGTATAATGTTTACCTTGTTTATCACCTTGATTTAGCAAGCTAACATTTGGTATTAGCACTAAACACAAAGTGCTGCTGACACTGATGAATGCCATAACATGCTAGCAATATGTATACTATTAATATACACTGCTTACACTATTTAGTGTACTATGTGTCATGAGTAGGTATTTGGTCATCGACCAAGGTCAGTGAAAGTGACTTGACATGATGAAGGAGCTGGCTGGGAAGTCAGAGGATAACCAAAGCCAGTAGGATTCATCCTCTGAGACCTTGAATGACCAAAAGTTGTATCAGATACAGGAGATGATTCAGATATTTCTGGACCTAAGTGCTGGAAAGACATAAAGACTTAACACTAGTATAGTGGAAAAAATGTGGTCTTATTAGGGCTGGGATAATTGCATTCTTCACAACACTGTGGTCATGTGATGCCTACCGCTGTGTTAAGCTTATTAATGTCAAAATGATCAAAATATATCTCTCTATATATTTGCTGTTGAAAGTTACAAGAGTGCATATAGTGTTTGATATGAAATATAGACAGTGATACTGTATGTATTAACATCCTGTTTTCAATGATAGATGGAGAAACAAAACTTTTCACACTGCAGCTCGGCAGTGGGCCAGACACACCACTCTTATGTAGTACTGTCCATAATTGTTTACGCTGCTCCGTTGACTTGATTTTATTCAACAAAAGCCGCAAATCTTGTTACAAAGTTGAACATTGTGTCGCCAGTTTGAGAACATTTTATGTTAGAGGACAAGGAGCGATTGGTGGAGTTGCGACGATTACGGGTTTAGTAGGGATAGCTATCCCAAAAGGTTCATTGCTAACTTCGTTAGCTACTTCCTACGTTCGAACGATGGATCTACGATGCAGGTGTTTCCCAACAGCATCGTCCGAATGACGCAACTTCCGATGTTTACAACTAACGTAGTCCGATGCATCGTTGAACGACGGAAGTGTTTCCCAAAAGCTTAGTTGGAACGATGCATCAGAAGTTGCATCGGAAAGTTGTGTCGTTCAAACAAATAGCATGGAGCTGTCGTTGAATGTTCGTTCAGGTGACGTCATGTCCTCTTCCTCTTCTTGGGGCTTGAAATCAGGATTGGGCACCCTGTGATCATGATCCCTCCTACAGCATGAATGAAGGATGTCACTTTAACTTTCACCTCACAGTTGAGGTGAAAAGACGCAAGTTATGTTTTAAAAACAAATGTTTGTGAAGCCCCAGAAGTTTCAGATTACAACGTAAATAGCCTACTATTAAATAATTATATTATATTATATTATTAGATAGATAGATAGATAGATAGATAGATACTTTAGTCATCTCACAGAGAAATTCACAATTCCAGCAGCTTGAAAGATGGAAACACACAGGAACATGCAGGGGTCAGGGGATAAAAATAAAATAAGAGCTAAAGTACCAAACTGTATACTGTAATAGACACCTAAGAGGAATGCAAGGTGCAGATTATGATAAAGTATGATAACAGATAATAACACAAGGTACAATTTTTGATAAACTATGAGATAAAAAAGAAAAACAGAAATATAAGGCTGACAGTTACAGTGCCGTTGCAAATGACAGTGTGTAACATACTGTACAGTTACACATAAGATTTCTAATTGAAAATAAGTCAATATTAAAGTAGTCCAGTTGAATAAGGTAGTGACCAACAATTGATGAACAAGAGATGTTAAATCATAACAAATATTACAAAACCACAACTCGATAATCGATTACAATGTCAGATATTTTACTAGGCTACATCTTATCTGCCAGCAAAAGTAAAACATCCTATCGCCCTCAGGAGGATTTGAACCCATGCCTAACTAAATATCATGTTGACACACTGCAGTGCAAACACTTTAACCACTGTCCTATCCCACCACAGAGTTTCACAGGAGCTGTAGGTATATATATGCTAGATGTATATATTTTATTTTATGTCTTCAATTTCTTACGATTATATGAAACAAACTGCATTCAGTTCTTGCTTTCGATGAGTAGGGTACATGATCATGTTAATGAATATTTCCCAAAGTTGCTAAAGATGTCACACTGGCTTGATGGAAATAAAACTGTTTCTGTCATCAACACGCTTTCAGCAACGAATACATTTGAGTGCCCTCCGAACGTATCCGAAACATCTGGAAACTACGTAGTTCGGCCGACGGAAGTTCAAACTAACGTTGTTCCAACTTACATAGTACGACAGTAGTTGGAGATTTTTGGGAAACAGTCGGAAAGGGGAAGTTCGGTCATTCGGAAGTACTACATACTACCGTGGTTTCATGCTAACTTCCGTTGTTATTTGGGAAACGCACCCCTAGTCTGCAGTGGTCAGGATCTATCAAAAGTGGTCCAAGGAAGGACCAGTGGAGAACCAGAGACAGGGTCATGAGAGGACAAGGATCACTGATGCAGGAGGGGAGTGAAGGCTGGTCCTGGTGGTCTGATCCAACAGAGCAGAGAAGTTAATGCTGCTGAAGATAGAAAGGAGTCACATAGCACAGAATAAAGCTTCAGGGGTCAGAGGTCACACAGGAGGACTAGCACTATATTAGACAGGAGGTCATCATGTTATGTCTGCTCATTGTATGTCTGCTGGTAATTTAAGGTATTTCAATGCATACAGTTGTGTTTGAACTCATTTAAAAAGTGATTTACATAGTTTGTCCACTTGAGAGAACTGACAAGTTTATTTTTGGACTGTAAAATCTTTCATAATTTTTCAATAACCAAATGATCCTTATCAAACAATGTTTTATGTGTTGATGGAAAATATTCAACTATAAAAATAATTAACAACTATAAAAATATCAACTATATTTTGTTCATAGTACTTATGTACTTCTACTAAAATTTGAAGTAACATTTTAGAAGCAGGACTTGATGGGTACGATGGAGTTTCAACACTGAGGTGCTGCTGCGGAAACATTTTTTTTGTCATTATTTTTTTTTATTTACCCTCCTTGTTTTACTTCCGTAGTGTAGAAGTAGCTCTGGTGTGTGACTGTCGCCTCCTGTATCATGTTCCCAGAGAAGAAGTCAAAGCATCACAGAGGAGAAAGAGGACGGAAGAAACCAACTCAGCCATAAAACCAACATAAATAAATTAGTAAGAAGCAGCAGTAAGAGTCACAGCAGCAGGAAACAAACCAAACAGGCTGAGGTTTCTGCAAAGATTTAAAATGGTTGTTTCAACAGCTAGAAAGCAGCCCACGAGACACACACACACACACACACACACACACACACACACACACACACACACACACACACACACACACACACACACACACACACACAGACTGGCTGCTGGCCTCTCTCTCTGGTCCAGCTATAAAAACCCATTAGTAATCACTCCTCGACTCTCAGTGGCTCTTTTCGCCCAAACGACTTCCATCCAGCCAATCTGCATAAATCTGCATTAATGGACAATTTTCCCTCCACAGAAAACAAATGTGCTTAAAAAAATGCCTCCTTATCTGTCGGCTTTTAGAGGAAACATCAGAGAGCAGCACACACACACACACACACACACACACACACACCAGCCCTCTCACAACACACACACACACGCACAATATTGCAGCTTCTATTAACAACAAATATATCATGACAGATACTCCACAGCAACATTTACAAAGAACTATAATGTGAGTGTTGAACTTGACAAACATATCCTGATGATTTAACTCCCCGTTTTACCAGAAGTGGAGCTAAAATTATAACCATTAACACAAGTTTCTGTCCACTGAAAATGCTGCCGAGTGACTCAGCATTTTTTGGCAAAGTTGCTCCATTTCTTAAGAAGACTAGAGCCACAATGAACAAATCAGTGCGAAGACCCAAGTTAGTCGGTAGTGTTTTGTCAAATTGGCTAAAATTAACATAAATAGACTCACTCCATTACTGTCATTTGTCATCACAACACAAAAATCACTGTTTATTTCATACGTCATAAGTCATATTCTAAATATTGCTTTTCATTTATTTTCATTTGCCATTTAAAAGCTATTTCTTTCTTGAGTACATGATGCAAATACTTAATTACTAATTACTAATTATCAGGAATGTAACGATGCATCACCAGACAATTAACAATCGATACAAATGTATGATGTTCAAATTATAATTCAAAATATATCAAATTAAAAAATTTAGTTTAGTTTGTTTTAATGTTCCACCCAACCTCAGAAATATAGTTTTTGTCTGAGAAATAAAGGAATCTTTTCAGTTATAATTTGTCTGCAAGTTCAAGTGCATCGTTACATCCCTACCAATTATCATTACTTATTCTACTATTTTCATCATTGTTGTTTTATTACATTCCTTTTTTCTACAATATATTTGTTGTTTTTGACACAGAAAATATGTCACAGGAACACTGATGTTATGAACCACCCTCCTCACCCCACACCCACACTCTCAACAGCATAAACATTAAAAAAATTTAACAAAGAAAAAACACAAAATTAATAGTTGTCCTGTTTTTTATGAGGCATTTTTGAGGTTTCCACAGGCGCTGCCAATCAAAAAGTTTAGTCTGATCACTTTCCAGGAAGTGCATGACAGTATTCCATATCTCTGTGTGAACATAGTTTCCCTTTGGCAACATAAGTTAATTTCTCCAGTGTCACGAATGACACCATTTCTGATAACCACATCCCAGGTGTAGGGTTGTCCATACTTTTCCACCTCAGTGCGATCACTCTCCTAGCCTGGAGCAGAGATAGATCAATCATGGATGCAGTATGTCACTTTGCCTGGTGCAAATAAGTGATTAGGATAAATACCTCATATACAGAGCTTTGCTCCAAGTGGATCCACTGTGAAATCATGCAGGTTACATTTCCCCAAAAACACTGGATTTTTTTTTGGCATTCCCACATGCAGTACAACATTATCACTACATTTCATAGAGCTGTCAGGAATATTCTGGTGGTAACAATCTAGTTTTACAGGTGCCACATAACTTCTGAGTAGCCACTTGTATTGTTTGAGATGTAGTGCTGTGTTCATAGTTTGTGCCTTCAGATGAGCATGTTTTGCCATGCATTTTCTTTTTTTTTTTGATCAAGGTCTTTTTTATTAACATATTAGGAGAAAGATGACTATATACATGTTCATTTTACAAATTTTTCTTTTTTCTCCCTCCACCCCTCTCCCCACCCTACAACACCAACATCCGAACACAGCAGCCAGACACAAGAAAGGAAAAGCAGAAAATAAATAAATACAAGTAAAATAAAATTAAAATAAAATAAAAATAAGTAATTAAATAGAAAAATAAATACATATATAAGTAAATCACATAAGGCAAATGATTAAGTCAAAGTTGATACCTAGATACATACTGAACACGTACATACATACGTACTATAATTCTATATCATCTGCATTCACATTCTGTAAGAAGTTCAGGAAAGGCTGCCAGGCAATTTCTGAATAAACCCTTTCATAGTATATCAAATTTTTTCCAGTTGAATATAATATGTAACCTCTCTTACCCAGTGTGCATATGCAGGTGGTGATGCATCTTTCCATTTTTGTAATGCATTGTAATGCATTTTGTAATGCATTACATAGCTGACCTTGAGCATCCATAATACTTACAATAAACTTCTTTATAGCTGAAAAAGAAGGTCTATTCAGGGAGTGGGTCTCTGATTTTACAAATCTCCTTAACTCTTTCAGTGCCACTGACGTATTTCGCCGTCAAAGTGTCTTTTTGGCAGCAGGTTGCAGATCACGGTCTCCTGCAGCCTGAGAGTAATTTTGGGGCTTCTGGGAGATGTAGTCAGGACATAAAGAGACGCTATACGCCACAGAGATCAAAGCAGGAAGTGGAGATGATCGAGATCAGAGAGCAAAACAAACACAATCTGGACAAAAAGTGGTGATTTTGGTGAAAGTGTCCTCTACTCTACCTCTGATAAAACAAGAATGGAACAAGGTAAAACATTTTTTTTTCATGATGAAATAGAGAACTGGCACAGGGCACTTTCTGTTTTATAAAACAACTGGCACTCAATGAGTGCTGCAATTATTCAAAAAAAGTGTTTTATGTATATGATATTTATTTTGTATTTCTTACGTATAACTCATTCATGCAGCTGTCACAATTCCTCCCAATGGGGATCAATAAAAATACTAAATTTGATTCTACTTTATCCTGATAGCAATCAATATCTGACATACTCAGACAAAGAAGGATAAAAAATCTGGTCTGTGTGTCACAGGGCTGTAATAAACCTACCTGGCTGTCAGTGTTACAGACTTTCTCCCCAGATTTATGGACTTGAGGAGCTACTTTCACAGGGAACGGGTTGACAGCACAGAGCTGAGTTTAGAGTAGTGGAAGTCCAGCTCTGGCTAGTCTCTTTAGATCTGACCCTGCCTTTAACGAACCTTAAGACTCTTTTAGCCAGATACAATCATGCTAAATGTTTGAAAACTGGGGTCCAGAACAGATTTCAGTGAAATGTCCACATCACATGCCTGCTCCCCAGAGGATGACTCTTATATATTATTTAATGGCTCCATGGTCTTTCCTTCATCACTGCCCTCAAACTGAGGACAAACTGCACAAAAATCTGGACTTAATTAAGAACAACTGGAGTTAGACGAATCCAGTGTGCAGTCTTCACATGCGGCTCTGAAAGAACTTCAGATCTTAAACTCTACAGCAAAACCTTTTCACTCTGAAGGCAGTGTCTGGTCTGCAGTGTTGCTTAGTTGCCACGGTGACCCTGACCTGGATAAGCAGCTGAGAAATAGAGAGATGATGGATGAATGTGTGAACTTAGGAAAGTAAATGTTTGCCTTTTTCTGAATTTGGTTTTGTTTACAGGCTCTGCAGAGTGAAATATAACCAATAACCAAACAAAGTGTAATATAACACATACACACACTTATCACATCAATCACACACACACACAGACACACACACACACACACACACACACACACACACAAAGTGTGCTAGTCTGCTGCATGGCTGAATTTCAAGCAGACGGTGAAAGTCCCATCCCAGCAATGAACACACACACACACAAACTAGTGTAGTAGTTTAGTGGTTCTGTAGTTTAACAGTTCTATACTTTTAGTATATACTGTATATTATACTTTTAGTATATATATTTTCAGTATATAATTATTGTTTATATCTATGCTACTGGTTGCTGGGGATTAATTGATGTGTGTGTGTGTGTGTGTGGAGGAGATGTGTTACTGTGATATGATGTCATGTGTCATGAGGTAAATAAGTATGTGTATATCACTTGTGTTTGTTTTGCATCATGTCCACAGACCTTTAAATCTCTATTTTTACCTCATGGTGACTGTTGTTTTTTACAGTTTACGCTGACACTGTATGTCTCTCCTCATCCTCTGTTTCTGTCTGAAACTAGGTTGTTACGACTGGCTAATGTTACCCATCACCTCCAGTCCTGTCTGGCCTGTACATGGAAGTATGCTATAATAACACTGTATGTCAGGAGATGAACAAGCAGTGCAGCCAGGGCTGACCTGCAGAGTGCTATCAGAAGAACAGAAGGTTGAGGAGTACTTCACCAACTCCAACTCCTGACACATGTGGCAAAGCATCCACCAGTGATTAAAGCCATCAAGCCCTCCCTCCCATTCTCTGATATCTCCTTTCTCAACGAGCTTAACAGCTTGTTTTGAGAAGGACAACCTGGAGCCTGCATCCATGGCAGAGCTCAGGTCTGCAGATCACCCACCCCTAACACTCCTAACACCCCTAACACTCCTAATACCCATACAGATGTCAGAGTAGTGCTGAGCACGGTCAAGACATGAAACGCTGCCAGTCCCGATGGCAGTCCTGGACTTGTCCTCAGAGCAGGAGAGCTGGTGGGGGTCCTGATGAACTTATTGAACCTGTCCCTGGTCCACGCTGTTGTACCCACCTGCTTCAAGTCCACCTCCACTGTACCAGTACCCAAACCCAAACTACCACCCGGTAGCTCTCACCCCCATCAAAGTGCTTAGAACAGCTGGTGCTGGCACACCTCAGATCCTGACATCCCCCCACCAGTTTGCCTACCATAACAGGAACACAGAAGATGCAGTCTCCATGGTGCTGCACTCTGTCCTCTCACACCTCTCACACTGTCATCCCCTCCAAACTAATCACAAAACTCACAGACCAAAACCACAAGGTTCAGGGACTCCCTGCTGAACTCTGTATCACTGCACTACTGCAGAGTTTGTACTTTCTGTATATACTGTAAATATTATTAATTTCTTAAATTATATAATATATACTCTGTATATACTGTAAATGTTTACATTCCATCCCATAACCTATACTCCAGCATATATATTCGGTCATATGTACATTCTTATTACATGTATATTCTGTTACATGTATATTATCATTAATTTATTGCTGCTCTTTTGCACTTCTGGTTGGATGCAAAATGCATTTCATACCTTGTACTTGTGATATGTGTGATGACAATAAACTTGAATCTCATTTAATCTAATAACTCATCTCGGCACCACTGCTCAGCCTTGCATCAAATTTTGCCCAGTGGCAACTTGTGGTATTGAAATAATCCCCCTGTTGCCCATAAAAATGTTTTCTCCATTGCAAAATAGAACTGCAGTCAATTATGACTTTGTGTTATGCTCTACTATATTATGATTTTTTTTATCCATGGGGAAAAAACTGTTGAGGATATTCTGCATATATCAGAAAATGCACCTAAAACTTTGAAGCTAGAAAATGTGTTTGGTGTGTGTGTGAGTAGTGAGTGTTGCTCATTGGACTAAATATACACAACTTGGGATCCAATACAGTTCTTATCATATGCCCGTGGTCTTAAACATCAGCTGCTTTAAGAAGAATAATCTGCAGTCGAACCCAAACAAAGAAGGTGAAGAACCTGCTGAGGTTCTGTTTGAACTGTCAATCTAAAACCATGATGAGCCTACAGAGGAGTTTTTCTTTCTGCTGCTTCTATCTTTCTCCAGACCACTTAGATCCGCCAGTCAAGGTATAATAACTGTGACCTGCTCAAAACCAAATGAGCGCAGCCTTTTCAATTCAAACAACAACTCTGGAAAACTTACCAGAGACTGTGAGGCAGGCCGAGTCTGTCAGTGGTTTAAAGTCTTAAAATTCACTTTTGTACCCTAAACTTCAACCTTTTTAAACCGTTCTTTGCTTTTACACTTTTATTGTTTAAAGTGCAAAACAGGTAAATGCCTTACCATCTTCAGGCCGTCTTTCCCTCCAGCAGCTCTCGTGTGTTTTCGGCGGCCCGCGCCAAACCGTCAGCCATCAGAGCCTCCTCCAGGCTCCTCCTGGCCTGGTAAACTTTCAGCTCTTGCTCCCTGTATGTACACAGTGGGAGAGGATGATTATGGGTCATATTCATGCACCTGAAAAATCAAGTCCTCCCAAACATAACAAAATCGAACATTACAACAACAAAGCTCCAAAGGAAAAGCAACATAAAAACCTTTCTTGAGTCTCAGTTACTTTGAATGCAGTTTGTTTTAAAAAAAAAAAATCCAGTAAATATAAAGGTGACTCTGAGGGTAGTGTGAGAGGAAGGCCGTGGCTTAATTTAAATTAAACAGTTCATTCTCTGTGGAGGAATTGCTTTAGACAATTTCATAGCAATCCAGTCTTTGGGACACATGAGGACAGGGACGTCCATATTTCAATGTGCTTTTGGTCTGGGGCTGTTTTTTTCCAGCTTTGGTTGCTTGGCTCCAGAGAAAGGTGATGCTACAACAACAGTATCCTCTCATAGGATTTTGGGGGGCTGGAGCCTATCCCAGCTGTCTTAGGGTGAAAGGCAGGGTACACCCTGGACAAGTCTCCCGTTCATCACAGGACACATAGAGACAGACAACCACTCACACTCACATTCGCACCTACGGACAATTTAAATCAGCCAATTCTAATCCCCATGCATATTTTTGGATGGTGGGAGGAAGCCGGCGACAGTGCTAACCACTGAAATTATATTTTATATAATTTAGTGTTGACAGTTTGTGTTTGAACCTTCCCGTTTTCACCATGACATTACCCACATGCACAGGTAGGGTCAGGTCCATAAAGAGAAGTCCTGACCTGAACCCTGTCCAACTCCTTTGAGATGAACAGGAACACCAAGTATGATCCAGCCCTGTTGGACCTTAGTGATGTTGGATCTTAGTGATGCTCTTGTGGCTGAATGGGAGTAAATCCCCTCAGCCAGGTTCAAAAATGAGGTGGAAAGCCTGAAACCACAAGAGTGGAGTCTAACCTTTGCTGAGCCACACAGCAGCCACAGGCGATGGTTACATTCACCTCGAATTGACCAAAAACACCATTTGAAAAAATATCTACTATCAACCTGAACCCTCACTTATCCTTTTTCGATAGATCTTTCCTTCCATTCTTTTTTCCATTTCATGTAAGTAATTGTGTCTTCTTTGTCTCTCTTTCTTTTGGAATCAAATATACATATATTTTTTTCATGTTTAGACTGCATGTAATATGTTCTCTGATTGGCTAGGTGTGGAACTCTGTACAAGCTTGAAAAGGCTTTGTTCCCACCTTGCACAGATTTGTCATATAATTTGTGCTAAACAATTAAAGACTAAAGACAAAAAAGAGAATAAAGAAGTAAGTTGACCTGAAGGTAGTGGTGAGCTCTTTAAGCAGACATGTTTGTTTCTCTTCGCTGTCACAGACACTGAGGCAATATCTGCTCCCTTTTGCTAAAACCAACAAAGGCCATAAAAAACACAGAGACAAAATCAGCCCCATTGTCTCTGACTAAATCTGGATGAATAAAGATACAGAAATAGAACAGGACAGGGTCGTGCAATACAAAGCTATCTGCTTCTCTTACAGAAGGGACCATTGTAGAGGATAAATAATAAAAAATGAATACTGTTTAATTAAAAAAAACATTAGAATGACTGTAACAATGCTAAAAGATAAAAACAATATTTAAAAAAGAAAAAAGCTAATAAATGGAGGAAAATGAGAGATGAGAGGGTAAAAAGGAGATGTGGGAGAGATGTTTGAGTTTGATGTAGAGGAGGAGAGAAGAGAAAGAGGAGGAGGAGGAGGCAGATGAGAGGAGAGGAATGAGAGCGATTTAGGATGACAAGCACATTCAACTGAAGGAGAGAGAGGAGGGGAGAGGGAGAGAATTGGAAATTAATGGAGGGGAGAGATAAGAAAAGAAAGGGGAGGAGAAGAGGGAGGAAGGCTGGAGGGAGGAGGAGATATAAAAGGAGAGGAGACAGGGAGGGGAATGAAAAGGAACGAGAGAAAGATGAAGATGGAGATGGAAACAAAGGGAGGAGAAAGACTAGAATTCTTAGAAAGATGGAGCAATGAGAGAGGTATGGGGAAAAGATGAGGAGGAAAAGAAGATTAAAAGGAAGGAGAGAAGGAATAAAATGAGTGAAGCATAGGGAAAGAGGAAAGGAAATAACAGGTAGGAGAAAAAAGACAGAAAGGAGGAGATGAAAGTCTGGAAGAAAGGAAAGGACTAAAGGAGTATGATAAAGAAGGAGAGAAGGGAAGAATAATAAGGAGATAAGAAAATGTGAAGGATGAGTGGGAGAGATGGAAGGAGTGAAAAGAGGGAAAGGGTAAGGAAGGATAGAAGAAATCATGGGAGGGAAGGAGAGAACGAGTAAAAAGGAGAGGAGGAAATATACGGAAGGGCTGAAGAGGAGAGGAAGGAAATAGTGATGTATTCCAGTGATTCTGCTGTAATGGCTTCGGCCAGCTGTTCTCTGCTCTGTTTCTACTGGACACACACACACACACACACACACACACACACACACACACACACACACACACACACAGTCAGCAGTGTGTGTCCACAGTGCCCCCTCCTGTCAGGTTGCAGTAACTCTGACCTGAGGACCAGGGTGACCAGATGTTTTGGTTTTGATTTTCACCAGTTTTAATACGTCCCACAAATTTAAATAATAACGTCAGAGAAAGTATTTACTCATGGACAAATGAACTGAACTGAAAAATGGTTCCCAGAGTTTTTTTGTGAGTTCATTCATCACAATCACGTAGATATAATAAGAACTAAGCAGCTGTAGTTAGTTTTACAGATTTGTACATTCTGTACATGCAAGCAAACTATCCCATAAAGAAATGTGACTTTTTCTTCCAGTGACTTAATAACACAACTGTTGCTTATTATTAGAAATTTTGGAAAAAACATTCAAACCAAATCTGACACATCGCCATTGATGCATGTGCATATGTTTCACAATCTGCAACAGAAAAATACTACCAGCGTGAAAACTGTAATTTCCTTCTCCTTCTCTTTCTTCCCTACTGAAGACTGATCTTCATCTTATCCTCCTTCTTTTCTTTTATGTATTTAAAAAGTTATTCATGTTCTTTGACTACATAATTGTCAAATCAGGGTGAGGATTGGAAAATCAGTAATTTCCCTCCTTCTGTGAATCCCATGGCTGCAAGAATTAATAACTTATAGCCTAACAATAATAACTTGACCGTCAGACTCCTCCACATGACCAAAGGAATAAACCTCACTTTTTCTCCATCAATCACTCATCGGTTCCCAGGCTGACTTATCTTCAAGCAGACATTGGTTTCTTTTAATTTCTAGGAAGACTGAAAAGTAGACGCATCAAACAACACAGAGAAATAATCCATCAGTGTAGTTTTCAGTCAATCTAAAAGGGATTGATATCGGTCAGAATGATGCAGGGCCTCAGAAAGCAAACAGGAATAAAAGGCTTATCATCACCAAACAGTGATGGAGGAGACGACACTGATCATTCAGAAGAAAAGTAGTGAAAAGAATAGTGAACGTTTTAGCTAACAGCTAACTAGCTGCTTATTTACGCATTTGGAAGTTTAAAGAAGAATATCTTTCACATTTACTTCATTTCATCAAAATTTTCCTGTTTTTGGATTTTTATTCAGTAAAAGTTATAACTAAAAAGTACTAACACTAATACACTTTTCAGCAACTAAAACTGCAGTAAGTCCAGTTGTCAACTAAAACTTCACAGGATTAAAACAAATGAATAAAACTAAAGCATTTTTGTTTTAGACTAAATCTAGAAAGTAGTGTTGCACTCATCAAGAAAATATGACAAAATATCATTACTGTTAAAAATGCACTTCCCATAAAGTGAAATGGATGAATTCTAGAGTGTATAACAATAATATAATCATAAAATAATCATGTTTGAGTTGTGAAATAAGTTAGACTAAAAGAAAAAAAATGTTTCATCCATACTACACTAGGTAATTAAACTATATTGACTGGATTATAGAACTACATTATGATTTGGATTGACTAAAACTAGACTAAACTATCAGTTTTCGTTGACTAAAACTAGATGGAAATAGTCATGGGTTATTCTGACTAAAATTGACTTTTAGTCTCTTGAACTTGACTGGACAAAAAGAGTATGAACGTGACTAAAACTAATAAAAAATGACAGTTTGACCCAAAGACTAGACTAAAAATGAAATTAAAACAGGGCACTGACATGACACTATTTGAAAGCTGTCACAATTAACACCAAACCAATAATAGTTTTTTATTACATGACAATGTTGTTACAAAAAAAAAATACCTTCCTATCCTTTTGGATGGCCTTCAGAGATTTACTCGCCAATCGTTTTCTTCAAGAATTCAAAGTAGAATGGCTAATTGATATACAAATTATAAATTTGAGGATGGAGTATTCCTTAAGGGTTTCTTAAATGCCTAAATGAGTTGTGAGTTGAGTAAGTGGGACAAACAATAACTGACTTCCTGTTTTCAGATCACCATCATGCACCTATCCCTTTATAACCTTGCAGAGACACTTTCTGTCTTCTTTTAGGTTGACTGAGTGTTGTGACAGTTATTGCACAAATAAAACAGTGGAAATAATGACTAGCGTGGGACCATGTGAAGGCTGAGTCTCTCACCGGATGTGTTCGTCAGTGACGGTGAAGGCCTTGCAGAGCGGCTGGGACGTGTTCAGCCAGATGGCTGGGTTCTTCTCAGCAGCCACAGACGTCTGTCCTGTTATAGGAGCAGAGCTCATGTGCAGAGCACTGGCAATGGCCGACAGCAGAGTGTCATCGCTGGAGTCTGGACCAACACCTGCAGAGAGGTCAGGGGTCAGGGGTCAGGACTGGAGCATGTGGTGCATGTTCAGCCTTATGATGGAGACTTACTCTGCAGGCCTTTAGGCAGGTCCATGGTCCGCAGGACTTCCTCTGTGACATCTGATGAATGCAGACCTTTCAACCTCCTCTCCCAAAACAGCTGCAGACAGATGGCACATGGAGCTGAATATCTGCTGGGGACTGTCACATCCTCCTCATAGTTTAACTTCACTTTCTACAGGCGACCACTGGAGTTACTGTACTGTGAAGCAGCTACAGGAAGTTTCTACAGGCCACAGTGGAGCTGACTTATGCCTCCTCAAAAATGTAACTACAAGTCATGGTAACAGCCGTTATACAGACACAAATCTCCTGGGTGAGAGTCTTGTGTCCAGGGGCAGATCACCACAAAACACAAAAAAACTATGAAAGATAATAAGATCTTCATCTTTCCTCCTCTCTGTGCTTCATGCTCCTTCACAACATCCACCTCCACTTCCTCCACCTCCTGTCCTCATGTGTCTTGTCATCACACCAACTTTCATTCCCTCTGCAGAACACTGCTGCTGTTCCCATGATGCCTCAGCACCCTCTAGTGGCTCTAGTCACCATGACAACCTGGTTTCCTCCAGCATCTCTTGTGTAACAGTCTGACCTCGCCCTCAGGCATTACCATGGCGACACCAGTGTGTGTGTGTGTGTGTGTGTGTGTGTGTGTGTGTGTGTGTGTGTGTGTGTGTGTGTGTTTCTCACCTGTCTGGGCTGCTCACTAGCTCTCTGCAGGTCTGCCTTCACTTTGTTGCCGGGGTGACTCGTAACCTTGGTAACAGGCTGTTTAAAGATGGATGCCGTCTGTCTGATTGGCAGGGCTGTGTTCAGGTCCGGTTTACCTCCCTGGATGACACAGAGAGAGTCTGTGTGTTGGTGACATGTTTCCTTTCCTTTACCTTTCCTTCTATCCTAACTTCTGTCATTTCCTTCCCTCCCTCTCTCCTGCTTCCTGCTATCATTTTTTTACATTCTTCCATTCCTTTCTTTCCCCCTGATCTGGTCTACCCTTCTAAACGTAAGACAGAGAGCAATAATACCTCGTCTACGTCTGTGTGTGTGTGTGTGTGTGTGTGTGTGTTAAAGTAATGATGTGTGAAGAGCAGCAGCAGAAAGTTATGAACCGTGTCAATTTTGCAAACAAACACACACACACACACACACACACACACACACACACACACACAATAAAGACAAACAGGGCACAGGCATGAGATAGGCCTCTTTCAAAGAGGGCATCTGTCCATTTGTGATGTCATATCCTACAATATTTAGACTGGTTAACAGTTTAAACATCAATGAATTAAATGTGTTAGTTAGGGTTAGGGTCAAACCCAAGCAATTGCCTAGCTCTAATAAGAGCTGTGTTTATGCCTCTTTCTCTTTTCCTTTCATCCTTTACAAATTTAATGATTTAACTTTAACGATGTTCTTTGGTGGATTATTTGTTTGCTGAATTACAGGAGAAGCTTGGACAGATTCAGAAAAGATGGTTCATCTAATTTTATCAGCACGTTTGATCATTAGTTATGACTGTGTGTAGTTTCCTTCATTTTTTTGGATTTAGTTCTGCTTCATGACCTGCTTGATCTCTGGCAACAGCCCTAGCCCTAGTTGTTTTTGGCCATGGAGTTGTTTTTGTTTTTTGACAAAAACAACTCCATGGCCTAAAAATAAGCTTTGAGCATCTCCTGTCACACGTTAGGACAACCCAGGTAGGAATCATTCCAGCACATGTAGGAATCATTTCATAGGTTATGACTGTCCATAAAATGTTCTTGATTATTCCTGGTTGGGTTTATCATAGCACAATAGAACACACCTGCATACATGCATAGAGGCATGCCAGCACACTTGCTTTACACACACCAAAACACACACACCAAACACACTCTGATCTGTGTGGGTGGAACTTGTTATTGCAGCAACACTGGTCTGTCTGTTAGCACAGCTAAAAACCAGTGGTTTTCAAAGTGGGTTCCAAGGACCCAGCAAAAAGGGGAATCATTTATTTTCACTGTAACACAAAGACAGAATATATATGCAATATTGACTTTTCTTTAGTAGTTATGCCCAATGTTCCTTTTACTTTTACTTATCTTACTAATAACTTTGTTATTCTAACAGACCCTGGTGTTGACATTATTCTTACATGCCTTATTTTTATTACTCTGTTGTGTTAAATATTATTAAGTTGCTGTCATTTTTGAGCTCTCTGGTAAAATAATTCCCTTCAGCATTAATAGTAGGTTTATCTTATCTCTCTTCTGACTATTTTGGTTATTATTACTTTCTGAAATACAATAACAAAAGAGCAGAGGTTCTCTCAGACAAAATCCTATCAAATGGGGTCTCTGGTTTAATTTGCACTAGTTTAGGGGTCCTTGACATGGAAAAGTACTGATGCTTTTAGGCTTTGTTAGTATCAGTTAGGTTGTGTGTGTGTGTGTGTGTGTGTGTGTGTGTGTGTGTGTGTGCATGTGCTTCATTCACAATAAATATGACACAACATATATTAAGTAATGTGCAAAATCAAATGGCCAAGAAACAGAGGGAAGCCACCTGCAAGACAAGTGAAAGTCAAAATGTCCACAAGACTTTTCTTTGTTTTGTGAGACAAATCTGAGTCAAGACATTCAGGAGATCCAGACAAGTCTACTAGGTCAGGACACCCACAGGACAAGTCCATGTTCAATATGTCAGTGACATTGAGACTGAACACCACAAGGTTGAGACGTCCCAGACAAAACACACAGAAAATGGAGAAGAGTCCTGGTCAAAACACCCACGAGACTAAGAGAAGTCCTAAATAAAACAGCGACTGCTCAGAGATAAGTCACGAGGCTGGACAGAGTTCTACCACCCTGGTATAAATGATGATCAGATGAGTTTGCACTCCCACCATAGGTGTATGTGTATGACACAATATGAAGGCATAAAAGAAGACATCTAATGTGGAACACAAGGAAGTCTCGGAGTTAGCAATAAAGCTACTGTTTTGTATGGACATAAGCAGCCTTAGCTCATCATTAAGGTCACGATCAAAACAGCGTAGACATCAGGTATAACATCCTGGTCATGTGATGCCTACCGTGGTGTTGAGCTCGTCATCGCAATATATTAAAATAATAAAAAACTAAATCTACATTATATATATTTGCTGTTGAAAGTCAAAGGAGTGCCTCTAGTGTTTGATATGAAATAAAAACAGTAATATTTAGTAATATCTAGGCCTGTCACAATAATCAATAAATCAATTTATCATAGAATAAATGAAAACAAAGTTGGTCATATATCGCCATGCGCATGCGCACTTGTTTTCCTCATCTTTCTTTCCCAAAGAGGCTACTTAAGAAGAGGTTCACACTGTGCATCTTTCTCAACACGTGGGTGTGTTGGTTCCACAGCAGAATGAACAGAGTGAGACCTCCTGTCAGTCATAAAGTCTCTTTGTCTCAGTGGGAGGAGGAGGGGCCGCTGGCAGACACACAAAGAGCAGCTGGAGCAGGTGAGCTGGTGAGGAGTAGACAGCCAGGTAACGAGGAGAAACTAGTAGGAATAATGAAAGAGATGATTTCAAAGCTAAATGCCCCAGCCCTGATTACAACGACAAATACCAGGGTCCCTGTTAAGGTTATGGCAGAGTGCGCAGTCTTCAGTTGCATAAGGAGGATAAGTAGAACATACTCAGGTTTGCCTCTTGGAATATTTATTTTAATGATAACGTGTGGACAATAATGAACCGTGTCCTCTCTTCATTGTGGCATACATAACACACACAGCACCAACTGGAGATGTGGTGACATCATGGGTTTACGTACCGTAAACATTGTACTATATAGGAGAATACAGTCTACCGTAGTACCAAGAGTAAGGGCGGCATTTAATTCTAACACTTAAAGCCCCAACTTCTTCAGCCCGACCCTTCTCTCAGTGCTCATTTCTTTCTACGGTTGACGAAGGTGAACATTCGCAATATGGCGAGATGTCGAATATGACTTCTACTAGAATTCTGTCAGATGATGAAGTCAGTGTTGTAAATTGTTATTACTGTCATGTCAGGTAACTTCAGCGTCTCGTTGGAAGTTCCTTTCCCTAATTAGCTCCTTCCATTTCGGAGAAGCCACTCCAGTGTTCACTCTTGTTTTGGAGTGTCGCCGGTTTCTTCTCTATTTTGCTCTCTTTTCCTTTTTGTCGGGGATGGACGTTGCTCATCATACATGTAGGAGCCATACAGTGTATGTTATTGATTTTCCTATTTTCTAGTTGTTTGGTCAGCGGAGTTTGGGTCACGTAGGCACTGTAGATGACAGCCGTAAGTTATATCAGGGCCGCATTACATGCACCGGGGAAGGAGAGTTGGGTAGTCGTAGTTTTTGTTGACTGTTTTCATCCTGTTTGATTACTTGTATCACGTTCATCAACAGTGTACACGTTTTCAATCTGCGAGTGTAATCGGTAAGCCGCTGTGGGCGCTTTGTTTTCATTAAATATCCTGAAACATATCCTGGAGTCAGCGTGCTTCTTTTATCAGCAGCAGCGTGTCATGCAAATATACAGGATCCATTCTCTGCCTCTCAAGCGACTTTAAGGAAACTGGAAAGCCGCAATAATACACTATATGACTATATTGAATGGTTCATCTTGACAGCTTACAAATCCCTCAATATTTTCTCCCAAGCCGTGATCTCCCAGTGAGTTTGTGCCTAGCCTCTGCCAAATAAAAAGTCACGCTCTAAGGTAAAAAGTAAAAAACGCAAAAGGTGGAGCAGTTTTTACCTGGTTGTCCCCTCACAGGGCCTGTAGTTTCAAGATGGCGACACAACATGGTGACCTGCTTTGGCTACGCCAACGCAATGTACATATCCATCCATCCATCCATCCATTATCTACCGCTTATCCTCATAGGGTCACGGGGGGCTGGAGTCTATCCCAGCTGTTCTAGGGCGGAAGGCAGGGCAGACCCTGGACAAGTTGTCACCTCATCGCAGGGCACATAGAGACAGACAACCACTCACACTCACATTCACACCTACGGTCAATTTAAATTAACCAATTAACCTAATCCCCATGCATGTTTTTGGATGGTGGGAGGAAGCCAGAGTACCTGGAGAGAGGTGCTAACCACTACACCACCATGCCGCCCGCAATGTATATATAAATGGCAAATATAAAGACTATCAGAACACTGCAGTTTCATTATGGAGGTAATTACTCATGAATGAGGTAATACTTTTAAATGATATAAACTAAAACTGTTAATAAACAACTTGAAACATCACACTTTGGGCTTTAACAATGCAATATTAATGGTTGCCCAAAAGCCCGGGTGAAGTGAAAATAACCAGCGCGTTGGTAGACAGTGTGCAAACATACCACATACAGTATGTATGCTGTGTGTATACAGCATACATACAACATTGATTGGGTGCTTTATCACCTCGGTAATAAAAAATCCATAATGTCACAGACTACCCACAGCACACCGTCAGGGGTCACCAACAGAATATTATGCAGGTGGTCATGATGTTATGCCTGATCAGTGTCAGACAAACTGTCAGACAGACAGTTTGGCAGCTGCTGAACAGGGTTTCACCCACACATCATGCGACACACTACCAGTGTTCATCAACTGACCTGCTGAACTGTCAACCTGTTGCAGGAAGAGCTGTGTTAATCTGATAATCTGATAATCTGATAACACACAGCACACCCACAGTGATCCATCAGCGTTACCTTGGCTAAGCTGAGCGGGTCATGTCGCAGTCTCTGTTTGTTCTTCTGCAGCTTTCCGGGCATCATCTTTCCCGTCCGGAAGTCGAAACATCCCAGATCCACTTTGTTTCCAAGGTAACGGGACAACTGAGGCTTACTCCTGAACTTCTTCCCTGAGGGACTGAAGAAAGGAAGGAAGCTAGTTAGATAGATAAAGACAGATTTGGATATCAATATCTTCACTAAGGATAATCAAAAAAGATTATTATTATTATTATAAAAATATAATTTAAAGAGTTATCCAGTTATCCAAACTCAGAAGTAGAGATATGTTAAGTTAGATCATTTCATTTCGGATCACTTTGGAGTTCTGGTATTATCAGGTATATTATCTGGTATTATCATTTTACATTTACACATTTGACTACTACATTTACATTTGACTATAGTTACTTTCAGGTGTTTCAGGATTCTTTATTACAGATTTCTACAGTTTAGTTTAGAGGATAAGCAGAAATGTTTTGATGGTGTGAGAGAAGCTGGTGGAAACCCACAACCCACAGGAAACCCTGAAGATCTGAGTCCTTTAATATTGGTGATCTGCCGATACAAGTCTAATAAGCTAGTTATTCCCATACCAGCAGAACCAGTTGAGTAAATTGCTGATATATGGATGAAAGTTTACCTTGTAACTCCAGTGCTGCTGTCACAGAGTTCTGATCTTTGGTTGCAGAAAGCACACAAACCTGACGACAGACTAGTTTGGGTTTGGCTTGTCATAAAGTTACTCCCAGGATTAACGTGGTTTAGTAACAGTGGTTTGGATAATATCACCTTCTGCCGTTGACATTTGCCATTTTAATAGGTGAAAGTTGACGGTAAACACCGACTGACAATGAGAAGCTGCTGAATGTTTTCTACACTGCCAGAAAAAAAGAAAGCATCTGGAGTTTTGAAAATCTCACAGTTTTACAGTTCAGAGTAGAGTACAGTAAAGACAGGAATCTGATCAGCTTCATTTTAACCACTGCCATGATAATGACTGGGGACATCAGATTTGAACTGAAGACATGATTCACTTCTGGGAGATAAATTTCTTTTTGCCCCCCAAAAAAACTGTTAAACATAAGTAGTCAGTAAACAGTGCAAACTCCAAACCAACTCAACCAAACTTATTTACTCACAGTTGATACTTAAGCTGTATTAAAACTGCAATGCTTATTATTTGCATGTATTTGCAATAATAATCAATATATCTATATTTTTTGTAATGATTCTGTAATGTAGTTACTCCTCAAAGCAATGTGAATAGCTCTGAATGCCATCAATGCAGTGACCAGTCTGCTGACTGGATTGATCATCCATGTAATAATTTAGTAGGATGACCCTGTCAGACAATCTGATTGGAAAAGGGTAGGCACTTTCCAAAAAAAAAAAAAGACAGGTGATTGGATGAAACATCTGTTAATCAAACAAATGAAAGGTTAATGATTTAGTCCATTATTAATTACTGCATTGTGAGGGCTGGATTTAAAAAAATCAATTTAATCAATTTTAATCAATTTTCCTTTAAATGGTTCAGAATTGATTCATAAAATCCAAAGACTGATCTTTTAACTGAAGGATTTTTTTTTCTTTTTTCTTTATTGGATGTGCGGAGAAGCAGCCTGACTCAACCCTGCTAGTTGAGTGCATCTCTCAAGGCACCACCGACGAGTTTAAAAGCTGACGTTTGGATGTATTTAGGATTTAACAAGTTGGAAGAAAACAAGTTGGACAAGTTACAGGCAGCTAAGTGAGTGTCCTGTTTATATTATGCTTGTAGCTACTTTATTTACATTGTCTGCCTTGTAATTTATTTTAATTTAATTTAGATTAATTTATGTTTTTTTGTATTGTCAGGTGGTCATGTTTGAAAAAGTACATGATTAATTTAACTGGCTTTGGTTTAATTCTTAACGTAAACACACTTTTTATTTTTAACAAAGTATCAGGCCAAAAGGGTACTTGTTAAATTTACTGTATTATTTTAACTGAAATATCCCTGACTGAATTGATATTGAATCAGATTGAATCTTGAATTGAATCGCATTAGGACCTTGTAATAACGAATCAAATCAATCTGGAAAATCAGAATCGATACCGAGCTCTATTCATTATTATTCATTATCAACAGTAGACAGTTCTATTACTAGTGCAAGTCTGTGCTTCCCTTTGGGGAGCTAAATTTGTTGCTGCCAATAAATTTGGTTGAATACAGCCAGCGATCAGGGTAGACAGAGTTACTGCTCAAAGTGAGAACACCCTAATCAGTCAGTCATGACATCACATCTGACACCAGCAGGAACTGTCAAACACTTCCTCATTCACTGCTCTAGCACACACACACAGGTTTGTATTTCCATACTTGCGAGGACCCTCACTAGACCCTAACCATAACCCTAAAACCAAGCTTTGAGCCTCAACCAGCCCTTTGAAGAAGTGGAAGCCGAACAAAATGTCCTCACTGTCTTCTAAAGGTTGAAAAGTGTAAATGGTCCTCACAAAGATAGAAGAACAAGAGCAGACAGTCATTCAGCTGGATCTGACATGTAGGTCAGCAGCAACAAAGCAAAGATCAGAGGCTGCATGTGTGTGTCTGTGTGTGTGTGTGTGTGCGCGCGCGCGCGTGTGTGTGTGTATGTGTGTGTACATGTCTGACAGGGTCATATATGTTGCGTTTCCACTGCTCCTTACTGAAGCTACATGGATCTTACAAAGGATAAAATATTCAAAAATAATTATGACCTCCTCTCTAATATAGAGTTGGTCCTCCTGTTTGACCTCTGACCCCTGAAGGTTTATTCTGTGCTATGTGACTTCTTTCTATCTTCAGCAGCATTAACTTCTCTGTTCTGTTGGATCAGACCACCAGCACCAGCCTTCACTCCCCACCTGCATCAGTGATCCTTGTCCTCTCATGACCCTGTCTCTGGTTCACCACTGGTCCTTCCTTGGATCACTTTTGATAGATCCTGACCACTGCAGACCAGGAACAGCCCACCAGAGCTGCAGTTCTGGAGATGCTCTGATCCAGTCCTCTAGACATCACTGTTTTCTTCTTGTTGTTAAACTTGCTGGAACATTTTTCCTGCTTCTAACATCAACTCTGAGGACTTAATGATCATTTGATGTCTTATATATCCAGGAACCATGATGAAGAGATGATCAGCGTTATTCACAGTGGTCAGAATGCTATGTTTGATCTGTGTATATTCTCCTCAGTATTCTGTGAATGTGTCCTGTGAATTAGAACTTAAAATGAATAAAGCTCCTGACAGACACCATGGTTTTGCCAAGACGGAGCCGTCAGAGGCCCCAGCAGGGTGTTACTGCTCTTCCAGTAAGCTGACCTGCTGACTGGTTTCCTTACTGGAACTGATGAGTCACATCACGAAGCAAAGTGAAACTAAAGCAGAGTCAGCTCTGCTCTGCTCATCTCGGGGTGTGACGGAGCTCGGTTGCCTCTGAGCTGTTAATCTGATCGAGCCGCGCCTCCGTTGCTGATCAACAGGAAGTGAGCAGCCGTCAGCTCTGCGGCCCCACCACAGAGCTGCTCTATAAAAGTGACTTCATTTCCTCTGAGATCTCATGCAGCTGCAGCTGAAGATACAGAATCAGAACACAGTCTGCTTCAGAAAAGGAAGTTAAAAGCTGCAGACATGTTATTGTGTACTATTAGCGAGGATCATTTGCATACTATTTTTTAGAGAGCAACCTCACATGGTATAACTCCATCACTCAGTAAGTAAGCCAGGGCAGACCTTCATGTTTAAAAGGCTGGAATCATCTAAGCAGGCTTCATTGAAAAAAGGCAGATAATCATCTCTCAATCAAATTCATGAAAGAGAAACTAACTCTTCTTTCTCATTTCAGGGAACTATTTTTGAAGCCGGGACCGCCAGGCCTTAGCCTGGGCCCGCCCATACTTCTTGTGACGCTGCACAAAATTTCGCAACCAAGTCAGTCTGGCCAAGTTGCCTATTTCTTCAAATTCAGATTCCCCCATGAATGGGGACCAATGAAAATTTAGCATTTCCAACAGCTCGATTGAGGCATATTGAAGGCAATGACGCTCTAGTTCTTTGGATCAAGCAGTTTTTCGTCACCACGCATACGTCAGAGGAAAGAGTGGTCTGATTGGTTGAAGCTTTGTGCAGTAGCACACAGAGGCATTTGATAGACACAGGTTAAGCGCGCCCTCTGAGAACTTGGTGTACAAGGTAGCTTGGCCAGACTACGCTCACAGAGCTTTGTAGTCACGATAGCCAGGCTAACCACGCCTGGCTAAGGAAGCCGACTGGTCCAGTGCCAGACGAGCCGTATATAGGCTAAATACATTACTGGAAGCCTGACCAGATGAATTGTGATATTTGATTCTGGGATTCTTGCATGATCTCATGACATCTATCTGCTGTGCAAAGTTACCACTCTGCTGTAGTCCAACCAAAAAAGATGAATACACTAATGTTCATGTATTTAGAATCAGAATATCAGTAGTACCAAAGAAATAAATGAATAAATCCAAAGCTGTCTCCAATTTGACCGCATTTCATTTCAGAATCTGGTCACCTTAATTCATCATCCCTACTTTCTCACAGGAGTTTTGTATGTTGAGGGAGTGAAACTGGACTTTCATTTGGTTACACACTTGCTAAAAGTGGTGTAGGTTGCTACAAAGTAACACTGTTGGCTACTTGGCTATGTAGCCCTGTAACCTTACAACCTTGTTATGTGGAAGTAAAACACAAAGGAAGAAAATAAAGGAAGATATTCAAAAATTTGCATGATTTTCAGTCTGTACAAAATATTATCATCTCAGAAACTTTTTTTTTTAACATATATCGATATCGGTAAATGTTGGTTATAGGCCACAACAGCAATATTAATATCGGCTATCGGTATGTTGGCCACAATGTTCATATTGGTGCATCCCTATTCTGTAATGACCTCTTCGTAAAGTACTTCTCATTATGAGTGGCAGACTCAATGCCAATTACTGACTTACTCTTGTTAAAACAACATGAATTGATCTTCACACAATCAATACAAAGACGATTTTTTTAATTTGATTGCTCCTCTACCATTTAATCAACTATAGTTATATAACACATAATGCCATTGGTGCTAAATGTACAGCTAGCTACTGTATGTATAGATAGCCCCACTAGCTTATCAACCATTTTATTTATGTCTGAGGTTTGATGAAATGTTCTATCAAAGTTCTAAAATTTGTTGGATTTCACTCGCAGAAAGACAGATTAATAGACGTATAACTCATGCTATCTGCTACTGACATAAACAGTAGCTACATGTTTTGTTGTACGTCTGTAAGACTGGAAGAGCTGGGAGCAGGTCCAAGTTCTGACTTCCAGTGAACACACCATAAGGCAAACTCTCACCCTTAATTTCCACTGGATTCTGAATGACGCCGATGTCTGTCGACGTCTGTCAATACGCACCAGATCCGCCTGTGGCTTCGCTGGACTGCTGAAATCACAAGATTCCTGCTGCCGGACATCGGCACACTACTCTGAATTCATGCACAGTGTGCTAACATCCGACAAAATAGAAGCTCTGTCGATTTGTTTCAGCAGGCGTCGGCGGCATTCCGCATTCAGTGGAAACTGACACATTGATTTGAATGTATGCGTATCGGGTCCGACAAAACATCGGTGTCCAGTGGAAATTAAGGAGGAACTGGTAGCAGCCTGGGCCTGGTGATCGTCATCATACCATTGTCTAGTACGTCTACCGTGATAAAGTCCAAATTATACAAAAATAAACTATTGCATTAACAATAATAATAATAATAATAATAATAATGACAAATTAATATTGATGATGACCATGATTAAAGCTCAAATTGCATAAAAACAACCTCTGGAATCGGTATCGAAACAAAGGTACCGAAATTGGCATTGTATCAAAACATTATGAAAGGCATCCAGCCCTAGTGAAATAGTAAGTGCCTTTCAAATAGCAGCAAGATAACCCAAAGAGGAATAAAAAAAAAGAACCAAATATGACTGGAACATGGCATATCATAAATAGGTTATAGCCTACAGTAAGGCAGCCACTGGTGGACCACAGGGACCTTATTTTGGAAAAAAAATATGAAGAGTAATCAAAGCAAGAGACAAATCAGCCATATGAAGTCACAATTTGTTGTGAAACTGTTGAGGATGGTGAGAATAAGTAATTAGAAAGACTACACTCCCAAAAACAATATAAGTGACGTCTGTATAGCTGAAACTGAAGAGAGGCACATTTCATCTTCACATTTCATTTATGGATTACATCAATAACTAGCTGCATATCATCAGACTTTAATCTCAGCTTCACTCATTTTAGGATACTAAAGAATAAAAGTGATATCTGATGGAAACGAGAATTCACACACAGCCTAAATGAACACTAAATAAAACATGAAGAATCCAATTAATTATTTTTTGGTGGGACTCGTGACGTCAGTGGTTCATATCCTGTCATGATGACGCTGAATCAGATACATAGCCTCTATATAAAACACACCATTAATATTTCAGTGTTCATGGGATGTTATAGTGCTGCTATTAAAGCTCACAGGGATATGTTACGTTACCACAGTGACACAGAGCCACTCATGTCTACACTACAGGGTCATGATGGGATGGTCGCTGTGCGACAATGTAACTTCTTTGACACTGAGTCATTTCACACTTTCTGATCAGCTTTTAGAAACCGCTTTTATCGATCAGTGACTGATCGATAAGTGTGACTGAGTACCTGTAGTAGTAAACGTCGCTCTTTCCAGCGCTCAGTCCGGACTTCCTGATTACTTCTTCTTTCTTCCAGCCGGGCGGCAGAGCGGGACAGTCCGTCCTCTTCTTCTCCATCATCACACGCGAATCAATCCCACAATAAGGCTCCGATCGGACCAATCGATCACCTTGTAAACACTGATAAGGAACCTCCCGACAAGCAGCGTGGTTGTGAATCAAGCGGAGCAGCAGCCCGGGCCAACCGACGTCACGGACGTTACGTTAACGGAGGCTCTCCCTCCCTCCGCTCCGGCTGTTTATGCTTTTTATTTTAGGTTAAGTTAAAAATAAAAAAGTGTCCCGGTTCAGAGAGCGAGCTGGGATGTCCCGGGTTAAAATGCCTTCAGATCAGTTTAGTTCAGTTTAGTCAACCTCCAGAAAACCAACGGCAGACCGATCTGATCTGATCTGAACTGGACCAACGGCAGGCTGTGACGTCTGCGATATCACTCACACACACACACACACACACACACACACACACACACACTATTAGAGATCGTCTATTGTGACAGAGGGATCACTCAGTTGTGTTCGTAAAAACACTTAAACCCATTAAAGAAACAGTGTGAGGCATTAAAATGGAATATAATATTCATAACTATGTTTTCATTCAGTATGTAACACCTGAAAATAACTGAAAATAAAAAAAATGGTTGTGTTTTGGTTAACTTATAATGAGCTTTCATATCTACGCGGGGAGTGAGTTCTCATCACAGAGTCAGCCATGTTTCTACGGCAGCCCAGAATAAACAAACCTTAGAGAGTGCCTTTTGCATTTTTGTTCCCTGAAGGTCTCTGCAGTTCTCCACATGCCAGTGACACTGCAGTGATTTGAGCTGTGTATTTGAGTGCAACATTACAGTCTAGAAAAGGAAGAGTATTGATTTGAATGCAGCCTGCAACCACACCACTAGATGTCACCAAATCCTTTCACACTGACCCTTTAAGTCACATTTATTGTCTTTATACTGTATATTAAGTATCTTGTTATGAATTTGCAATGTAACAACTGGAAAATAAAAAGAAACACAATTCAGTCAAACCAATGTTGAAAAAGTAGGATGATAATTAATTTAAAAGACCTGGTATCCACATCCGTCATTAACTAACAATTTTTCTCAAAAAAATTCATCATGTCAAAAGACAATTACCATTTTTCATACTATAAGTCCAAAATAGCAATGAAAAATTACAAAAAAAATGCATATCAAACAACCCTGAGTCTGAGGGAGGTTGAGGGAGGTCAAATCAAAATAAATAGTACTATTACTTATTTTAAGAGCAAGATAATAGATTAGTCTTATGTACTTAGATTTTAATTCACTAAAAACACCCTGAGGGTGTGTTCACACCATTGCTAATTTTGACAGCAAATTTGATTTAGTCTTTTGACAAAATTTAGTTTTAGTCATATATTAGTGATGTGAATTTTATTTAGTTTTAGGTCGCTTTCACACCTAACCAAGTGGACTCGGTTGGCTTGGAGGGCTGAAAATTGCAACATTGTTGCATTTATCACTTGGTTCGGTTCTGCTTTCACACTGTAAAACCTGAACCCACCAAATTTTCTGAGCGTCAACAGTCAGGTATGTAACCTCACAGACTACAAACAGGGTGGACTGGTAATCTTGTATTGTGCTTCGTTACATTATTTGAGGGAATGCTACAACGTTAACGTTTAAATACATATTAGTGAACGTAACCGTCACTAATGCTAACATAGTTCGTCAGGGATTGAAGATGTTAATTTTCTAACTTTGACAATATAACATGTGACAACACATCAGCACAGAGTTTAAGGACTGTGCCTGTTGTGATAGTTGTGATTAATTTTGTTCAAATATGTCAAATTGTGAATTTATGGGTTATGTTGTTCAGACAATTAAGCAAACTAGCTAACTGCTAACGGTGGTCACTTGTTGTTTGTTGTGGTCTGGAGTGCGTATTGTACTTGCTGTACATCACTGCATACATTTGGTCCTGTGTTTGGTCCAGTGAGCTTTCATACTGCATACGAACTGCACCAGGGTTCACTTGGAAACGAACCGAGACCCCGTTATCAAGCAGACCAGAGTTTGTTTGTTGGGTCCTCACCAGAGTTCGTATGAGCGACCTTAGCCCCGTTGTAGTTGACGAAATATAACAGATTTATTTAACATGCAATGCACTATTTAAAGCTACAATCCACGATACTGCTCAGAAGCACTTTTTGTTTTACTGGGTGAAATTTCTTTCTTTCCACCCTGAGAGCAGTCAAAACATGATGTGTTCAGAAAAAGGAAGGAAAAGAATCTGTGGAAGCTGCAGGACTGTAAAAACTTTGACCAAAGAAGTTTCTGCTTTCTTTCTGTTGTACAGGTAATTATTAATTATTTGTTTAGCTTCGGGAGGAGTTGTTATTGTCATGAAATATGTCATGTTTGCTAACTTAGCTACTGTTGTAGTACGTATTAGCCGATGCTAACGTTAGCTTCTCTGTGGGTGTAAACTGGACTTACACAGTCATAGTCTCCAGTGTCTGCATTATGAAGGTGCTCACAGACTCCAGCAGACTGAACGGAGCAGAATCTTCAGCTCAAAGTTTCCATAGTGAAGCACGTTTAATGTGTGTCAATGTGAAAAATAGATGCTGAGCAGTGTTTTGTGTGATAACAGTGGCTGGAAAATTTGAGCTTGGGCCTTTAGCCCAGTGCTAACTTATCATGCTAGCTTATCTGTGCTTGTAAACTAGTCGTCAGTGCCACTTGTATTGAAGAGGTTATCAGATATGACATTTTGACCACATTGCACAGCCATAGTTGTCAGCATCTGCATTATAAAGGTGACAAAATGATGTTGATATATTGGTATATTGGCTTTGAACGGGACATTTTACAACTGCAGTGATGTTGCATATCAGCTCTCCTCTTCCTGCCAAATCCTACTGTCCAGTTTGAGAGGGTGTAGCTTTGGACGGAGCACTGATGGGAGGGGGAGGAGAGTGTGGAGCTTACAGGAGGCTGAGAGGGGGTGCTACTTTCAAATCTTACTAGCTTTCTTGCTAGTTCTCTCCTACCATGGACTGCAGCTTTATACGTTTTTTTTTTTTTTTTGTAGAAATTCTAAACTCACATATGCATGAAGGAAACATTTAGAAACCTGTTATTAAGGAATGTGCTATGGTTTGAATGTGCAATACACAGACACAGATTTAACTGTTGTGATATGTTTTTCTTCTGAAATGAAAGACATAACTCTCAGAGATAAAATTGGCCATTTCCTTCTACAAATAAACCAAAGAGGGGGATTTTTTCTATTCCATTCTATTCTAAAAAATAATTTCCCAAGTTGGGATCAATAAAGTAATTCTATTGTATTCTATTTCATTTGTAATATTCTTTCACTTTGGCGCCCCTGGTGATCCACAGTGGGGGGAATTTGAAATATTCTCCCTCCCTTCATGCCCCTGGTAATAACAAAGTGGCAAGTCCTTAGTTTCAATCAATCAATTTTAATATTATAGTAATATCTGACAAAGACGCTCTGTCTTCATTGCCTCATGGTGGGGCGCCTGTGCTGTCGGCGCTGCCCCGCAATACGACTGGACGTCCAGACAGAGCCCCGTGTAACCCACTGGCATTACCCAGGAAGGGGCACCCTCGGGTGGCCACACTTAACAGTAATGTCCGGCCCCTGGCACGGAGGTCCGGACACTTTACCCGAGCGTTCGAAAGTCAGGGGACAGGGCTGTTTGACTGACCCCAGGCTGCCCCACAGTAACACAGTGTTCCTGGTCGATAGTGTATAAATATAGTATATAAATAAGTAGTCAGAAAAGCCTAACTAATCAGGGTCCCACCCAGTAGAGCAAACTTAACATAAATAAAATATTGCATTCAAATTAAAGACGGTCCTTAATTTGAGGATGAAGTTCTCTGTTGTTTTCAAGGTCATTAAGTATTACTGTACAGTAATGTTTTATAACGGGACAGCTAATGCTATGTTAAGCTAACGTCAGTTGTAGCTTATGTATTTGTGACTTTACAGAGCATTTATGTATTAGTTTTTCCTTAAAAATATGAAATATAAAAGATATAAATATTAAGATGCAGGACTTACCAATAATGACTGAGGCAGTTTCACAGAGGTCCCGACAGTGATAGCAGGCTGTTGAAAATGCACCTGGCAGAAAACACACATATATGTCTTCACATAACTGTCCATTTGGGATCAGTATGATGTTGGTCCACTGTGGATCACAGTATTGGAGCCCGTTCAGACCAGTAGGGGGCAGTAGTGCAGCGTTTGAAACTGTAACATGATTACAGTGCAGTTGTGTTTATTTCCTGCACTTTATCAAACACATTCATTAATCTGATCAGTGCACATCAAACAGCAAACTACAGATTTCCAAGACAGGATAATGTTGGCATAGAACAAATACTCAAGTTTTAAATTCTGTATATCCTTATATATTGTATTGTCAGTAGTTCTCACCGGCCCTTAAAAGCACCCCTGTTTAGACCAGACAGTCACCACTACAGTCCTGAGATCAGCTTAAACGGGACTTTTATGACCGGCTGCTGCAACACCAATGCAAGCCTTCCTGTCGTTGCCAGGTGCAAGACATTCTGCCTGTATGGCTTCCTCCAAACCATGTTTTGAGTTTGTCTCACAAATGGTAAATGAGGGATTTTTAAGTAAGAACTCCCATCTTACTTGTGAACTCAGTGATACAACTATTCATCCATCCATTTTCTACCGCTTATGCTCACAGGATCGCAGGGGTGTTTTAAGGTGTCACACTCACATTCAGGGTAATTTAAAATCCCCTAAATCCCCATTGTATGGTGGGAGGAAGCCTGGGAGAGAACCCATGCAGACCGGGGAGAACATGCAAATTCCACGCAGAAAGGACCTGAGCCAGGAATCAAACCCAGTGCCTTCTTGGTGTGAGGCGACAGTGCTACCCACTGCACCACCGTGTGCCGCCCGTGGTACAACAAATTAAATTTCGTTCATGTAGCGATTACCATAGAATTGGTGTATTTAACTCTCTGAAATTGCACAAAATATTTTCCGTTGATATTTTCTTGCAGATTATTGATGATTGATGTGCAAAGCTCCCTCTGAGTTTTAGCCAGCAGACTCTTCCTGGCGTTACGTTCTACACGTCTAGAAAGCTAACGGCCTGGTCGATCATGCAGAATGGACCATGCCACTGCTGCCTCAATGCCAAGCTCTATAATATGCAGTGGTGGACAAAGAACATAACTTTTGGGTTATTTTGCAAACCAACAAACATACAAACAAACAAACAAACCCCAGTAAAAACATAACCTCCTTGGCGGAGGTAACAAATAAGAATGCTGGGAATAACAATGGTATTTTCTTTCAAATATCATGGCGAAATAGACCATAAGTGATGTGACAATATGAAATTATTATTTGGATATTCTCATGAGTCACACATTTTCTAAATGATTGGGATATATACTATATATGTTGGGAATAATATACACAAAAAAATAGTTCAAAAGTTGAAAAGGTGTCAGGTTTATGTCATTGTACAACAAATCTGAGACATGTTTTGATAGAAAAGATGCTGATTTTGTGGCGAACACTGAACACTATTTTAGCTTTAGTTCCCCACCATCAGATGTTCAGGTGTTTTTTGCTGCCTGATCTCCTAAACCTTAAACTTCCTGCAGGACTTCCTGCTGTCAGAATCCAGGCCTCTTGTCTCTCCCAGAGCTAAAAAGAAGTGAGCTCTTCCTCTAGTGGCTCTTTCTCTAGAAGATGAGTGTCAGACGGTGTGAAGGTGCAGCAGTAGCCCAGTACTCCTGATGATGAGTCCTGATCAGGAGCTGTCAGTTCAGTGAAGTGGCCCTTTAAAAGGAAGTGAAAGGAATAGTGACACTAAAACAAGGACACAAATACATGAATGAATGGGTTGAAATTTATTACATTACATAATTACATACATACACATTTATTTTGTTCAGGACCAGACATGAAAGAATTGTTGAAAAGTAAAAAAAGTGAAGAAAAAAAATAGTATGGCCATAATGTATTTCTCCCTTATAATATCAAACATGTCTTACTGTGTTGAGGTTTGGGGGAATACATATAGAACTTACGGTATATAGATCCTATAATTAAACTCCAAAAAAGAGTTATAATAAATATAAAGTTTCCTATCACGATGCTTCCAATCAACTATTCATAGAGTTATGTACATTAAAATTTGATAGATATTGTATATTTAAAAATAATAAAAATTGTATTTCAAGTAAAGATTAAGAGCCTTCCTACTTGAAGTCGTTTAAGTTTTTTAAATTAAAGAAAAGAAATGACAATTTATGGAGGTTGTGTGGCTTTGAAACATGCCATGTGAGGACTGACTGTTTCATTTTTAGCAGTTAAACTGTTTCCTGGACTGATGAATCGAAATTATGTAGATCTCTGTTGAGTTAAAAAAAAAAAAAACATTAAAAGGTAAAATAATAAAGGATTATAATGTAAAATGACTGAAATGATTGAGCAGAACAATGTAGAGTAACTTTTCTTTATTTTTTCTTTTGTACTGCTGATAATCTGGTTATTTAATGGAAGGCACAGGAGAGAAAAACAAACCTCGGCTTCAGTCTATTCCGTTTTTAGTTGACTCTGTGAAACTGATCAGTGTAAACATGTCTGATGATGTTTTGTCTATTACTGTCCATGCACACAAGTCAAAGTGCATATAATGTAATGTAAGCAAAATAAACTACTCATTCATTCATGCATTGAAACTCATCAAACATGTAGAAAGACAGTAATAGTAACTCTGTCTGGCCTGGATGTACCGTTTTCATTTATTCAGTAGCTCCATGGCAGCAGTTATATTCCACTAATGAACATCATTAAAGGTGTGGTGGTTGGTTTGACCTCTGACCCCTCAGGACTTACACTCTGTGGTGTCTCAGTGCTTCACAATAAAAGGAGAAACATGTCAGGAGCAGATTCTGTCGTAATAGAAAAACTGGGAGCACGCATCCAGTACTGAACATTTAATTAGTCCTTCACAAGGTCAACAGCATGACCTGTGAAACATTTGGACTATCATCGATACCTTGAATTACATTATATATATGTTTTGTTATATGATTGGCCTAAATCACATTCTTTCCTCTCAGCTCACTATAAAATCTTTAATTACATAAATACCCTCTGTTGTTTAAGCTGAGTTAAAATACAACTGATCCTCACTGTGAAGTCACGAAATCAGTTTCACTTTTATCAAAGACAGAGTTTGACACAAACTTTACAATCCCAGATCAACATGACTTCATGTTGCTGTACTTCTGCACTTTGGATTTATCCCCACTTCACTGATGGTTTATTAGGTAGACCACAGATGTGTTGTCTGTTCGTACAACAACATGCTTCTCCACTAGCAGCGGTAGGAATTATCACAGTGCCAGGTAAACAGCCTGAAGTCCCATATCACACCCTGGTTGAAGTATGATGTCCTCCTCCATGGTTGCAGGTGCCACAGGCAAGTGGCAGTGACCCTGACCAGCCTGTGCTCGAGCAGGTTGCAGACAGAGGTCATTCAGCCATGTCTGGAGAGGTCACAAGGACAGGAGGCCCAAGGGGATGATGGATGAGGCATCTGTGAGCATCCCCAATAGCCACAGGAACATGGTCAATGGCACTTCCCTGCCCCCCAGAGTGACCGAGAAGCTGCAGGATGTTGCTGACCCATTGCAGAGCAGGGGTAGTCATCATCCATTGTGAGTCCAGGTTGATACCAATGAACGGAGTCTGTTGGCTGGGGAGCTATTCTTGAAATTTACCTTGAGCTACAATTTGAGATCAGTGACGCCAAATCCTAGGCATCTGTCTCAGACCGGGAACAGACCAACCAGTAGTCGAGGTAGGAAAAGATATGCAACCCCCTGGTCTGCAGTGGAGCGAGAGCTGCTGCAATGCACCTGGTAAAAACTCTTGGTACAAATGATATCCCGAGGCAGCAGCACTTGAAACTGATACACCCATCCCTCAAAGGCAAAGCAAAAAAACTGTCTGTGCCAGGGTGCATTAAGAAAGTGGAAATATGCATCCGTCAGATTGATGGTCATGAACCAGTCGCTCCTTTGAACGCTCTGTAATATATATCCATTGTTCGGAGCATGTGAAATCTGAAAACCTTGAGGTGGACTTCAGGTGTCGCAGGTCCAATATTGGGCACACACTTTTTGGAACGATAAAGTACATGAAATAAAAGCCACTGTTTTCTATGTCCAGCTAAAGGCTCGATGGCACCTTCTTCCAGAAGAGCCTGAACCTCCTGGTGTAGGGCCATGGCTTTGAGTGGGTCTTTCACCCTTGTCATTTTGACCCCACACAACTTCGGCAGTCAGCATTTGAATTGGATGCCGTAACCCAGGCACAGGGTTGAGTCAACCCAGTGGTCTGTGGCACGTGAGCTGGTGGCTGATGAAGTACCCAAACGCCAGAATGACATCATCAACACTTCAAGTCAAGTCAAGTTAATATTATTTGTGTAGCCGGACATCACAAATTACTAATGTGTGGGCTTAAAGATCTGTACAGGATATGACACCTTTTGCCCTTTACAAACAATCCTCACATTGACTGAAGAAATACTCCCCCCAAAAAACTTTTAACAGGGAAAAAGAAATGGAAGAAACCTTAGGAAGAGGAACAAAGGAGGGATCCCTCTTCCAGGATGGACAGATATGCAATAGTTGCCATGAGTACAGAGTAACAACATTGAAAAACACATTAACACTCCATATAATAACAGTTAATACATATAAAATTGTATGAAAGTGTCCAAGGGGATGAAGAGCATCATCAAGCTATCGGCAATGGATTCTAAGAAACACGTATTCTTCCCCACCACACCAAAAAAGATGGAGCATAGCAGCACATCCTACTCTCCACCATGCCAAATGGATGAGACCTGGGTAGCACATCCTCCTCTCCACCACATCAAACAGGAGAAGCCTCAGCAAGATGTCCTCCTCATCACCTCATCACTCAGTACCAGAAGATGAAGCCTGTTCTGCTCAACCTCTACTCCACCAGGTAAACTGGACCCATGGATACCTGAGATAGAGAACACACAGGGACTACGAGGGAGTTGGTTCCACAGAAGAGGAGCTTGATAATTGAAAGCTCTAGCTCCCATTCTACTTTTATAAACCCTAGAAATCTCTAGTATTCCTGCATTCTGAGAGCGCAGAGTTCTAGCAGGATTATAGGGCACGATCAGCTCTTTAAGATAAGATGGTGGAGGAGGATTTTAAATTCTATTCTAGATTTTACAGGGAACCAGTGCAGAGAGGCTAACACTGCATAAATATGTTCTCTTTTCCTGGTTCTGGTCAGAACAGGTGCTGCAGGATTCTGGACCAGCTGAAGAGTCTTGATAGACTTATTGGGGCAGTCTGATAATAATGAGTTACAATAGTCCAGCCTAGAAGTAACAAAAGCATGGACTAATTTTTCTGCATCGTTTTGAGAAAGAATGTACCTGATGTGCAATGTTATGCAGATGGAAAAAAACAGTTCTAGCTGTTTGTTTCATTTGGACATTGAAGTACATATCTTTGTCAAAAATTACCCCTAGATTCCTTACAGTGGTCCTAGAGGCAGGTGCAAAGCCATCTCAAGTAAGTAAGTCATGAGATATTTTATTTCTGAGATTTTCAGGGATTTTGGCAATTAGAATAACTTAAGTTTTGTCTGAATTTAAGAAATTGTCTGTCATCCAGGTTTTTAATGTCCTTAAGGCATGCTTGTAGTTTAGCTAACTGGTTGGTTTCATCTGGCTTGAATGACAAATATAGCTGAGTATCATCTGCATAACAGTGAAAATTTATGGAATATTTTCAAATAACGTTGCCTAAAGATGTACAAACTGGGATTGATCTGATAAATAGGAATTAAACCAGTTTTATGCCAATTAACTGCTCTAATCTCTCTAACAGGATATGGTGGTCAATAGTGTCGAAGTCAGTGCTAAGATCGATCAAGACAAGTATTGTCTGATGCAATTAGCAAGTTGTTAGTAATTTTTACCAGAGCTGTCTCTGTGCTATGATATTTTCTAAATCCTGTCTGAAAATCCTCAAATAGATTATTGTTCTTTTAAAATGTCACACAGCTGACTGCACACTGCTTTCTCAGGGATCTTAGAGAGAAAAGGAAGGTTGGATATTGGTCTACAGTTGGCTCTGGATCAAGAGTGGGCTTCTTTAGAAGAGGTTTGATTACGGCTACTTTAAATGACTGAGGTACATAGCCAGACAGCAAAGATAAGTTGATCATGTTTAATAAGTAGGTACTCAGTAACGGTAAAACTTCTTTAAGCAGTGAAGTTGGGATGGGATCTAAGAGACACGTAGACAGCTTAGATGAGGAAATCATTGAAGTCAGTTTGAGGAGGTCTATGGGAGAAAAGCAGTCTCAATATACATCAGGCTCTGCAATGGGTTGTAAAGCCCAATTTACACCGCACGCGTAACGGTAGCGCAGTGTTTCTCGCGCGTATTACGGCCATGTTGACGGGAGCGTTTGACAGCATAGTGCTGCATGTGAGACTGCTCCACAATCTCATGAGTTTCACAACACACCGTAATGAACTTCCTGTTTACTATGCACAGCCGCTCATTACTTCACAGCTGATCTCTTCCTTTGTCCATTTTTGACAAGTTTTTGAAAACTCATTCAATGGCACAGATAGGCTACAGTAGAAGTTACTCACCGTCAACTACAACCACTTCAGCAAATTTCTCTCCATGCATTCTCTTTTCTGTCTTTATAAAATGCATGTTGGACATCATAAATAATGCTGTGTTTCTCCACTTTGATGATAAATCTTTCCTCGTTCATTATTTGGCCTTCCGCTGGTTGTGCTGCTAAAATGAAGTAGCCGGGGTTCACTCGTGACATTTTAATTTGAAAATCCACCAGAAACGCTTTTATTCTAGTGCCTGACTTTGCGTTTTGGCCGCGACACGGCTTGGAAATAGAACCAGCGTGTATCTCTCACGAAGCCGCGCATGATATCCCCTGGGAGTGCTGCAGTATGTTGCAGTTACGCGGGCGGTGTAAATTGGGCTTAAGATTCCTCTGTTTAAGGACAAAGCAGTGCCATGTAAAGGCACAGTGTGACTGATTTTCTCCCTAATAGTTATAATCTTCTCATTAAAGAAGCTCATGAAGTCACTACTACTGAGGGTTATGGGAATAGATGGCTCAATAGAGCTGTGGCTCTCTGTCAGCCTGGCTACAGTGCTGAAAAGAAACCTGGGGTTGTTTTTATTTTCCTCTGTTAATGATGAATAATAAGCTGCTCTGGCCTTACGGAGAGCCTTCCTATAAGCTTTCAGACTATCATGCCAGTCCAGGCGAGACTCTTGCAGACCGGTTAAACGCCACTTCCTTTCAAATCTTCTTGCTGCTTGCTTTAAAATACAGTTGTGAGGGTTATACCATGGAGCCAATTTTCTGTGCTTTACTATCTTCTTTTTTAACGGAGCAACAGAGTCTAGTGATGCTCGCAGAGAGTCTGCAGCACTATCTACCAAATTATCAATCTGGGTATGACTGAAGTCTGAGCCCTCAAGTATTGAGATAAGGCATTGAATTAAAAGCTAATGGAATTATATCCTTAAACTCGGCTACAGCACTATCAGATAAACATCTAGTGTACATGGATTTACCTGATGGCGTGTAGTCCAGAAGTAAAAATTCAAAAGTTAACAAATAATGGTCTGATAGGAAGGAATTATTTTGGTAGACTGATAAATGTTCAGTTTCAATGCCGTCGGTCAGGACCAGGTTGAGAGCATGGTTAAAACAGTGAGTTTGTGAGGACTCCATTTTGGGGAGAGCCCAAACGCACGACTCGAGAGACAGGTATTGGGTGCAACCAAAAGGATCTTTATTCAGAGCACACAGAGAGTATTGAGAGCACATTGTGATCTTTATCAGTTTCTGTTTTTCTTTATGAAAGGCACATTTGCCAGAGTGATTCGAAGCTCCACCTCCTCTCGTCAGTGCTCTGTCCAAAGCCACGCCCCCTCTCTTGCTAACACTGTATTTCTGCAGAGGAGTGTGCTGAATATTTCCAGTAATGGTGAAACGTGACCAGACATATACCAATGAACGGAGTCTGTTGGCTGGGGAGCTATTCTTGAAATTTACCTTGAGCTACAATTTGAGATCAGTGACGCCAAATGCTGGGCATCTGTCTCAGACCGGGAACAGACCAACCGGTTGTCGAGGTAGGAAAAGATATGCAACCCCCTGGTCTGCAGTGGAGCGAGAGCTGCTGCAATGCACCTGGTAAAAACAATTGGTACAAATGATATCCCAAGGCAGCAGCACTTGAAACTGATACACCCATCCCTCAAAGGCAAAGCAAAAAAACTGTCTGTGCCAGGGTGCGTGAAGAAAGTGGAAATATGCATCCATCAGATTGATGGTCATGAACCAGTCGCTCCTTTGAACGCTCTGTAACACATATCCATTGTTCGGAGCATGTGAAATCTGAAAACCTTGAGGTGGACTTCAGGTGTCGCAGGTCCAATATTGGGCACACACTTTTTGGAACGATAAAGTTCATGAAATAAAAGCCACTGTTTTCTATGTCCAGCTAAAGGCTCGATGGCACCTTTTTCCAGAAGAGCCTGAACCTCCTGGTGTAGGGCCATGGCTTTGAGTGGGTCTTTCACCCTTGTCATTTTGACCCCGCACAACTTCGGCAGTCAGCATTTGAATTGGATGCCGTAACCCAGGCACAGGGTTGAGTCAACCCAGTGGTCTGTTGTTAGATCTTCCCAGCACGTGAGCTGGTGGCTGGTGAAGTACCCAAATGACAGAATGACATCATCAACACTTCAAGTCAAGTCAAATTAATAGTACTTGTGTAGCCGGACATCACAAATGACTAATGTGTGGGCTTAAAGATCTGTACAGGATATGACACCTTTTGCCCTTTACAAACAATCCTCACATTGACTGAGGAAATACTCCCCCAAAAAAACTTTTAACAGGGAAAAAGAAATGGAAGAAATTGGGTAAATTGGGCTTAAGATTCCTGTGTTTAAGGACAAAGCAGTGCCATGTAAAGGCACAGTGTGACTGATTTTCTCCCTAATAGTTATAATCTTCTCATTAAAGAAGCTCATGAAGTCACTACTACTGAGGGTTATGGGAATAGATGGCTCAATAGAGCTGTGGCTCTCTGTCAGTCTGGCTACAGTGCTGAAAAGAAACCTGGGGTTGTTTTTATTTTCCTCTATTAATGATGAATAATAAGCTGCTCTGGCCTTACGGAGAGCCTTCCTATAAGCTTTCAGACTATCATGCCAGTCCAGGCGAGACTTTTGCAGACCGGTTAAACGCCACTTCCTTTCAAATCTTCTTGGTGCTTGCTGCAGACATGAAGGCATCTGATTGGGTCTTATCATTCAAACTGAATGGCAGGGACTGGTCAAAGTTTTTACAGTCCTGCATCTGCTACCGAGGTCTGATACTGTTACTTTTCCTGAACACATAATGTATTGACTGCTGTCAGGATGGAAGGAACATTCATCCAGAATAACAAAAAGTTTTTCTGAACAGGATTACCAACTATACCTTCAAGTATTCATACACCATTGACGCTTCAGTGGGGCGTCAGGGTGGTGTAGTGGTTAGCAATGTCACCTCACAGCAAGAGGGATTCTATTCCCGGCCTGAGGCCTTTCTGTGTGGAGTTTGCATGTTCTCCCCATGTCTGCGTGGGTTCTCTCTGGTACTCTGGCTTCCTCCCACCATCCAAAAACATGCATGGGGATTAGGTTAATTGGCTAATTTAAATTGACTGTAGGTGTGAATGTGAGTGTGAGTGGTTGTCTGTCTCTATGTGCCCTGCGATGAGGTGGCGACTTGTCCAGGGTGTACCCTGCCTTCCGCCCTAACACAGCTGGGATAGGCTCCAGCCCCCCCGCGACCCTATCAGGATAAGCGGTAGATAATGGATGGATGGAAGTTTGTTATGTTTTTCTGTTCACTTCAATTCATTCAGCATTGTTGTTGAGCAGCATCTAGTGGACATTGGAGGAACTTGAGCTCTGAATTCAACCCTCAATATAACTATTTTATTAGTATCTATACTAACTCTATCTTCTTACTGTTCCTCCTCTCTACCTTCTCTACCAGTTCCCTCACATCATCTCTTCCTCTACTGTTCATCTATAACCTTGTCTCTCTCCTCTCCATCTCATATTCACCCACAGTCACAGGCATGTTTCCAGCTTTCAGTGGAACCAGATATGAATCAGAATGAGATTCAAGAATGAGATTCAATCAAAGTGAAACTTTAGCTGCTGCTGCAGTCTATGTATCCATCAACAGTGAACCAGTTGGATTAATACACTGAAAACAAACTACGAATATTCCACTTTACAAATGAACTTAAAGGGGAACTTTGGCCGATTTCTACATGCGGCTGTAATAATCAAGCTGCACTAGACTTATCAGGAGCCAAGACGTGTCTAATTTTAGTCCATCCCTGATGGCGTTCTTGAGCGGTGCGTTAGCCTGGACAGCTAACCCTTGGGGGCATTTTTTTCATATTGTTTTTAAACATCTTAACACACTCCAAATATCACCAGAACAGATATGTAACATCAGCAGACACCTAACAACACAGCACCGTAGCAAATATAATTCAAAATGAGTAGAAAAGTGGTTAAATCAGTGTGTTTGTGTAAGCAGTCACATACCGGTTTGTTTACGTCCTTGGCTTCCAGTCGTCCAAACAAGTCAATCCGCTGAGTTTGCGAATATCCCTCACGCAAAGCGAGTTTTGCAGATGTTTTTCTGTTTATACATTGCTGACCATGTTACAGCCTGTCATTAGCAATGAGCCCAACAATAGCCTGTTATGAGTCTATTTTCTCTACACTATAATAAGAGATTGATATATAATTGAGGGATCAATAAAGTAATTCTTCTACTGGTACTTCTTCTATTTTGTTTTAAATATGCTTATACTACTATGATTTACCTTCTAAAAACAGGCTTCATATACACAGTATGTTGTCATTTTAGCAAGGGCATCGCCCCTGATGCCCTATCCCTACACTCTTAAATACTTCTCCTACACTACCTTATCCCTAACTGTTATTGTTGTGTCATCTGCATACAGGAGTGCCGCCAGCGGCTCTGCCGACAGAGAGTAGAGCAGAGCCGACAGCGGACACCCCTGTCTAATGGCGCTTCCACTACACAGTAAGTAGACAGAGAGTAGAGCCATGCCGTACCGTACCGTTCTGCGCCTGTGGAAAAGCGCCATAACTGACCACTCTAACCTAAACGTGTCTGTGACTATCCCATTAATCTTAATACAACTAACTGCCCTACTGTACATCCTCCTAATCCACCCAATTAACCTGTGCCCAAATTCCATTTTCTCTAACACACTCTACAAATATTTGTAATCTACTGTAATTGTAATTGTGTCCCTAATGCTACTGACTGTGTTTGCTATGTCCCTGCCTGGTATACTGTATGCTTGTGTATTTCCCACCACCTTCCCTATAACTCTTTTAATTCTATTAGCTAACACCCATGCCAGAATTTTGTAATCATTGTTTAACATACTAAGTGGTCTGTAGTTTTCTAATCTTTCCCTGGCTCCCTTTTTGTAACTGATGCTAACTACCCCTATTGTCATGCTCTCTACCATCTGCCCTGTTTCTTCTATCCATCTAAATAACCTAATACTGTATAAATAATCTAATACCGGTACTAACTTTACCCTGAAATCCCTGTAAAACTCTCATGTTAAACCATCTATCACTGGACTCTTGTTCCTCCCTAACCCTGCTATTGCTGCTTCTATCTCTCCTGTCCCTATCTCTCCCTCACAGCTCTCCCTGTCATCTTCACTCAGCCCAGCTCTAACTGTATCTAACACTAAATCTATATCCTGATCCTCTATTTCAGCTTTCCTAAATAAATCCTCATAAAACTCCTGTACTCTCTCAGCTATCCCTACAAAATCTGTCACCATCCTCCCATCTTTCCCTTCCACTTTCCTGAAATAATTCTTTCCCTGCTTACTTTTTCCATCCCTAAAAAGTACCAAGTGCATTTCTCTCCCTCAACTGAATTCCTAGCCCTACTCCTAACTATCACCTCATTACACCTTTTTTGTTCTGTTTCCCTCAACTCTTCTTTAACCCTTATATATTCTCCTAAATCACTCCCATCTCCCTATCTAACTCCTCTTTTAACTCCATCTCTCTCGCCCTGTCTCTCCTTTTCCTGTCACTAAAATATTTTATACTTTCTTTTAATTTCCTCCTTCACTTCCTCCCACCACCTCCCTTCTCTCATCCGTCCTTCTTCTCAGACACTCTTTCACTTTCATCTTATAATCTTTCTTTTTCAGCACATCACCATTCAAACACCACCCACTTCTCCCCTCCTCCCCCGTGTACGCCCTAAACTAAACCCTATCACCTTGTGATCAGTGCAGTTACATTAAAAGCTACTGGCCCTATCCTCTCCTCTATGCCCCTTGTGCTCAGTACTAAATCTATCTTTTTGTTTTAACACCCCCTCCACTATTTGTGCTCTAGCAAAATCTCTCTCCCATCCACATTCCTTTCTCTCCACACATCCATCATATCTTTCACTCTCATCATTTCTTTCAAAACACCTCTCGAATCATTCCTATAACACACATTTGACACATCCATTCTCACTAAACACACATTAAAATCCCCCACCATGATACAATTGTCTTGACACCTCCCTCCCAGTTTGCTAAAAAAAATCCCTCCTTTCCCTCTCATCATTAGGTGCATATATATTTAACAACTGAAAAGTTTCCCCCATGTGTTCAAAATTAATCCCTATCACTCTCCCCTCACCATCATCCACACACATCCTCACATTCTCAATCACACCTCTTTACACAAAATTGCCATGCCTTTCACTCTATTCCCACCATTATTTACAAATTCTTCTCCCTCCCACTCCTTCACACACTCTTTCATACACTCACCATCCCAATGTGTCTCTTGTAAACCGATCATTTCTGCTGAGCATCTTAGCAAGGTTTGCTGTCTTCTGTCTGCACTTCTTATCCCATTAGCATCGAAAGAGGAGATGCTGATCATTTTTTAAAAAAATAAAACAAAGAAAATCAACTCACTCAACACTTGTTTGTGCTTTTCTTCATCTTTACCATTTTGATGATCTCTTTCCTCCTCTGTGGCTTTTTCCTTGTTTCTGCCACCTTGCTCCAGATGTCCCCATCACTGTCGGTAAGTAGTTCATAGATCCGTCCCTTCCTCTCCCCCGTCTCCTCAGAGTCCCATCACCCTCCCCTCCCACCCGTTCCCCCTCCTTGTCCTTGTCTGTCCCCGCTCTCCCGTCTGTGTTGTCCATCCGCGTCTTGTCCTCCTCTGTCGCGTCTTCCTCTCCTCCCATTGCTCCTCTTCCTCCTCCATTCTCTCCTCTACTGCCTCATCCTGGCTTCCAGTCTCCCCTTCTCCTCCATCCGCATCTCCAACCTCCTCCTCTGTTCACTCCACCTCTCCACTCCTCTCGTTTCCGCTCCTCCCGTCTTTGCTTTGTCCTGGATGCCGCTCCTCGTCCTCCTCTCTCTCCCGTTCCACCGTTATCACCAACTCGAACTGACCCCAGGGTCACGTGAAATCACCACGTTTGCAGTGGTAACGGGGTGTAGCGATACAAAAGGCTGCTATTTGGAGTATCGTCAGCCAGTGAACAATACCAGCATGAAATTTCCAGTGCATTAGCCAGGATTGACGGCGTGGAGAACAATTCAGATGATCATACATGCCGCTGACCAAAAGACACCCGGCCGACGACTGCATGCAGTCCTGACAAGACTCAGAGAGACCGGGCTAACTCCAAACCCAGAGAAATGCCAGTTCAACATGGACAGATTGCTCTTCATGGGAATCCTGTTGACAGAGAAAGGAATCGGGCCGACAGAGAAGAGAGTGCGTGCTGTGACTGAAGCACGAGAGCCAGAGAACGCCACAGAGGTGCGTAGTTTCTTAGGACTTGTAGGTTACGGTAGCAGGTTTATCCCTCAGTTTGCAACTCTGTCTGAGCCACTGAGACGTCTGACAAGAAAGGACACGCGATTCAAATTTGGACCTTAACAGAAATGAGCGTTCAGTGCCCTAAAAGCAGAGTTAGCTAGAGCCACAACCCTAGCTAATTTTGACAAAAATGCACCAACACAAGTAATAGTGGACGCAAGCCCTGTGGGATTAGACGCAGTACTGGTACAAAACCAGAAAGGAATTAAAGTTCCAGTATGCTATGTGAACCACAGTTTGACTGATTGTGAACAAAAGCACTCTCAGACTGAGAGAGAGGCACTAGGTCTAGTTTGGGCCTGTGAGAGACTGCATCCATACATCTATGGAAGGAAGTTCGATCTTGTCACAGACCACAAGCCATTGGAGGTGATATATGGCCCACGTTCCAAGCCATGCACACGGATAGAGTGCTGGGTTCTGAGGCTACAGCCGTATGAATTCAAAGTGATCCACATAGCAGGAAAGAATACCATTGCCGATCTATTGTCACGACTACTGACAGATACAGAGAAATGGGTTCAACATGAGCATGGAGCTGAGGAGTATGTAAGATTTGTGGCAGGGAATGCAACACCAAGAGCACTCACCACCAGAGAAGTTGAAGAGGCATCAGCCACTGATCCAAAATTAGGTGAGATACGCAAGGCCATTGCCACTGGACATTTTGAGAAATGCAAACAGTACACAATTGTGGCAAATGAGTTATGCACCATAGGTTACCTTGTTCTGAGAGGCACACGCATCATATTGCCACAAGCGCTGCGAGCAAGGGCACTTGCACTAGCCCACGAACGACATTTAGGTATAGTGGGAACCAAGCAGCATCTCAGAACTAAAGTGTGGTGGCCTGGTATGGACAGAGCAGCTGAGAGACACTGCAGGGCCTGCCACGGCTGTCAAATCGTGGCCAAGTCTGACCCACCAGAACTGTTGAGACCCACACCGTTACCGGATGGACCATGGCGAGATGTCGCAGTCGACATTCTGGGACCTCTCCTATCGAACCACTCCATCCTAGTAGTAGTGGATTATTTCAGCAGATACTATGAGTATGACATCTTGACTACCACCACAGCAGATAAGGTAATGGACAGCATGGAGACTTCAGATCTTCAGCAGACATGGACTGCCAGTCACATGCAGGTCAGACAATGGACCTCAGTTCAAGTCAGAGCAATTTAGACAGTACTGTGAGGAAAATGGAATCACACGTGAAAACCACACCAAAGTACGCTCAGGCCAACAGAGAAGTTGAGACAAAGCTGACAAGTTTACAACAACATTCAATGCATCACCACACAAAATCATCAGCAAAACAGGAAACAAAGTTGTAGTGGAATCACCAACTGGAGCTCATATGCAAGGAATACCAGCTTTGTCAAAAAGTATGACGGATGATGATGGACTGAAACAAGACACACTCTACGAAGAGGATGAAACAAACGGAGCTGAGAACACTGATCATGGGAAAGCAAAAATCGAAGACAATCACTTACCTGTTGCTCAGACTCCACAATTAGAAACTTCCACATGCTGACACAGTCAGACATACCAGTTTGGCCACAAAGAGCTAAGCGAACACCCAGTAGACTGTCTGATTATGTTTGTGAGTGACTTGTGTGAAGTGTGTGGGAGGTTTGATATTCATGAGTTTAACAAACAAACAAGTGATACTTATCCTGTCAAAAAAATTGAAACTAGAAGCTGCCACACACACAGCAGTGGTGACGTGGCTGTCGCTGGCACTCTCTCTCTCTCTCACTCTCAGTAGGCGTGTTCCGGTTGGTCAGGCGACAGTGCTAACCACTACACCACCGTGCTGCCCTCAATTAAAATGTTTCTGTTTTTTTAGGAGGATAAACTCCAGCACTGAGAAGAAATTCCCAGTTCATCCATCCATTATCTACCGCTTATCCTCATAGGGTCACGGGGGGGCTGGAGCCTATCCCAGCTGTCTTGGCAGGGTACACCCAAGACAAGTCGCCACCTCATCACAGGACACAAAGAGACAGACAACCATTCACACATTCACATCTATGGTCAATTTAAATTAACCAATTAACCTAATCCCCATGCATGTTTTGGATGGTGGGAGGAAGCTGGAGTATCCATGTAGACACGGGGAGAACATGCAAACTCCACACAGAAGGGATTCGCGCGGGATTCAAACCCAGTACCTATCTATATCTGATAACTGTTGTGAAGCTGTTTGCAAATGATCAGAGGTAGAAAAGCAAAGAGTTTACATGCATAGAGTGTTTATTTGAAGCTGTCAATCACATGGGAACTGAAAGGAAGTGGAGTTGATGAGTTTCAAAAGTACGGAAAAGGTATGACAGTGATAATAGTAATGATGATGATGATGAAGACTGTTAGTACGCTGCATCACATTGAGACTGACAGTCGGTCCTTCGCTGCTCCTTCAGTTCTGTAAACAATCAACTCATCAACATGAACAAGGTTTAAAGAAACACAGTGAGTTCAAGCTCAAGGATGAAAATAATAAATTTAAAATAATATTCTTCTCACCTGTTTTAACCAATCCGTGTGGAACCTGAAAAAAACAGGTTTTCAAATGTCAGTATTATGCTTCATGACAGCTCTGTCAATAAACTGTGCCTTTCATACTGTCTCTTTTAATTTGTCATGGCTTCATCAGTCAACCCTCCTAAGGATTTTATTGTTAGGATTCTTTATATTTGTCCCGTAAATAAAGTGAGACTACTCTTTAGAAACCAGAGAAACTGAGTGTGTTTGATATATAAAAAAAAACTCTGAGGTAATTCCTAACTTCCTGTTGTGTAATGTATTGAACTTGTACAGGTCTGACCTCATAATTGCATCTGAGTGAGGGACAATTTGTAGTTTTCAGGGTGTTGGAAGGAAAATGTCACACGGAGGAGGAGAGTCAATGTAAGGAATAACACTGATAAGGTGTCCATTATCAGGAATTATTAGGCAGACTCTGCTTACAGGCCTGTCTAATAAGGCCAATTTATAGTACTCCGTAAAGTGCCGTACGTAGAGACGGAGAGCCCTCTGCGTCGCCGGAGAGCCTGACGGAGAGCCTCTCCGTCGTCTCCGGGCACAGGAATTTTTTTTTAACTGTCCGTCAATCCGTCAAGGGAAGACGGAGACGACAAGGGCTGTGATTGGTCCTCTAGTTACACCCCTGCTGTGAAATGCAGCCTCTCTCCCTACACAGAAACAGACAGAGAGGTCTCCTCTGCAGCAGCGCGGACAGGACAGGAACTAAAGTATTGATTATCCTTGTGAAAGGCAAATCAAACACATTCAACCTGCTCAAAAAATCTATTTAATTCATTTAGTAATTATGGCTGGGGTATACTTACACAGAACATACCGAAAGTTGTTGGTTTGCGTTCGCTATTAATCCGATTTTGTGTTGAAAAGAAAGAGGAAGAGGAGCTTTAAAGACTGAAAGCAATCAATGTTGTTCTCTTCTATCTCCCTCACAAATAATTAAATCATAAAATAGTACTTTCTCCTGCTTTTATCTGCGATATTAAGGCGAATTGCTTCACTTTCCGAGGGGGTGCATTTCACGGCAGGGGTGCACAACACACATCATGACGGAGAAGTGCGAGGGCTCGAGGGGTCTCCATAGATACGGAGTCGGATGACGTATTACGCAGACGGAGAAGTATATTCCAGCCTTTAGGCTGTTCAATCCTGGAGGTGTGTGGAATTCAATTGGGTAGACATGCCAGGCAGCTCGTTGGTGCTGTGAATGACTATCACACAACACCACCGTGTCCACACGTAATTACAGATCCTTCTCTGTTCAGTCATTCTATCTGTGCACATTCTGTACATTTGATGGAAAGACTCCTGTATGTTTATTAGAGCTGCCAGAGCAGCTTCAAGGTCTGACGCATGAAAATAATACAACATGTTTATTTCCCTGTACTAGCACATGTATGTGATGTAAACACGTATACAACGTGAGCAGATCAGAGCAGAGTTTTACCATCTTGGGAAGTGTAGACGGAAACGCTACAGCAGAGCGTATTCAGGTTTTTCACTCTGGAGAGTGGTTTCATTTCTTTGCGTTTTCAAACCCCCAAAACACCTTCACCATCTAAACAAAAGGCACTTCCGACAAAGTATTTTGTTGTTTTTACCCGCAAGCGTTGTCATGTAAAGAAGGCCTGAGTAAGGGACAGTTTGTAGTTTTCAGGGTGTTAGAAGGAAAAGGTCACACAGAGGAGTTAATGTAAGGAATAACACTGATATGGTGTTCATTATCAGGAATTATTAGGCAGACTCTGCTTAAACAGGCCTGTCTATTACGCTGTTCTATCCTGGAGGTGACTCTCTCTCCTTGTCAACAAGTTCACGAAGTCATTTGATTTTGTTCAATAAACAAACTCACAGAGCTTACAATATGCTATATCAATAATGCAAACATCAGTTATAGTCAACAAAATGTCTTACATCACATACTTCACCTCCCCTTCATCAAGGGCATATGACCATGAGGTGGGCCACCCTTTCCCATTGCCCCTGCAACAAATGGTGAAAATGAACTTATGTATATCATTGGAAAATTGTAGACTTTAAGAATAAAGCAGACAATTAACAAACATGGGTAAAGTGAGAATGGTGTGGGTTGAAAGTGAGAAATGAGAACAAATGGTGTGATCTCACCAATCACATGATGATGATGATGATGATGCTTCCTATACCTCCAACCTGCAAAACAGAGGCCAAACTGCATTTTTTTTTTGTTCATCTGATGTTTGGAAAAAACTGGTCTATCAACATTAAAATATAGATGTACAGTGTTCATACATCATAGATGGGCTTTTTTTTTAAAACAATCATTTCATTTTGTTTGGAATATGCTTATACTAGAGGAGGAGAGTTAATGTAAGGAATAACACTGATAAGGTGTCCACTATCAGGAATTAGCTGACAATACAGAGGCCTGAATCATCCGACACAGCATAGCCCATTAATTCCAGATTATTGAGAACTCCAAGGCCATTCGTCTGTGTTTGAAGAAATGATTTCACTTACATGGCACACTTGGAACAACGCCTCCTGAATTTCCACTATGACCGGGTGTCACATGATGATGGTGATGATGATGATGATGATGATGATGATGATGATGATGATGCTGCTGCCTGTACCTCCAACCTGCAATACAGAGGCCAAACTTAAATCAATCATTTCATTTTGTTTGGAATATGCTTATACTAATGTTATATATCTTAATAAAATAGGCTTCAGGTATACAGTATGTTGTCATTTTAGCTGAAAGTTGCACTCAAGTATGTATCTTATAGGAGAGGACTGCAGTGTCTGTCAAGTTAAGTCAAATTTGTAAAAATGGTAGACTTTAAGAATGAAGCAGACAATTAACAAACATGGGTAAAGTGAGAATAGTGTGGGGTTGAAAGTGAGAAATGAGGACTCAGTGGTGTGATCTCACCAACTTTGTCACAGTGAGGGACAGCTTGTAGTTTTCAGGGTGTTAGAAGGAAAAGGTCACACGGAGGAGGAGAGTTAATGTAAGGAATAACACTGATAAGGTGTCCGTTATCAGGAAATAGCTGACAATGCGGAGGTCTGAATTGTCAGACACACAGCACAGCCCATTAATTCCAGATTATTCTGTTTGAAGAAATGATTTTGCTTACATGGCACGCTTGGAACAACCTTTACTGAATTCCCACTATGACCGGGTGTCAGATAACGATGATGATGATGATGATGATGATGATACCGCCTGTACCTCCAACCTGCAATACAGAGACCAAACTGCATTTTTTTTGTTCATTTGATGTTTGGAAGAAAACTGGTCTATCAATATTAAAATATAGATGTACAGTGTTCATACACCATAGATGGGCTTTTTTTAAATCAATCATTTCATTTTGTTTGGAATATGCTTATACAACTGTTATATATCTTAATAAAATAGGCTTCATGTATACAGTATGTTGTCATATTAGCTGAAAGTTGCACTCAAGTATGTATGTTATAGGAGGAGACTGCAATCTGTCAAGTTAAGTCAAATTTGTATATTTCAGTTTTGTCACACTGTCTTGTCATTTCCTGTTTTATTTTGAAATTAACTGTCTTCCTCTAATTTCAGTCACAATACTTGTATTGTGTAATTGTATTAACAGTCTGCGTTCCCCCCAGTCTTGTGCCTTTAGTTTATTCTTGCATTTAATGTGCCTTCGTGTCCTCACCTTTTGTGAGTGATTTTCACTTTGTGTCCTGAGAGTAACCTTTAGTTTAGTTAAAGAATCATCCTTTTGTCACTTCTGTAGCCTCAGAGTGAGTGCCTTGCTTTTGTTTTCAGGTGGGGGAACCGGCGCTGGTGGAAGCACTTTTAGATGGATTTAATGAACAGATCCAGGATCAGCTGGGGACCCAGGAGCTGCCGGAGAATGTCGGTGCTTGTCATTGCTATGGCTATCCAAACCGACAACTGGCTAAGGGACCGTCGGTACTGGAGAAGGAGCTCCGGACCTTGGGAGCAGGGGGCCTCGGTAGAGGGTGGGGGAGATCGCCTCACTTTTCCAGCACCCCAGGCCTATGCAGGTGGGAGCGGCAGCAGCATTTACAGAAGGGTCTGTGCTTTTACAGTGGGATGTCAGGTCATGTCAGGCCTCAGCGTCTGCCCAGTAAAAGACCAGCCTCACCAGTAGTCTGGGGCTGATGGGTCTATTTGCACAGCATAAGGCCCTCCACAATGGCTAACAGAGGTAACGTGAAGCAAATGACATTTCCATCACCAGCACTGGGCTCACATTTCCAGACCAACCTGTCATCCCTGTGTTAAGTGATATCTGTATTTCATCTGACAGTGAGTGTTTCTGGTGGTCATCCATGGGGAAGGTTGTCAGGGAGTACATGGAGGCGTGTCTGGTGTGTGCGAGAAGCACACACACATTTAAAGAGCAAAACAGATTTTGGACAAAAAGTGGCGACTTTGGTGAAAGTGGCCTCTACTCTCCTCCAGATAAAAAAAGAACGGAACAAGGTAAAAACAAACATTTTTTCATGATGAAATAGAGCATCTCTTCTTTCATTTGAGCTATTCAGTGTTTTAAGAGACATGGTACAAAATATTCTGTGGGTCTAGAAATATGACTGAAAATGGGCAAAAAACGCTGGAACAAGCGATTTAAAAAAAAATGGTACTCAAAGAGTTATACCCTGAGTAATGTCAGGAAGGCTGGCTACGCTCAGCAGGAGCAGGATGAGAAACGGAGTCTTCATTATTCTGGAAAAAAACACAAAAGGATGACAGGAAAACTTTTGTCTTTCATCCAAATGTCACAGTCGAACACAGACTTTACACTTACAGTTAATAAACAGCATTCTCATGGACCTTTCCAGAACATTCCTCACCTGGCTGACCCCTGACCTGCTGCCTGTCTCTGACTCTCCTGCTTATCTTAGCTGTGTTCAGGTTGTCTGTCTGGCCTGCCTGCCTCCTTGTTGCCAGCTCAGCCCGTCCATTGACCACAGATGATCATAAAGTGCCTATAAGTCAACTAGCATTTCAGTCCTCTTCCATGTTGACCTGTACCTGAAGTGCTGCAGCAAATAAATATTCTAAAACAATGACAATTAGAGAATAACTAATAAACAGTCAGGACTCTTCACCACTTGTCGAGTTAATAAATTTTCAAATGTTTTTGAATGCTATTTCCATTACAATATTTGATACCAAAACAATAATTTCCTTGATGTTTACCTAAAAAAGCTTTTTGTCATTTTACAGAAGAACCCAACACTCTCAATTGATGTCAAAATACAAGCTTAGAAACAAAAGATTTAAATCTAGCTGATGAAATAAAATTAACAGGATTACGAATCAGACCCCACATCTGATGCCATCTTTCAGACACTTATTGCTAATCAAGCACAGACACATTTCAAAAGTATTGACAAGAAAATCAACTTCTGTAACTACTTCTGTGATCTCACCTTCAGCAGATTCTGCTCAAATCCTCTGTATCACACATTCTTCCACCTGCAATTTATATCCTGACACTCTCTGCCCTGAGTATGTTGACATCAGAGGTTACTTCTGTTCAATACCCACAAACTGTGTAAGTATGAAAAACCATCTTTCCTAAAACCTTCCTGTTTTCCAGTCTCTTGGACTTGGGCCTGTGTGTCTGCCTGTTTTGGCCTGATGTGTTTGGGAAACAGCATAAGACTGGATAAGTGACAATCAACATATTTTAGGACAGTTTGTAAACAGATATTCTAAGACAGTTTCTCAAAAAACATGAGTGTTATGGTGGTTTTGAGACTACTTAAAGGATCAGTGTGTAGGCTCGATAAGCAGGGTTTCCCCTGAACAAATTGGGGTCCTACGTGAAATTTTGTTTGGATTATTGTTTTTTTTAATAATTATTATTTACTTGTTTTGTCTATTTGTCCCTCCTACACACTCCCGACTCATGGTCTTTTGGACACCATTACCCCTTTTCCACCAAAAGGAACCTGGTTCAGTGTTGGTGCTCAGTTGGTTCAACTTGCGTTCCTCTTTAGCACCAGTCGCTTTTCCACTGGCAAGAAGCCCAGTCAGAGCCATGTCATTAAGTCATTGCAAAACGTCAGGACGTCACTACATTTTCATTTTTCACCCAGCAAAGCTTGTGCGGTGCGAAATCAAAACAAGATGTAATAAAAAATCCAGAGCCGACAGATCTTGTATGGCGTTATATTTGTGCCACATTCCTGAGCGAAAAAAGACAGATTTTGAGCGAGCAAATGAACGAACAGGAGAAACACTGAGACTCAGCTGTGTTTGTGGCATGTTCAAAAATAAATTTACGAAACAGAATACATTTCTGTGCTCAAGTCTGCATCAGTTGCATTGTGTGCATTCACAAATACAACGCCATATAACTGATACTGGTTGCCATAATTGCTTCGAGCGGCAGATCCGTTTGAAAACAGATCAGGAAATAGCTGACCCGCGGCTGCCAGCGAGACGGAGATCGGCTATTTCCTGATTACAACCATGATCACAGTACTGGTGGGACATTATTGATCTGGATTTCAGTGTGTAACAGTTTGTGCAAAACTTCTGTGTGTCCTGGGAGTCCATTCAATACATTTAATTTGCGATCGAACCAGGCAGTGTTTACTCCAGTGGGCGGTAACCCCGCCCCAAGCCCCCGACGTGCTTAGTGGTGCTTAGCTTTGGGCCAGCAAAGACTTGGTGCCTGTCTGCCCCCAGTTTTAAACATCAGGGGCCGGTGCTTAGGCTGTGGAAACACAAAGAACTGGTGCTAAGTCAGGCACTGGCCCCGAACCAGCCCTGGACCCACCTCGGTGGAAAAGGGGTACATGACAACTCTTCACACTTTGCTCTGCAATGTCTACTGGTGCACCCCTCTGATTGGTCAGATGTTGAGTACTGTCAGCGACTCATGCACAGTCACAGTCAGTAACAGGTCTCTTCTCTCCTTCCTCAAGCTCAATTGGCCTGTACGTGCTGCATGCCTAACAGTTGCACATATGCAAATCCATTGTGCATATGTGCAAATGTGTCCCCTCACACATAATATGGCCTTCCATGGAGGATGAGGCCCTATGCAGAGCTTGTTTTATATGTTTCAATGGCCCTGCTCTGTAGTGGTGTGGCTGCAGATTATAACCAAGATAACACCTTTCTATTCTCTCCTCCCCAAAACATCTCTCAGAAGTCCATGACATCTTTATCATAATAACACTACTTTAGGACCAATGGAAGACCTTCAGGTAAGGACTCTCTGGGGCCAGCATTTGGTTTGTCCTTTCTGGGCTACTGTAGAAACATGGCAGAAAAACATGACAGACGTCATGAGGAGAACTTGTTGCCTATGTAGCTATGAGAGGCTCATTCTATGATAACAAAATACTGCACATTGCTCCTTCAAAGCAGGGGTGGATGCATTTCCCTGAAAGCCCATATGAGAAACATAAAGCCCACATGAGAAAAATAAAATCATAATCAGAAAACATTTATTGTCCCCTGCAAGAAGCAGCAGAATTTTTTTCTTAGATGTGTGCATAAGACAGCCATAAGTTAAGAAAAAATTAACATAATATAAAATAAATAACAGATAAACACAGAATGACACAGGTAACTACAGAATAAAACCTGGAAAGAACACTAAGACATAGTGAGTTGTTGATGATGTTGATAGCAGCTGAGATGAATGATTATTTTCTCTAAGTTACCCTGTAGCGATGGCCTGAGGGAAAGAGTTGGAAGGAGTTGTGGAGTGGGTGTGAGGGGTCGTGTAAGATAGTGGTGGCTTTACGCCTGTATATGAAGGTCTGAGAGGGAAGACTGTGTGGTGCCTGTTATTTTTATTGCATGTTTGATGATGCATGACAATTTGGTTTTGTCCTTGACAGAAAGAAACATATACCAGGATAAGATGTTAGAAAAGTTAGGACTGATTCAATAAGTGAGCTGTAATCAACTGTTAACACATAATTCTTCAGACACATTCTACGTTCACAGTCTGTCCAACTAAATGACCAATGTTCCTTTTTTCATTTTTGTGTTTTTCTTTAAAGCCTTGAACTGGATGTGATCATGTGGTCACAGAGCAGAACCATGATGATAACTCATCAAAAATAATGAGTTATTGTTAAGTCCACTTATTGTTAAGTCCATGTGTCAACTGTCATGTTGTGACTCTTGTTGACTAGAAACAGACTAGAACTGGAAGGACAGTGGTGGATCATTTTGTGCTTAAGTTGCTGTGGGTAAAGAGAGATTAATAAAGTAATTCTTCATCTGAGAAATACAGTTTTGTGGGTGTGCTAGCTTCAGGGGTAACTGAAGATGAAGGCAAACAGGTTGAGTAATATGTGATTAAGCCAGAGGTGAAGTACATTTTTCATATTCTGTTCTGTCTGTGTTTGAACTGCAGGTTTTCTTATCTGTTTGGTTTGAATTTCTGCATCAATTAGTATAATCAGCTTCAGTCAAATCAGACCAAAGACATCTATTGAGATCAGTGGCGGCTGCTGGTCTTTTCAAGAGGGGAAGCTCAGCTTACATCATAAAATTCGATAAATGATATTACTCGAGCAACGAAATGTTGAAATGATGTTAAACTGAAACAAGGAGTTTGTTTTATTTACAGTGTAAGAAATGAACAAGTAATTTCGGCGAGCAAATGCTAACAAATGGGTTGCACATCTGTGATGTGTATTTCTCAAACTATCTGTCAATCAAAACGGAGTTCAACCTTTCGACTGATCCTCCAATCATCATGCAGAAGCTCAGAGTCCAGGCCAGCCAAGGCCTGCCCACAGCTCCATTCACCCCCAGAGATGTTGCGTGTCTGGGGGCAGGACAAAATCGTGGCATTTATCCAATGACCATCGAATTTCGATGCTCAGCTTCAGGCAAATGCATTGACCATAGACCGTGTAGTGTCTTAACTAATGTTATTAACTGGACAGACACAGAGATGTGTTTATGGTGTCTTTACTGAAACCCTTGAACACATTACATTGCATACATAAGACGTCAAACGTAATACGTCACAGCCTACCAACAGAGGCGCTACCTTTTATCTAGCTATTAGAGCCTGAACCATAACACTCCTCCCTTCTACAATTTATGTTGTATAGAAAAATAGGTAGAAACAAATAACACTAACATTCTAACCTATCTGGTGCCTAACAAAAACATACTGTACTATCAAGAATTACTGGTTAGGTATCACTAAAACGTGTTGTGTTCTCTGTGGATATCTAGACAGTCGTATAGTCTCGGATTCCCTCCCTGGTCCTTCATCCCGGTCCAGGTCCTCCTCTGAACACTCCTTGGTTGGGTGTCCTGTGTCTCTGCAACGGTCTGTGTTGCCGCCGCCATCTCCTCTGTAGTCCCATCGGTGTTCTGTGTAGGTGGCCCCGTTTCCACTGTCGCTCTGTACTGTTCCTGCTCATTCAATGGTTCTCCAGGTCCCCCTTGTTCTCCTGTCAAATGTATTTGATCTATGTGTTTCCGCCACACCATGCTCAGACCCACCTGCACCTCATAAGTCCGGGGTCCTGTCTGGGCCTGCACTATTCCATACGTCCACTTCCCTCCCCTCCGGTAGTCTCTCACCATGACTTGCTGTCCGGTTGAGACCTGGCGTTCTCGCGCTCCGTGCAGCATCTTTGCTTGTTTATTTAACACTTCATTGCGTCTGCTTGGTTTCATGAAGTCGAGATGTGTGCGTAAACTCCGTCCAAACATCAGCACTGCTGGGCTTTCCCCAGTGGTGACATGTGGCGTGTTCCTGTATGCTGCCAAGAAGTCTCGCCAGCAATGTTCCTCCATCCCATTTGGACGCTTTGAGTCCCTGTTTGAGGGTCTGAACGAACCTCTCTGCCAGCCCATTTGTGGCTGGGTGGAATGGAGCAGAGGTTGTGTTTGATCCCATTCACTACCATGAATTGTTGAAATTCTTCACTCACAAAGGTTTGTGCATTGTCGCTTACCAGCTGAAGAGGAAGCCCAAAGCGAGCAAAGATTGTTCTCAAGCACTCAATGGTCTGAGCTGAAGTCTGCGATGTGGTGTAAAAAACCTCTGGCCACTTAAATTGTGCATGTATGACCACTAAAAAGTTATGCCCCTCAAAGGGCCCTGCATAATCCACATGTATCCTCTGCCACGGTTCGGTTGGCCACTCCCAGGGATGGACTGGAACTGGAGGAGGCATGTGACGGGTTTCTGAGCAGCCACCACAGTCCTTGGTCATCATTTCTAGTTCTTCGTCCACTCTGGGCCACCAGAAGTGGCTACGGGCTAGTAATTTCATTTTAACTGTGCCCACATGGCCCTCGTGTATTTGCTGCAGCACCTGTCTCTGGCATTTCTTTGGTATAATCACATTCCCCATAACAAGCATCCCTGGTGTGCTGTTATTTCATCCTTTCTCTGGAGGTATGGCTCTACCTCCTTGCTGCAATTGGCTGGCCAGCCCGTCATGGTATAGTTGTATACCTCCGATAAGATTGGGTCCCGTCTTGTCTCCCTTTTCACCACTGTGCTGGTCAATGGCAACGCTTCCAGCTGTGCTGCATGGAACACTTCCACTGCATTCACACGTTCAGCCTGGCTATTGGCTACCGGCAGTCTCGATAGTCCATCAGCTTTTGTGTGTTGAGATGTTTGTTTGTATTCAATGTCATACACATGTCCAGCCAGGAACAGTGCATAACGCTGTAGCCTGGCAGCTGTCATTGCTGGGATGCCTTTCTGTGGGCTGAAAATGGACAGCAGAGGCTTATGGTCTGTCACCAGTGTAAAACGTCTTCCATATAAGTATGTGTGGAATTTCTTGACCCCCCATACAAGGGCTAATGCCTCTTTGTCGATCTGTGAATAGTTTTTTTCTGCGCTATTCAATGTCCTTGACGAAAACACCACTGGCCTCTCTGATCTGTTCTCTAGAACATGGGAGAGAACCGCTCCTAGGCCATACGGTGAGGCATCACACGCCAGTTTGACAGGGAGCTCAGGGTCGTAGTGCGTCAATACCTGTTCTGATGTGATCAGCTGTTTTGCTTCTCTGAATGCCTCCTCGCATGATCTTGCCCAGCACCACTTCCTGTTTTTCTCTGGCAGTTGATTCAGGGGCTGCAGGACTGAGGCGAGGTTGGGGAGGAAACGGTGGTAGTAGTTGATCAGTCCCATGAATGACCTTAACTGAGTTGCATTCTGTGGCTGTGGTGCTCCAACCACAGCATCTATCTTGTCTTGTGTTTTGAGGAGTCCACTGTGATCAATCTCGTGCCCACAGAACAGAATCGGGCCTTTGAAAAACTCACACTTCTCTGGATTCGCCTGCAATCCATACTGCTGAAGTCATTTGAGAACACTCTCCACATTAGCCAGGTGCTCCTCAGCCGTCCCTCCAGTGATGATCGTATCATCCAGCAGGCATTGGGTCCCTGGGATGCCCTGCAAATTCTGGTCCACTGTGCGTTGCCAAATGGCAGGGGCGGATGCAATGCCAAAAACAAGCCTGTTGTACCGATAGAGCCCCTTATGTGTGTTTATGGTGAGATATGGTTTGGATGACTCTTCAACGGGTAGCTGTAGATATGCTTGTTTCAAGTCTATCTTGCTGAAGTGTTGCCCTCCAGCCATTGCTGTAAAAATGTCGTCTACACGTGGTAGAGGATATTGATCCACTTGTAGCTTGGGGTTCACTGACACTTTAAAATCCCCACACAGCCTTACCAAGCCATCTTTCTTTATGATAGGCACAACTGGGGTTGCCCATTCACTTCTGTCCACCTTTGAAAGGATGCCTGCAGCCAGCAGGCGATCAATTTCTGCTCCAACTTTTGGACGTAGGGTGAATGGCACCAGTCTGGCTTTGTGGAATGTGGGGGTGGTATCCTTTAATTCCAGTTTGGCTTCAAAGCCCTTGACCGTTCCGATCTCATCCTGGAAGACAGCTCCGTATTTCTCCAATAACTGGTTCAGTTTGTTGTGTATGTCGGTCTCTATGTTTCTTGTAGTTCTAAGCAGCTTTAACTCGGTGCAGTTCAGCTGAAAGTGTTTCAGCCAGTCTCTGCCAAACAATGGTGGGCCATTTCCCTCCACTACATATAGTGGTAAGTTCTGCTTTCTCTTCATATTGGACCTGCACCTGTAACATCCCCTTGGGACTCAGTTTTTCTCCTGAATATGACTTGAGTATGACGTTCGTCTTCTTCAGCTGCATTTTTTTGAAATTTCGTTTGTACATGGCTACAGGAATGATTGAAACTGCTGACCCTGTGTCCAATTCCATTTTCACTGGTGTGTTTTCAATCTCAGGTGTCACCCATATTATGTTGCTGTTTTCTGTTGACACTGAGTTTTACTCCATAGTTCCAAGGAACTTGTCATCCAAATCACTATCACTTCCCTGTGTTACTTTATGTACTGGGTCTTTATTTCTCTCTGTTTTCTTCTGAGCTTTGCATGCTGCTTTAATATGACCTTTGTGGCATGTCTCCTCCTTAAAACGGCAGTCATCAGCTCTGTGCCCTTCTCTGTTGCATCTGTAGCACTTTTCCGCCACACGATGGCGCTGTCTACCTGGGTCCATTTTATTCAGTTCAGAAGCAAGGCTCCCGTGCCCCCTGCTGTGCTGCAATTCTACGGTGTCTCGGTTGGCTATCTCCATGCTCAACGCAGTGTCCACTGCTTTTTTAAAATGTTAACTCAGCCTCTGTTAGTAAACGTTTCTGTATATTTTCCTGTGTCAACCCACACACTCTCTCAGTGAATCATTCAAGTTAGTCCCAAACTCACAATTCATTCACACTCTCCCCTTTCTTCTGATCTCGCTTGTGGAATCAGAAGCGTTCTGTGATGATGAGTGGTTTGGGAGCGAGGTGTGCTTGCAATGTTGTTACCAGGGCAGTGAACGTCTTGCTGGATGGCTTTTCTGGGGCGGTCAAATCGCGTAGTAATCCATAGGTCTTTGGGCCTATCAAACTTAGCAGGGCAGGCACTTTCTTTGCTTCCGGAACCTCGTTGGCAATGAAGTATTGCTCTAACCGTTCTGTATAATTTGTCCAGCTTTCCTGAGAGTCGTCAAATGTCTCAAGTTTTCCGATGCTCGTCATCTTACTTGCCGTTGCTAGCGGAGCTTCTGCACCCGACCGGACTGTCAGTTGACTACTCTGAATATCTGTTGAACTTTCACTTTCTGTATCCGACATGCATGTCCATTAATCCTTCACCGTGAGTAAGCACCTTGCCGCCATTGTAGTGTCTTAACTAATGTTATTAACTGGACAGACACGGAGATGTGTTTATGGTGTTTTTACTGAAACCCTTGAACACATTACATTGCATACGTAAGACCTCAAACGTAATACGTCACAGCCTACCAACAGAGGTGCTATCTTTTATCTAGCTATAAGAGCCTGAACCATAACAGACCGTTTATAAGAAAATGGTGCTATGGGAATGTATGAGAAGTTTACAACATCGACTAGTAGATTTGTGATCAGAAGCTAATTTGGAACAAACTCGTCTTCGAGATGAACGTGTTCTAACACATTTGCAGTTAATGAAATGCTAATACAACCGTACACAATTGGTCATTTCATTTTTGACATTTTAGAGGAAGCAAAGTTTCCCTTGCAGTCTTAGAGAAATCACCTCTGATTGAGATATAGCATGTCATGTTAGAGAGCTAGCAAAAGTGGCATCTCCTCAAATTTCACTTCCTCCTTCCCCTCCCGTCATTGCTCCATCTAAAGCCACGCCCCTCAAACAAACATCTGATAAGACAAGATAAGATAAGGTAAGATAAGATAAAACTTTATTCATCCTAAATGAATTCAAGGTAAGGAGATTTGAAGAATTTTAAAGTAAGTAAGTCAAGTAAGTTTCAAAGTGACATGCTGAAAAAGTGACCAAGTAGTTTAAAAGTGACAAATGCAGATAAAGTGACATGTCGCAATGATGATAAGTATTACAGTTAGTGAGTCTATTGTGAGAAGATGAATTGTTACGTGGAGGGAGAAAGTGGAGGGGGGGGGCTTGTTTAAAACCAGAACCATACCTTTAAAGGACATCACAGGGAACAGCCACTTCCATTTGGAAAGTTTTCCCTCAATCTCCTCTGAGATGCCCTCCCAGTTGTTGTGTTTTCATTCCCCAAATAGACTCCCAGGTATTTCAGGCCGTCGTTTTTCCAGGCCAGGCTCTGGGGAAGAACTGGGTGGCCGTCACGCCACTCACCAACAGCAAGAGCCTCACTTTTTCCCTGCTGATAAAATAGAAAACTGGTTAGTGATGCTGGTTAAAATGTCTGCATCTTTCTGGTTAAACAATGACATCATCTGTGTATGCTAATAAAACAATACTTCTATTAAAAGCTGGTAAAACCATTCCTTGGATGCTGGAGCATAACTTGCTTGAGGGAGAGCGCATTGTAGCATAAGAATAAGCATGAAATAATGAATTTATCTTATAATGAAGACATTCTGTGATTTTCTCTGTTTCTCCAGTACCCTGACACTACCTGACACCTAAGTGCTAAAAGGCTCAAGTTTTATTACCAAATTGAATAAACAGAGTGGACCATCACTCATCCTTCCATCACGACTCAAAGAACTCCAGAGCACATATGGGGTTGGGGGAAGAATTTTTATGGCTGCACTCTGCATTCCTCCTGACAGACACATCCAAAGCTTAATGTGGCCTCTTCCTTTCTCACTGCTTAGAACAGAACATCACATGAAGTTGGTCAACTATGCTTGAATTCTTCAGCTTCTGTCATAAAAGTATCACTTTGACCATGAAAAAGTCACACAGATTGCCATTGACCTTCAGCACACTCTCAGCTTCACTGTACAACACCTTGATCTTAGCTATAAAACCTGTGCTGAACCCAAACTTCCTCATGACTCTCCAGAGGAAGCTCTGCTCAACGCGTTCAAAAGCTTTTTCCTGGTCTAGAGAAGACCTAGAGACCTCCAAAATGTCCCAAATTACGTAGACATTGTCTACCATGGACCTGCCGGGCACACAGTAGGTCTGATCCCGATGGATGACCTGCTTCATAGCTCCCTTCAGCCTGGTGGCCAAGACCTTGGACAGAATCTTGTAATCCACACATAGCAAAGACACAGGGCACCAATTTTTAAAGTCCTGCAGATTTCCTGTCTTTGGCAGGAGTGTAAGGACAGCCCTGCAGCAGGATATCGGCGTAGACCCAGAGGCCTGACTGTCATTAAAAACATCTAAAATATCTTTTACTATAATGTCCCAGAAGGCTTTATAAAACTCAACGGTCAAGCCGCCGATACCGGAAGCTTTCCGTCCCTGCATCCTTTGCAGAGCTGCTGCTCCTGCATGTGCAGCAGCTCTTCGAGCTGGGAGTTGGTGTCCTCAGACACCTGAGGTAGTTCATTGCAGAACTCCTCCAGCAGTGTTTCCTCTTCCTCATACTCTGTGGAGTAGAGAGAGGAGTAAAACTCCACCGCTAGTCTTCTGATCTGGCTGGGTTCAGTCAGTTCTTGCCCTGTGTCTGATAGCAGTGTGTGGATTACCTTCCTCTCTTCATTGCTCTTCTCCAGGCTGAAGAAGTAGCTAGAGGGAGCATCCATCTCGCTGATGTTCTGGAATCGAGACCTGACCAGTACACCCTGTACTTTACTGTCTAGCAGGTTGGCTAATGTGTGTTTTTTTTTTTGAGGATCTCAATATATCCTTGATCTCCTGTGGACTTTTTTCTAGCTCCACTATATCAGACTCCAGGTCTTTCATAGATCTGGTGATGTCTCAAGTAACGTTGAGCATGTGCTGTTGACACAGGAGTTAGATCTCAGTCTTACCATGGTCCCAACACTTCCTAAAAATGCTAATATCACCCTTCCTCTGTCTAAAAACATCCCATAAATAAATAAGAGTCTCCCTGAACCTTTTATCGAAAGTTAAAACTGAATTAAAATGCCAATACGCACTTTTGGGTGCAATAAAATCTGTCACGGATAAGGAGTTTTCTTACACGAACCCAAACGCATGACACACAGACAAGTTCTCACCATAAAGAATATTTATTATAAAGTACAAACAAGACAAGACCAAACAAGACTGGTGCTAATAAACAAGCATAAACTATAAACCAGCAGAAACACTAGAAAAGAAGACACTAAACTAGACAACACAAACCAAAACTAACCAAAGGTGCTTCTAAGAGAAGGGTACGAAAACTATAACTGGCTAGACTGACTTGGCTTAGCTCGCTGAAAACACGTGGAACATAATCAAGGCCATTGCTAACAAAGAACAACATGACCATTAACAGAATATGCTCAAAACGGTAATGATACTAACAAAACCAAGGAATAAAACAAAACCAGACCAGACAAGCGCAGAAAACAAAATAACACAAACCCACAGACCTACTCCGAAGGACAGTGACAAAACAAACAAAACTAACCCATAAAATAGCCAGAGAACTAAACCTACAGAAACTAACAGACACAGACGAAAAACCTGACATGGACAGACATGAAGGAGATGCTGACATGAACTGACGGGGAACGTGGCTTGACAGAACCAGAACAGACGCACCAACAAAGACAAAGAGGAGACAGGACTATTTAAACATGAGGTAAGGGGACACAGGTGGAAACAATCAGAGCGGGGCAAAAACACACAGGCGGGAAACAGAGAGGCAGGAAGCAAACACAACTGAAACAAGAGGGAGAAACAATGACTTCTAGAATAAAGCAGGGATGACAGGACAAAATTGACAAGACAAAAATAATCAACATGACTAAACTTTTAGCAGGCATGAAAAAACATGACATAAGAGCATGGAATGATCTGTATAAACAGCAGGCAAGATTCTACACATTTTAAAAAACATTAAAATGATACTTAAAACTATAAAACTGGTCAAGTCTGGCTGAGGAGCTCTTACCCACTCTGTTGTGGACCATGTGTATTGTCTGCTGTCTGTGTGCATCCTCCTCCACATGTCCACCAGGCCATGAGAGTGGACCAGCTGCCTCAGAGCATGCTGGGATGCGGCTCTGTATGATTGTGATCATTTTCAGTACAATTAAAATCTCCACCAGGAATAAAAAATCCTATTATTATGATTAGCTATTTAATACATCATTGACTTTTCCTAAAAACAGCTTCGTCTCTGCACCATCTGTTGGAGCATACACATTAATAAAAACAGCAGAAAAATGTTCAAATTGAGCTATAGTTAAAAGCAACCTCCCCTTGATAAAATGCTCAGCCTTCAGCAAGACTGTGCTTCATAACTGATGAGGTCACAAATATCACATAGTCATAATCATCTACTTTATCACAGAAGCGGAGGTTGAGCTCCTCATCCTGGTTGTTAAGTATCATATAAAGATGTCTCCAGTGAGACGCCACGTGCTTCAGGAACGGAAACTTACACCCAGACAGGATCCTCTTGAACGGGGGACCACTTTTCTGTGTTTGGACAGCTCTCTCCTAAAAAATTCATCAGAAATGAAGGGGGGCACGTTGGACAGAATTACTTTGGTTGCGAGCTTGCGGGTTGAGGTGTCGGTGTTAGCACCAGCACGAACATGTCATTCACCGTGATGCCTGTCTCGATAACGCGGCTCACCTTTTCTACCTGGTCCAGGAAGATAACGACTGTGCCGTTCATCCTGGTGGCCGATTTCACGCTGCTGTGCCCAACCCTGTCTCCCACAGCTAGCCCGATCTCCTCCACGCTACACGGGAAACCGGCGGAGATTTTAATAGCATGTTCCCGCGTGAGCTTGGTGAAGTCTCCATTTACCATGGCGTCTGAGACGCCAACCGGCAAAGACACTGGCAGGAGAAGAAAAAACAAGAGTTAAACCCACCAAAGTGCACTAGCTATAAACTAAAATAAACCACCACCATGTGATTTAAACAGGAATAAGAAAGAAAACGAAACAAAAGTTCGCAATCACGCTCAGCGTCTCACGCACACACCACAATCTCCCAGCATGCACTGGGGGGGGCGGGGGGGTGCTGCTTGCACAGATGCTGCGCTCGTATGACTCTGAACTCTGTGGTAATTTGCTGGATTTGTAGAAGCGAAAATGCAACTGAAGTATCGATCTCACCATGCTAGTATGGATGCGATACCAATACTCATCTTGGTATGATACTATGGATATTTAGATCGATACGCCCATCCCTACTATGTGGGAGTCAGGCACAAGAGACACAATTCAAAGGTATACTTGGATGTTTTCATTTGAGGTTTGGATTATGTCTCATGAAGTGAAACTTTATAAACATTTACATTGATATTTCATTTTTAATATGTTAATAATTAATAGTTTATGATCGTCATTTTGCTTTTTAATGATTATTTCCCACTTTGTTTCTTGTTTTCATTTCAGTGCAATAACAATATTTAACAACCTGACATTTAATCACATGCACTATATTTGTTTATTTAAAAGGCTAGAAATGCATATAGGTCTTCAGCCTATATAAGCCTATTTATTTTTAATCTCCCCAGCGAATCTTTTGAACGGATCTTTTTAATGAACGATTCGTACAGATTCAGTTCAGTCAAAAGAACTGTTCATCACTATTTCAGACATGGAATAGTTGACTTTGGTGGCTTCTCTATCTATTAAAGTAATTTTTATCATTTAATAATTTTATTCAAACTTGAACTCTGTTAATAGTGATATGGGAATGCTGACCTGATTAGATTGTGCCTGAAAGGAGAGTTCACAGTTTACTCTAAGAGCAACCTCATCTCAAGGGAAATTTTCCGGCACCCGCCGCAAGCAGTACCACCACCCCAACCAAGCTCCAGTATCCTTTATATTTTAAGACAGGTGCAGGCCTACAAGAAAGCTAAAATCACCACTTGCAACCACTTATAAACTACAATTGGCTTTATGCACAGCTGCATTACTTCCTGAACTTCAGCCAGCTCCTTTGTTTCCTGTCTGCCATTATTAGACAAACTGATTAATCCAGGTGTGCCAGGAGGTATCGCTATCGGCTAGTATCGCCGATACCAATACCGATACATTTTACTTGAAACGTCATTATCATTGAATAATTAATCATTTTCCTTTAGTTAGTTGATTACAATAAAATAATACATAAATAATAACAAATAATAATAATAATAAACAAAATAATAAGTAATATATAAAATATATGTCTACATAAGTGTCTGTTTTTCCAGAGTTCCAGTCAAATAATTCCATTTTTTTAAGATTTTTTTTTTCAACTGGCTGAATTTATTATAATAGTTTAATCAGTCTGCTAAAATAGCCTCTCTGATCACTGTGAAAAACACTGATGCTGGAGATCACCTGGATACTCATGTTTTGGTTTTTTTTTGGCTGAAAAGTCTCTGCCAGAGACCTCTGTCTCTGTGTCAGGGGTCTCCCTCTTCCTCCTCCTTCCTCAAACTTTTCTGCAGCTTGCTGTTCTCTCGAGGGTGAACTGCTTTAATATGTTCAAATAAACTGTTGGTGTTACCACAGTGGCGAATGTTTTTTACACATATCAAATGTGGCAGTGTCCCTGTCAGCTCTAGTGAATAAAGTCCCCACGGCGCTTCTCTTTCTCACCGCCATCATGGGCTTCTCAGTGCTCTGACTCTCCGTTCTCGGGTCGAGCGGACAGAGAGAGATAGAGGGATACGCTGCACTGCACCCTACCGCCCAGTCCCGGGCCGCAATATTATTTTTAATAACGCAGATACGGCAGATTTACGGGAAAATACTAATATGGGAGGATGGTGGGAAAGAAGGGTAAAATACATGACTTCCAGGCTGAAACGGGATACTTGTCAGGTCTTACAAAAAAAATCACTTTGACAAAAAGGACAAAAAAATTCCGTCTCTTGGTGTGCAAATCTGGTAGAGCTATACTCCAAGAGACCTGCAGATGTAATTGCAGTGAAAGATGGTTCCATAAAATATTGCCTCATGGGGTGCTGAATTAATATGCACACCACACTTTTCAGATTTTTATTTTTGAAAAATGAACACCATGTATTATTCCACTTCACTTCCACTTCAGAGGGTTTACATACTGTATACCTGCTATTGTGGCAAAAAAAATTGTTTTTTCCTTTACATCCTATTTTCCTATTTATTTTGTTTCCACATGGAGAAAGCAGGCGATGCAGTGTCAGACTTATAGTCTGTGTCCAAAAACTTTCCAGAGAGAGAGAGAAAGTTTGTCTGTTGACTGTTGCTGGCCATTTATTGTAAAATGACATAATACATAAATAAAGGTGCAGGTGGAATAAAGTTCTTGGTACAGATGTTTCAAACAAAGGAACAGATTGCAGGAGGACACAAACTCCTCTCCATTCATGTCCCTGATTCACAGACAAGTGGTCAATGACGATATCTGCTGGCCAGCCTTCTGCCTGTCATATCCTGGCAGCAGCCTTATTAAAGATAGTATTCAATAGTATCCTGTAGAGGGTGCACTCGAACATTACTAGAAATAGAAATATTAGCAGAACATTCAAAACAGGAAACTTAAATGCACCTCCCACACATGCTTCAGTCTTTTAAATTTGAGTGTGTGTTTCTATTCTTCTTTTTTATAGGCACACATATCAGAGCGATGCTAAGCTCCACCCCCTCCTGTCAGTGCTCCATCCAATGCCACGCCCCCTCTCCTGCTAACTTTGTATTTCTGCAGAGGAGTATGCTGAATATTTTTGGCAATGGTGAAATGTGATGCAAGACAGAGGGGTTCGTGACCAGGACGAGACATGAAGGCATCTGATCTTTCCATTCGGACCGAAAGACAGGGATTGGTCAGACTTTTACAGTACTGCAGCCGCCACAGAGGTCTGATTCTTTTCCTTTCTTTTTCTGAACACATAATGTATTGACTGCTCTCAGGATGGAAGGACCATTTCACCCAATATAACAAAAAGTGTTTCTGAACAGGATTACCAACTACTACCAAGGATTACATTTAAGTATTGTTACAGGCCAGTGTGTATACCCACTGTATATTGTTTTGTGTCCTCTGGGTGTCACTGTCTGGTCTGCTTTCTCTCTTTTACCTGCAGGTAGTTTGTGACTCACCTGAGCACCTGGGGTGATCCAACAGAGACTATAAAGCCTGGCCCTCCCCCTCCTCCACTCTCTCTCCACACATGGCAGCAGGCCTCCATGCTGCAGCTCCACTCCTGCTGCAGACCCTTCCTGATCTTTTTGAAGTATCTTCTGATGATTTAGTTTCAATAAACCCCTTATTTTTGAGTTCTGGGTTATGTGTCTCATTGTGTTGCTTCCCTTTGAGCCTGGGTTGTAACAGTATTAATACACCATTGATGCTTCAGTGATTCATAAAAGTTGCCATCAGAGGGATGAACTGTAATGACTTTTTATTTGTAGAAAGAAGTTTCCATGTTTTTCTTTTCACTAATTTACACAATTTACACTAACTCTATCTTCTTACTGTTCCTCCTCTCTACCTTCTCTACCAGTTCCCTCATATTATCTCTTCCTCTACTCTTCATCTGTAACCTTGTCTCTCTCCTCTCCATCTCATATTCACCCACATTCACAGGCATGTTTCCAGCTTTCAGTAGAACCAGATATGAAAAGGAATGAGATTCAATGTAGCATAATTACCCTTGAGCAGATTTGTCAATCATTAATTAATGTCAAATTATGTATTTATAAACAATAACTTTTAAGATATTGATCATAAACCATAAACGGTTATAAAAGATGAAGCAGAGGAATGAAACTCAACTTCAGGTATAATTCAATATTACTTTTTATAGTGGAAATTATCAGGGCGTCACCCAGTTTTGTTAAAAACAGGGAAAACTTGTGAATTTGACATTAATTAATAGAGTCTCTTAATCTCAGGGAGCTACAGAGTTCTTGACCTAGTGAACAGCGATTTGCTTTATATACACACACAAATCAAATAACCATGTTATTTATAAATGAGATGTTTATTTGACAAACTATAACCAGACTACTACTGTAACAGAAAATAATTAACAATAAATGATTTATTTGACAAATTAATGACCAGATTACAAACAGAAAATAATAAAATAGAAAATAGGAAATAATAGGATAACGGAAAGTTTGATGGGTGGATACATGGCATTGACTCATTGTGACCACAATGGAATGAATGATTAAACAACAGGAAAGTTTGATGGATGCGTAAATGATCAATTAAGTCAGTGTGACCATTTCGACCATAACCAAATTAAAAGTTAGGCTGTTGGTAATAATAAATTTGGTTTAGTTCTGGTGTACCATTCAACAGCTGAGAGTTTGAGAGGCATCAGAGAAGATTGTGGAGTAATATACTATTCAGAATTTAAGTTTAGTATTTTATTGTTCAGAATTATTCCGTTTTCTAGATTAAGCTCTAAATTTAGCCATTTAATTTAGTGTTTAATCATCAAACTCTTTAATATCTTAGGATGTATATGCAGTATATCACCGCTCCTGAATGGATGGGAGTGAGGAGTGGCTGCAGGTTCTGGGTCTGCTGGATCTCTGCTGGACTCGCTTTATCACCCATGGTTCTTTTGGGCATATGTGGACATCTTTGGACATCTCTGGACTGGGCCAGAGAGGGAGAGAGAGATCAGGCGTGAAGTTACAGGAGGGCAGATGAAGCTTGACTGGACGCAGGAGGAGAGACCAAAACTTGACGAGCTCGGGATTCAGTCTCTTAAATGGGGGCCTCGTGGCTGAGTGGGTAGAGTGGCCGTCTTGTAACCGGAGGGTACTGGTTCGATCTCGGCCTGGAGCGTTCATGTCGAGGTGTCCCTGAGCAAGACACCGAGCAAGACACCAAACCCCTAACTGCTCTATACTGATGCTATATGTTGTGCCTTGTAAGGCGTGAATGTGTGTTTGAATGGGTGAATATGATATATACTGCAAAGCGCTTTGGGTATCGTTGCAGGTATAGTAAATCCTATTTATAGAATAGAATAGAATTACTTTATTGATCCCAACTTGGGAAATTAGTGTGTAGCAGCAGCAAGAAATACAATCACAATACAAATAAGAATATATATAAAAAAAAAAATAACAGAAAAATAGAAAATATTACTATTTACAATTAAATTAAATTATAATACAGAAGAGCAGTATTGAAAGTATAAAATAAAAATGTATAACCTGATAAATAATTATGGTTCGTGATGATAGTCAATGTGCAAATAAACAGACAGTCGGGTGTAGTCGAATACAGATGAACAAATGAATACGGACGAATTTTACTATCAATAGTGCAAATGAAAATGAACAGTGTATAATATTGTAGTATCAGGATAAAGTCTTATTGTAAAGTGTGATGGCGTGTGGCAGGAATGATTTCCTGTATCTGTCCCTTCGACAGCGGAGCTGCAACAGTCTGTTTGAAAAACTGCTCCGCTGTCTGTCCAGTGTGAGGTGGAGAGGATGATCCTCATTGTCCCTGATGGAGATCAGTTTTTCAGTGTTCTCCTCTCCACCACAGTCTGAAAAGGATCCAGCTTAAGTCCCACCACAGAGCCAGCCTTCTTGATGATCTTATCAAGTCTGCTGGTGTCGCTGGCTCTGATGCTGCTGCCCCAACAAACAGCAGCAAAGAAGATGGCGCTGGCAACAACAGACTGGTAGAAGATCTCCAACATCTTGCTGCACACGTTGAAGGATCTCAGCTTCCTCAGGAAATAGAGTCTGCTCATCCCCTTCTTGTACACAGCCTCTGTGTTGGATTTCCAGTCCAGTCTGTTTCCAATCACCACTCCCAAGTATTTGTAGTCCTCCACCTCCTCTACCACCTCCCCTCTGATCAGTAGCGGCTGTGAAGGAGTCCTCCTCCTCCTGAAGTCGATCACCATCTCTCTGGTCTTGTTGATGTTCAGCCTCAGGTGATTCTGCTCAGTCCATTCCACAAAGTTGTCTATCAGTGTTCTGTACTCACCCTCCTCTCCATCACGTATACACCCAACAACAGCTGAGTCATCAGAAAACTTCTGCAGATGGCATGACTCAGCGTTGTATTGAAAGTGGTGTATAAGGTATAAGTGGTGTATAAGTGGTGTATAAGGTCAACATTTGGGTCATGTTGAAGACTGAGGCTGTTCCATGGCATGAGGCGCTGAGCTTAGTGGGTTCATTCCTCCCACCATGTGGGAAAGGGAGAACAGAGAAGCAGTGGAGAGGGTGAAGACCAGAACAACACTGGTCTCAGCCTGCTGACGCATGCTGTTTTATGGTCTTTGTTGGAGGTCCAGTGTGGGTGTGACCACCCCTTCCAAATGTGTTAACTGAAATGAAATCCTTTCCGTAACTCCCTTTAATGTTAATACAAGTGTTTTACTTTATCAATCCTTCTCTATTTGAAAGCTTCGCTCTCTCAGCTGCAGATCAATACCAAGCATCAATGTGTCAGAAAACCACTGAACAAACCAATCAATTGAATTGAGATTAAGCCACAGATTAACAAACACAGATGAACCATGATATCAGAGCGTGTAGGTAGGTGTTCTACAACAGGCTATGCATATCTGTATATGTGTCAGAGCAGAAGAAGAAGGAAGATCTGTGTGTGGATTGACCCTTGACATAATAGACTTTATATGACCATAGGTGGAAGAATTAAAGCAGAGTTGACTATTAAAATCTTAATGTAATGCTCTAAGCAAAGATAAAACAAAGAATCCAACTTGTGAAACTCTGGGTGTCTGTGTCAGGATCTGTCTGTGAGGAATGCTGGTCATAAAACTTCTCTTCCCTCATGTGTGTTCTGGAGTCCCTTGGGTCAGAGAGGGGGATGGAAACTGGTCCTTTCTCTTTATTCTGCCAGTCATAAAACTTAAGCCTTTAGCGCTTAGGTGCCAGGTAGTGTCAGGGTCCTGGAGAAACACTGAGAAAATCACAGAATGTCTTCATTATAAGATAAATTCATTATTTTATGCTCATTCATATGCTACATAAATCAGAGTGAAACTTTAACTCCTGCTGCAGTCTATATATCCATCAACACTGAACCAGTGTTGGTTCTCCACTTTACAAATGAACTTAATATTAATATGATTGTGTTCTCAGCTGAACTTTGTCTGCTCTGTGACAGAAATTTAATGACAAACTAAAACTAACTTGCTTTCACTGTTGTGAAGCTGTTTGCAAATGATCAAAGGTAGAAAAGAAAAGAGTGTGTATGCATAGAGTGTTTATTTGAAGCTGTCAATCACATGGAAACTGACAGGAAGTGGAGTTGATGAGTTTCAATAGTAGAGGACAGAAAAGGTATGACAGTGATAATAGTAATGATGATGATGATGAAGACTGTTAGTACGCTGCATCACATTGAGACTGACAGTCGGTCCTTCACTGCTCCTTCACAGTTCTGTAAACAATCAAATCATGAACATGAACAAGGTTTAAGGAAACACAGTGAGATCAAGCTCAAGGATGGAAATAATAAATTAAAAATAATATTCTTCTTACTTGTTTTAACCATGATACTTTGGGAACCCTGAGAAAAACAGGTTTTCAGATGTCAGTATTATGCTTCATGGTGTTTTTGTCAAGAAAGTGTGCCTTTCATACTGTCTGTTTTTATTTGTCATAGCTGCATATCAGTCAAACCTCCTGAGGATTTTATTGTTAGGATTATCTATATTTGCCACATAAATAAAGTGAGACTACTCTTTAGAAACCAGAGAAACTGAGTGTGTTTGATTTATGAGAAAACAAAAAGTCTGCGGTGATTCCTAACTTCCTGTCACACATCAGACTGAAGCTCTTTTCAGACATGGAATATTTCACATTGGTAGCTTCCTCTACCTGTTAAAGTTATTTTATTTTTGTCATTTAATAATATAATTCACACTGACCTCATAATTATAGTGAGGAACAGCTTGTAGTTTTCAGGGTGTTAGAAGGAAAAGTTCACACAGAGGAGGAGAGTTAATGTAAGGAATAACACTGATAAGGTGTCCATTATCAGGAATTAGTTGATGATGCAGAGGCCTGAATCATCAGACACACAGTATAGTCTATTAATTCCAGATTAGTGATAACTCCAAGGCCATTAGTCTGTGTCTGAAGAAATGATTTTACTTACATGACAGCCTTCCTGAACTGGAACTATATTTCGCAGGGTGTTTTTTTTCACTCCCCCAATACCTCTGACCTGCGAAACAGAGGGCAAACTGCACTTTATTGTTTATTTGATGTTTGGAAGAAAGTAGCTGTTAACAGTCTGGTTTATCAACGTTAAAATGTCTCTGCTCTACTCTGTGTACAGTGTTCATACATTGTAAAAAGTGGAGGAAAACAGTGGACTGGCAGCTGGCAAGGTGCCCTTGAGCAAGGCACTGAACCCCCAACTGCTTGTGGCCCCTGGATATGGGGCAGCCCCTTGCTCTGACACCTCTCCTCTAATACCTATGCATGTGTGTTTCATAACCTGTGTGTTATGTGCAACAGAAAAAATAACAACAGAGTGAAAACTGCAATTTCCCCATTGAAGGATCAATAAAGTAACTCTTATTCTTCTACTTCTATTTTGTTTGGAATATGTTTATACTACCAGTATATAACATAAAAAATAGATTTCATCTTTATAGTATGTTGTCATTTTAGCTGAAATTTGCGCTCGTAGATGTAAGTTGTAAGAGAGGTCATGGAAGTTACCATGAAAAAAAATCACGATGAAGGGGTGCTATTGTTTAAAAAGAAATTGGGAATAAAAAGAAAAGAAATAAATCTTGTGTAAATGGCTGTATTAATAATACAATAATCTGACTCATATCTTTATGAAGAGCATTTAATATCAGTGTGTAGCTCAGACATGGAATATTTCACATTGGTGGCTTCCTCTACCTGTTTATAGTGATGTTTTTGTCATTTAATAATATAATTCACACTGACCTCATGATTGTTTCTTAGTGAGGGACAGCTTGTAGTTTTCAGTGTGTTAAAAGGAAAAGTTCACACAGAGGAGGAGAGTTAATAACACTGATAAGGTGTTCATTATCAGGAATTAGTTGATGATGCAGAGGCCTGAATTGTCGGACACACAGTACAGTCTATTAATTCTTCTACTGATATCTCCAAAATCATTCGCCTGTGTTTGAAGAAATTATTTTACTTACCTGACACCGATCCAAAATTGTAACCACCACCACCACCACCACCACCATATCCCACTGCAGAGTTTTTTGTTTTATGCCCCCAATACTTCTGACCTGCAAAACAGAGGCCAAACTGCACTTTATTGTTGATTTGATGTTTGAAAAAAGTAGCTGTTAACAATCTGACTTATCAACATGAAAATTTCTCTGCTCTGAGCTGAAATTTGTGCTCATACTGTAGATGCATGTTGTCGGAGAGGAGGTTACAATGAAGGGGTGCTATTGTTTAAAAAGAAATTGTGAATAAAAAGAAATAAATCCTGTGTAAATGGCTGTATTAACAATACAATAATCTGACTTGTATCTTTATAAAGAGCATTTAATATCAGATTGTTTACCCTGAGTAATGCCAGCAAGGCTGGCTATGGTCAGCAGGAGCAGGATGAGTTTCAGAATGTTCATTATTCTGGAAAACAACACAAAAGGATGACAGAAAAACTTTTAGTTTCTCGTCCAAATATCACAGTTAAACATGGAGTTTACACTTACAGTTAATAAACAGCATTCTCATGGACCTTTCCAGAACATTCCTCACCTGGCTGACTATTTGTTTTTTCTACCTACAACTCCCAAAGGGCAGCCAAATGGCTGGGTTAGTCTGGAACTAATATCCATAACTCAGGTGTGAACGGCCCATCTTGTCATCATTGTTGTGTAAATGAAGCAAAGCTCTCTACTCAGTGACTGAAGGGAAGTGATGTTCTCCCAGAACCAAGCAGAAAAACTGAAAGAAACCCCATGTTTGAAAATTGTGCATGCTGTTTTCTTATGTTTCTATTATATGCAGTTGTAGTAAATCCTTATCCTCTTGTGTTAGGGTCGGCACCAAGCCGTTTCAGTTTTTAAATGCATGAAAGAATCACATAAATTTGTTTAATTGCATCAAGGCTTTTTGACTTTGTCAGGAATCTCTATTTCAACAAAATAAAACAACAAAATTGTTTCACTAAATTAGAAAATGCTCTGGTTGAAATTATGTCCTTTGTGTTGTTAGGGTGGGTTTGGATCGGTTATAAAAATAAGACTATAAAGCAACAATTAGAGCTAAAATGGAAATCATAATTGCACTGTCAGCCAACACACTGACAGCCAGCTCCTCTCCCAATCATGTGACGTTCAGAGGATTCTCATTTTACCTGCACAAAAACAAACCAAACAAAGATGGGTATGTCCAGACATGTGAGGTCACTTCACTCATTTGAGTGTCCATTTGACTTTTAGAATGCACATTTCAATTTGTAGCATGCAAAAGTGAGAAGAAGATTTACAGTGAGCCAAGTTATGGACAATATGTTTGTTGAAAATGAGGGAAAGGATGCAGAGCAGCATAGCGATGCAGAGGAGTAGGTTTCTGAGGAAGAGGACAATGTGAATTATCCAGAAGACACAGACACATGTGATGAGTCAGATGGCGGTTACAGGTGCTGAAGCTGCTCCTGCTGAAAGATTCAAGTCCAAAAATGGTCAGATCTTTTGGAGTTCAGTACCTCATCATGTACATCGCAGGGCAGCTGCTGCAAATGTCATCAAAATGACCCCTGGAGTCACAAGGTCTGCTGTGACCAGAGTCAAGCCTGGTTTATGCTTCTGCGTTGCGGCGACAGCATAGCTACGGTGTAGACCCAACGCCGTCGTTGAGCATTCGAAGCTCTGCGCTGAGGGAACGCGTTGCTCTGCAATTCACTGGCAAGCTGCTAGGGGGCGGTGTCTTTGTGTGGCTTCTGGGGGCTCATATCAGATTCCTTGGTTTTCTTCCGACAGTAAACAATGACAACTGAGATGGAGCGGGTGTTTCTGGAGATGGAGCTCATAAAATTGAAAAAGAAATGCTGTTGCTACAAATGTTGAAGCACAGAAGACGTTTGCGGAGGTGGTCTGTCCGACCATTCCGTATTGCTCGTGCCGCTCCGCTAATAGCGGTGTTGTTGAGCTGTTGACCGGAAAAGCAACCTGCCGGAAATTACGTTCTGAGCGGACCAATCACATTCCTTGCCGTTCTCAACGTGTTGACGCGACGCGTAGTCAGGATTTTTTGGAGGTGCGCGTCAGGCTATGACGTAGGGGACGCAGAAGCATAAACCAGGCTTCAGTGACATCAAGACATGTTTTGAGCTATTTACTATGTGCCACTGTCACTAAAAAGAGTCATCACTGCTATGACAAACCCAAAAAAATGTGGAAAGACATTGATGAGGAACGTCTGGATGCTTTCATTGTTGGAGCAGAAAACACTTCTGCTCCTACAGGAGTAAAAATATCTAAACTCTCTACCAGTCAGTTAGAACTGAAGAAGCCTCTTGGATGATGAGAGGAGAACCGTCTTCAACCAACCTAAATCAAGTCGAGCTGACTCTTTTTTTCCTCTTTTTGATTGATTAGTTGTTTGAACTTGCAAATCTATATTTTCTGTTATGACCTATTCTGCTTTTCAGTTATATTGAAGTTCTATTGCCTTTTTCTTGAAGTAAATATGTTGATCCACACTGACCCATAACACCATAGATGTTGCTATAGTGATTAATTTTAAAATGAAAGAAAAAAATAAATGTTCCCTACCCCTCAATAATAGTCAGGTAACTCAACAACATTTTATTTATTTATATGATTCTATATGATACTGTAGCTCTAATTTGGCATTTGAATGAAGGCCAACTGGTGTTGTCTATGAAATGTTTCCAGCATGGATTCAAGCACACCCCTCACCCTGATCTGAGCATTCTGGTGGACCACATTCCGGTGTGATGGCTGCCTTTACAAAACAAAGATGGCTATTTGTGGGTCGTTGAGTTGTACATTTTGACCTTTTGGCTGTCCTCTGGGATTTGTAGGGGGAGTAAGAAACCTCTGGGAGTTCTAGTGTTAAACCAAGAACAAAAAGACTGACATGGCGTCCACACGACAACAGAATTCTGTGAATCCACCAAATTTTAATACCGATTCCACCTTGCGTACAGACGACTCCGGCGTTGTCGGAGACCTAAAACGATATTTTCTGACAACGGGTTCCAGAGTGAGAAGATTGGAGTTGCAGTGTGTACCCGGCATTGTTGCTTACGATAATGTCACGTCATCACTTGACCAGAAGTAGTAGTAAACGAGGACTTCATGCGCATGCTCATTGCATTCTTTCGTTCTTTTTCGTGAGTTTCTGTATTTCTCTGCAACGCTACCTACCGGCGTGGCATATGTATTACATCCTTGTCACTCTTTATCACATTGCCATGTAGACGTTCTCACAAGCGTTGTTGTACTGTTGTCGTGTGGATGGAACCTGAAAGACAGCTTCTTCCTCAGAGCTGTTAAAGCAATAGGCCCCTGTAGCTCAACACCTACATCCCGTCCCCCTACAAGTACTCTCACACATAACACCCCCCCCACACACACACAGCTTCTCACACACATGCAGATTCACACCCACCCCTGCTAACAATCAAACAGTCCACCAGTCCTTGCACTAAGATGCACTTTATCATTCACTGCAATATCACATATCTGCTGCTAATATTACTGCTGTATTACTGCACATTTATGCTGTTAATATTGCAAATTCTGTTGCAATATTAAGTCTATATTGCATTTATCACATTTCTGCTGTAAATTGTTAATTACATTTCTACTGTATATATTAGACCTCTGCTGTTAATAGTACATTTCTGCTGCAAATATCACATCTCTACTGTAAATACTATATTTACGCTGCATATATTACATTTCTGCTGCAAATATTACAGCTAATTTGTAACTTATCACATTCTACTGTAAATATATCACCTCTGTGAATATGGGTGTTCTGTATTCTATAATTTATATTTTATATCTTCATTTCCTTATTTATGTGTCCTTAAGCTGAGAGACTCTACAAAATTTCGTTATGCGTGCATAATGACAATAAAGAATCTTGAACTGAATCTTGAATGCCATTACCATTACGATATTTGATATCCTGATACCAAACAATAAATTCCTTTATGTTTAGCTATGAATCCCTTTTGTCATGTAACAAAAGAACCCAGCACTTTCAATTGTTATCAAAATACAAGATTAGACACAAAAGATTTAACTCTATTTGATGAAATAATAAATTCACAGGATGATGAATCTGACCAGACATCTGATGCCATCTTTTAGACACTAATTGATACTCAGTCACAGACACATTTCAAAAGTATTGATAAGAAAAATAAATCAGAATAACTTCTCTATTTCTGTGATCTCACCTTCAGCAGCTTCTGCTCAAATCCTCTGTATCACACACTCATCCACCTGTACTTTATATCTTGACACTCTCTGCCCTGAGTATGTTGACATAAGAGGTTACTTCAGGTCAATACCCACAAGCTGTGTAAGTATGAAAAAACATCTTTCCTAAAATCTTCCTGTTTTTCCAGTCTCTTGTACTTGCACCTCTGTGTCTGTCTGTTTTGGCCTGAAGTGTTTGGAAAGCAGTGAGCATACGACTGGATAAGTGAGAATCAACATACAGTATCTTGGGGCAGTTTGTCAACAGATGTTCTTATATAGTTTCTCAAAAACATTTCATGAGAGTTGTGGTGTTTTTGGGACCATTTCAAGGAAAACTGTGTAGGATCTGCGGCGGTGTGGTTGCAGATTGCAACCAAGTTAACACCTCTTTGAGCTCCAAAAACTGCAATAATGTGAGTTGCTTGGCTCTCTTAGAGATCCATGACATCTTTATAATACCGCTTTCACACTGGAATTAGCAGGTCGACACGGGATAGTTCAACCCGCGTTGACACGGCTCGGCTCGGCATTCAGGCTCATTCACAGTCCCAGCTGCTGCAGCTCTGACCTCCAGCTGTGAGAGCTGCTGCAGCTCTGACCTCCAGCTGTGAGAGCTGCTGCAGCTCTGACCTCCAGCTGTGAGAGCTGCTGCAGCTCTGACCTCCAGCTGTGAGAGCTGCTGCAGCTCTGAACTCCAGCTGTGAGAGCTGCATGCCTGTGTTTTCCTCCCTCCCATATGTCATCACATTGACAACAACATTGTTGTTTAGTGCGTTGCAATTTTTAAAAAGTGTACGAACTCAGCGCAGTGCTAATACTAATACTAGTACTAATGCATACTAGCTTGGTCAAACCAAACCCCCGTACTATCGTACAGAGCGTCTGGCACTCCTCCATTGAGAACTGATTTCAGACGGGAGGCATGAACTCTGTTTAAGTTTGAAATGTTTGGCCACGACGTATGTAATGCACCGCTAGCATTCAGACTAGCCAACTCCTTCGCCACTAACGGAGCTAACTGAGAAATAAGACTTTTCCCGAATCCCATGGGGAGTAAAGGCCAATTTATAGTACTCAGTAAAGTGCTGTACGCAGAGACGGAGAGCCTGACAGAGAGCCTCTCCGTCCTCTCCGGGTGCAGGAATTTTTTTTTAACTGTCCATCAATCTGTCAAGGGAAGACAGAGACGACAAGGACTGTGATTGGTCCTCTAGTTGCACCCTGCAGTGAAATGCAGCCCCTCTCCCTACACAGAAACAGACAGTTCGCCTCTGTAGCAGCGTGGACAGGACAGGAGCTAAAATAAACACAAGTCAAACACATTCAACTTGCTCAAAAAATCCATTTAATTCATTTAGTAATTATGGCTGGGATATATTTCCACAGAACATACCGAAAGGTGTTGGTTTGCGTTCGCTATTATCTGATTTTGTGTTGAGAAGAAAGAGGAAGAGGAGTTTTAAAGACTGAAAGCAATCAATGTTCTTCTCTTCTATCTCCCTCACAAATAATTAAATCATAAAATAGTATTTTCCCCTGCTTTTATCTGCGATATTAAGGCGAACTGCTTCACTTTCCGAGGGGGTACATTTCACGGCTGGGGTGCACAACAAGCATCACGACAGAGAAGTGCGAGGGCTCTAGGGGTCTCCGTAGCTACGGAGTCGGATAACGTATTCCGCAGTATATAAGTATATTCCAGCCGTAAAGCCACGACATCTTTGCCAGCAATAAAACTGGTTACACATGTGTTCTGACTTAAATTGCTCAATATTTGGGAGCCTAGCCAAAACAAATTGAATGGCTTTCTTCACTTCCATCTCCGCCATCATTGCCAAACTACAACCAGCTAGACTACACAAATGCTGCGCATACAGTTAGACCCAAAAATATTTGGACAGTGACAAAAAGTTTTGTTATTTTAGCTGTTTACGAAAACATATTCAGGATACAATTATATAATCAATATGGGCTTAAAGTGCAGACTCTCGCATCCAAATTGAAGCAAGGGTTTAGAAATTACAGCTCTTTAGTCACCTCTTTCTTCAAGGGACAAAAAGTAATTGGACAATTGACTCAGAAGACTGCAAAAAATAAATAAATAAATAACAAGGCTGCATGGGCTCTTCCCTTGTTAACCTGTCATCAGTCAAGCAGTTAAAAGGTCTGCAGTTGATTCCAGGTGTGGCGTTTGCATTTGAAAGCAATGTTTCTGAGTGACCAAGGACAGATTTTGAGTGAACAGATCTGAGCGTAGAAATGTATTTTGTGTTTGGTAAATTTATTTTTACACGTGCCACAATCAGTGCTGTCTCAGTGTTTCTCCTGTTTGTTCATTTGCTTGCTCACAATCTGTCTTTCCTTCAGGAATGTGGCACAAATATAATGCCATACAGTTAGTTTTGTCGGCTCTGGATTTTTTGCAAAGCCCTGCTATCCATACAAGCTTTTCCGCGAAAATGCAGTGACGTACTGTCGTTTTACAGAGATTTAATGACGTGGCTCTGACTGGGCTCCTTGCCAATGGAAGAGCGACGGATGCTAAGGAGGAATGCAAGTTGAACCAACTAAGCACCAGCACCAAACCAGCACCAAGTTCCTTTTGGTGGAAAAGAGCTATAGGTGGTAGCGATATACTCCAAAAGACCAGCAGATGTAATTGCAGCAAAAGGTGGTTCCATAAATAAATATGCTGAATAAATATGCATGCAACACTTTTCAGATTTTTATTTGGAAAAAAATAACATCACGTATCATTTTCTTTCCACTTCACAATTATGTACTACTTCTCCAACAAATTCATTTAAGTTTGTGCTTGTAGCATGACAAAATGTGGAAACGTGCAAGGGCTATGAATAATTTTGCAAGATGCTGTACATTTTATGTCAGTAGTTGTGCGTCACATAGTTAAATGGATGACTTTACACTTACAGTACCAACAACATGGTGACAAATGACAGAAGCAACAGCAGCCTCTTGATCCCCCCTGTACTGGGGGCTGTATGGCTCGGTGTGTGGTTAGGTTAGTTTAGGACAGGATGGCATAGGATAGAAAGCTCCAATCTGAACATGTGACACACCAAAATGACGGGGAGAATCTCAGATAAAAACTTCTATCCAGCATTGTCACCTACGTACGTGTCAGTGTTTCAGAGAAAATTTATCTGGAACACAGCAGAAAATGTAGATTTCTAAAAAAAACTGTGAAAAACTCCTGAATCATGGTATAGTAGACTAATTCAAATTTTAATTGATATTGTAACACCTAACCAATTACTGTGTAAAAGTAGATGTTAAAAAGGTGAAGCTAAACATTTTTAAAAATATATTAGTGCAGGTATTTCCAGGCGAACCATAGGTGTGCCATTTTAGCACACTTTGTCACACTATGTGTCAAAATGACCTAAAGACCAGCCATTCATTTGTACTACAGTAATTGTGTTTCATTGCCAAGTACAGCCACTTGTGGAGCTCCGGCTTTATCCGGTGTCATAGATGTGCTACTGCGTCAAAGGCAGCCTTCAGTGAAGCCGACAGAGGGATGTGAAGCGGCACAATATCTCGACAACCCATTGGTCAATTTTAATGATTGACACCTTTTCAAACACCAGTGAGGTTTTATCCATCCATCCATTATCTACTGCTTATCCTCATAGGGTCGCGGGGGAGCTGGAGCCTATCCCAGCTTTCTTAGGGTGGAACCAATGAGGTTCCAGAGGGGAGTAAACTCAGAGATTGTGTCTCAGGCTGAAGTGCCACTCCATTTTGAAAGAGCTCTTCCTCTCTCTGTAAACAAACACAACCTCCATGATTCATTTCAAACTTACACAGAGTAATAGGAGAAACTATTAGAATCGGTTATTTTTTGAGCTAGAATATGACTTTTGATCACAAAACAGCAAAGCTAAGACATAGTTAATGATTTTGCGAATGTTATTTCCTGGACTGTTTGCCTTCCAGCTCTCTGAGTTTTTGTCACACAATAGTGAGTGAGACCTCTTTATTTTCAGCAGCTCTTCTGCTTTTATTACAGCACCCTGTTTGTGTGGTTAGGCTATTGTGGCGATTGTGGCTATATTGCCAAAAGTATTCACTCACCCATCCAAATAATCAGAATCACGTGTTCCAATCACTTCCATGGTCACAGGTGTATAAAATCAAGCAGCTAGGCATGCAGACTGCTTTTACAAACATTTGTGAAAATGTTACGAACCCAGGGGAAAGGAAGTAACACACTTGCAATCAGGTGGAAATAAATTGCCAATGGCACTAGCACTAACAGGTGTTTGTGTCATAGGTGACAAAAATTGTTCATACAACCCCACTAGTTGTATTTATTTTGGGTATGCCATTTTCAGACAGGAGGCAGAAAAATATGCTCAAAATGGCCTAGTATGCTCAAAATGACAAATTGCTGTGTCATTCATACACTATCAGGCTGTCCGGGGTTTAGAGGGGAAGAGGACGAAGAGGCTTTTACATACTGTATGCTTCAGACTTCAAATTCGATGGTCTGAATTTTTAAATCTGCAGCTGCTACAGAGATCTGATCTGCTTTCAGGATGGAAGGACCATTTCACCCAGCAGAACAAAAAGTGCTTCTGAACAGGATTACCAATCTACCTTTAAGTATTAAAACACAATTGATTTCACAAAAGTTGCCATCAGTCTCACTTTGAGAGGGATGAACTGTGATGACTTTTTTATTTGTAGGAAGAAGTTTCGATGTTTTTCAATTCACTTCAATACATTCAGTGTTCTTGTTGAGCAGCATCTAGTGGACATTAGAGGAACTTGAGCTCTGATTTCAACTGTCAACATAACTCTTTTATTAATATTTAATTTAATATAATATTAACTTTATCTTCTTACTGTTCCTCCTCTCTATCTTCTCTACCAGTTCCCTCACATCATCTCTTCCTCTACTCTTCATCTATAACCTTGTCTCTCTCCTCTCCATCTCATATTCACTCACATTCACAGGCATGTTTCCAGCTTTCAGTGGAACCAGATATGAATCATTCATGAGATTCAATCAGTGAAACTTTAACTCCTGCTGCAGTCTATATATCCATCAACACTGAACCAGTTGGATTAATACACTGAAAACAAACTAAGAATGTTCCACTTTACAAATGGACTTAATATTGATATGATTGTGTCCTCAGTGCTGAAATTTAATGTCATCCTAAAATCTAACATGTTTTCCACTGAATATAGCTGATAACTGTTTGCAAATGATCAGAGGTAGAAAAGAAAAGAGTGTATATACATAGAGTGTTTATTTGAAGCTGTCAATCACATGGAAACTGACAGGAAGTGGAGTTGATGAGTTTCAATAGTAGAGGACAGAAAAGGTATGACAGTGATAATAGTAATGATGATGATGATGAAGACTGTTAGTACGCTGCATCACATTGAGACTGACAGTCGGTCCTTCGCTGCTCCTTCACAGTTCTGTGAACAATCAAATCATCAACATGAACAAGGTTTAAGGAAACACAGTGAGTTCAAGCTCAAGGATGGAAATAATAAATTAAAAATAATATTCCTCTCACCTGTTTTAACCCATCTTTTGGAACCCTGACAAAAAACAGGTTTTCAAATGTCAGTATTATGCTTCAAGATGGTTTTGTCAAGAAACTGTCTTTTTCATACTGTGTGTTTCAGAAACTGTTTCCTTTGTCATAGCATATCTGTTAAACCTCTTGCAGATTTTATTGTTAGGATTCTTTATTTTATTTTTTTGTCACATGAATAAAGTGAGACTACTCTTTAGAAACCAGAGAAACTGAGTGTGGTTGATTTCTAAGAACACAAAAAGTTTGAGGTAATTCCTAACTGCTTGTCCTATAATGTGTTGAACTTGTACAGATCTGACCTCATAATTGTGTCTAAGTAAGGGACAGCTTGTAGTTCTCAGGGTGTCGGAAGGAAAATGTCACACAGAGAAGGAGAGTTAATGTAAGTGATAAGGTGTCCATTATTAGGAATTATTAGAGACAGGCAGACTCTGCTTAAACAGGCCTGTCTATTAGGCTGTTCCATCCTGGAGGTGATTTTCTCTCCCTGTCAACAGGTAAGTTCACTAAGTCATTTGATTTTGCTCAATGAACAAAACTCACAGAGCTTACAACATGCTATACCAATAATGCAAACATCAATTATAGTCAACAAACTATCTTACATCACATACTTCACCTCCCCTTCATCAAGAGTATATGACCACGAGGTGGGCCGCCCTTTCCCGTTGCCCCTGCAAAACACGGTGAAAATTAACAGATGTATATCATTGGAAAGTGGTGGACTTTAAGATTAAAGCAGACAATTAACAAACATGGGTAAAGTGAGAGTGGTGTGGGGTTGAAAGTGAGAAATGAGGACACGGTGTGACATCACCCATTTTGTCACAGTGAGGGAAAGCTTGTAGTTTTCAAGGTGTTAGAAGCAAAAGGTCACACAGAGGAGGAGAGTTAATAACACTGATAAGGTGTTCATTATCAGAACTTGATGATGTATAGGTCTGAATCTTCAGACACATAGCATAGTCTATTAATTCCGGATTATTGAGAACTTTTAGGCCATTTGCCTATGTTTGAAGAAATGCTTGTACTTACTTGACATCGTTATCACAACAACTTCATGTCTAGGTCTCATAGGTTGACGCCAGCTCTCCCACAAACCTGCAAAACAGAGGCCAAGCTGTATTTTATTGTTTAGTTAATATTTTGAAAAAAAGTAGCCATTAACAATTGTTCTATCAACATTAAAATTTTGATGTACAGTGTTCATACATCATAGATGGTTTTTTTTTTAATCAATCACTTCATTTTGTTTGGAATATGCTTAAACTACTGTTATATATCTTAAGAAATAGGCTTCATGTATGCAGTTGTCATTTTAACTTAAAGTTGCACTCAAGTAAGTTAAGTCAGTCAAGTTAAGTCACCTTTTTATTTCAGTCTTGTCAAGTTGTTTTGTCATTTCCTGTTTTATTTTGAAATTAATTGTCCCCCTTTGGCCCCACCCATGATTGTTTCCAGCTGTACCCCATTTCCTCTCATGTATTAACAGTCTGTGTTCCACCCAGTCTTGTGCCTTTAACTTATCCTAGTGTTTTTATTAGTGTGCCTCAGTGTCCTCACCTTTTGTGAGTGATTTTCACTTTGTGTCCTGAGAGTAACCTTTAGTTTAGTGAAAGAGTAGTTCTGCTCTTTTGTAGCCTCAGAGTGAGTGCTTGCTTTTGTTTTCAGTTCATATTTTACAACCTTCTTAGAGAAGTGATTTTCCATTTTGGATTTGTTTTTGTACACAGTCAGGTCAGAGTGTAAATTCCTCCCTTTATTGTTTTACTGTTAATAAATACCTTCGTTTGATACTTTGGAGTTGTGCATTTGGGTTCTTTGTTTCATGCAATGCCACATTCTAACAGAACGTACTGGCCAGCCTGCTCAAACCACCTCACAGAGTTAGTTAGCTCCCGCAGTGATAGACTCACCCAGCAGGAGAAGCAGGCTACTGCGCTAGGCAGAGATGTTGCCACTCTGTCGTCCCGGCAGGAAGAATTCAGGGTGTCCATGATATCCCAAGTGAATATGTTAGCGCAGCTCATGCAAGAAATCTTAACTCATCTGCATGTAACATCATTTCATCCTAAACAAGCCTTGTCCTCAGGGAGTTTGAGGCCACTCGCAGTTGCTTCTCCGGTGGTAGCGAACGCAGCCCCCTGCCTGAGAAAATTTCCGGCAAATCAGAGCTTTGTAGACCCTTAAAAGTGAACCTTGAGGCCTTTCCCACTCCCCAGTCTAGAGCGATTCATTGCTGAACTAAGAAAAATGTTCGACCACACCAGGCTGGGTTGAGAGGCTGCCCGTGTCCTCAAGAGACTGGTTCAGGGGAACCGAACTGTGGCAGACTTTGCCATTTATTTCCACCCTCTGGTTAAGGACAGCGAATGGGGGAACTCACACTGGTGGAAGCACTTTTAGATGGACTGAATGAACAGATCCAGGATCAGCTAGGGCACCAGGAGCTGCAGGAGGATGTCGACGCTGTCATCGCCATGGCTAACCGAGCCGACAACTGGCTAAGGGACCGTCACTACTGGAGAAGGAGCTCTGGCTCGGGGTGATCCATTACATCCAGCAGACCTTGGGAGCAGGGGGCCGTGGTGGAGGTTGTGGGAGATCACTTCGCTCTTCCAGCACTGGAGTTGTGAGGGGGTGGGGTGGGGCGAGAGATGTAAAGAAATGTGCATGGGTAGGATAGAGACTTTGAATGTGAGCGGAGTTGAGGCAGAGACTGATGTTGTCTCCTGTCCTTGCCTTTGCCCCTACAGCTGAGTGTGTGGAATTGTCTGCAGTTCCTGCCTGCTATCATGACCTGGGCTGAGCCTTCAGTAAGGCAAGGGCCACCTCTCTTCCTCCTCATCACTCGTACTACTGTGCCATAGAGCTGCGGTCGGAGGCCTTCTTGGCTCCAGAGAAGAAAGTCATGGAAGATGTTAAATGAGTTGAGAATCCCTCAAAGCCAACAACAGCATAAATCCTGCTTTCAACAATCATTATGCCTGCAATTGAATATTTTGATTGTTACACCTCAAGCCTTTAAAAGAATAATCAGTTTGGGTGGTGGAGAGAGAGATACTCTCTGCTGGACCCTAAAAAGAGTTAGATTTCAATGACACACAGAAAGCAATATTTAAACAGATATTAATGAGTGATTACAGCTACATTTGTTGTGTTACATGATTTATGTATGATTATAGATGAATACTGTTATGATTAAAGGATGTATTAAAGTTAATCAAAAACAATGTTAAAATGTATCAGAGTTAAAGTTTTAATGCGTAAACCAAGGAAAAGGGAAGTTGGAATCACAACATGATGAGTCATGATCATGTGTTGTTTTCAGTTAGACCATAGAAAGAACCAGAATCAGTAAAAAGGGACACACCTAAAAAATAAAATATGTAATGCCTAAAAATAAAGACTCAGAGGACTGCAATAAAAGATGATGGAAAGTGCTATTATTTGTTATTCTCTCCTGGACGTCCTCTGAGCAAGTTGGATTAATCTACCAATCTGTCCACTTTGGATTTTAAGTCTGAAACTTGTTCACTCTTAAAGACAGAGAAGCAGAGATAAATCAGAAGAACTCCTTTGGTTTCTACATCTGTAAGAATAGAGGATCCATTGAAGAGCAGATTAGCCATTTTCCAACCAGCTGTGGATTTAATTTGGACTTTGGAGTTGTTCTGCCTCTGCCTGCAAACATGATTCGAGTAACTTCAAAGACATTGTGGATTTGGACAAGATCACCAGTTCCTCTTCTCAGCAGAAAAAGAATCGCGGCGTGGCCAGCTGCACTTTTCTCTGTCTTTCTCCATCTCTCATGGATTTTTGGACTATTTTTGACAATTAGATTTTCGGACTGATTTGGATATTTTGACTGATTCACCCCAAAGACTTTTAATCAGGCTTTATAATTTCATTCTTAATTTTTACCTAATTATAAGTTCATCAATTATTTGAATAATTAACAAAGACAATCATATTGAGCTGCTTTGCAATTGCCTTGCTTGGATTTCAATAAACAGTTCCAGACATCATTTTTGTCACTTCTCAACTTGGTGGTAGTCCAGTATCCTCAACATGAACTTGTGGTTCCTATAGGTTGATCTAGCCAACTAAATCAAACAAGCCCATGGGACTATTTTTTCCAAGTCTCTAAAACCTTTCCTAGCTTTTACCAAATGCACAGATCCATGAGAGGACAGCTGCCATAAACGGGCATGGCTGGTATTCGTATTGAGCTTGGGCTACTCAGCCTGGTGCTTTACCAGAGCAAGCAGGGTGGACGTCCGGATGAAGGCAGTGAGTGGGTAGGCGCGTCTCCTCGATACCAGCTTAAACAATTCTCAGTTTTTCTAATTTGAGTAATACCATTAGGCCTGAGAGTTCAGACCCTTTAAATGGAGAGCTGAATGATACCTCCTGTATCAGGGGATATCTCAGGGATCCAACAAGGAGTACCTCAAGACCTCTCTGAAGGCAAGTCTCATCAGATCATCATCGCCACCATTGGTGGCAGGATTCTTCTTTGTGGGTAAGAGGGATGGCTCACTATGGCCTTGTACTGACTATGCCCCACTCAATGAGATCATTGTTAAGAACAGATACCCCCTCCCACTCATGTCCTCGGCTTTTGAGCAGCTCCAGACAGCCAAGATATTCACAAAGTCAGACCTTCTGGTCCACATGATGGAGGGGGATGAGTGAAAGACAGGGTTGAAGGGCGCACTCACACTAGGGCCAGTTGTTCCATGTAGTGACAAAGCCTGATTGCCCCTCTCCCCAGTCCCTGCTGGCTCTAATTACTCTAATCCAACCGTGCCCAGGCCCAGTGTCCTCCAAAATATACGCCATCACGTTGATTCACGTAATATGCATGGCGCGATGTCATCATAAATTTGGCCATGTTTTTGCTAGGGACGCTCTTGTTGTTGTATGGAAACATCAAGGGAAACACTGGAATATACACTATATTGCCAAAAGTATAAATAATCAGAATCAGGTGTTCCAATCACTTCCATGGCCACAGCTGTATAAAATCAAGCACCTAGGCATGCAGACTGCTTTTACAAACATTTGTAAAAGAATGGGTCGCTCTCAGGAGCTCAGTGAATTCCAGCATGAAACTGTGATAGGATGCCACCTGTGCAACAAATCCAGTCGTGAAATTTTCTCTCTACTAAATATTCCAGTCAACTGTCAGCTTTATTATAAGAACGTGGAAGTGTTTGGGAATGACAGCAACAGTAAAAGTGTCTGGTGTGTGCGAAAAGCAAGTCCTCATCACAAGTGCAGATGGGTCTCCTGCAGCTGCTCTCTGTCCCCAGTCGCCCATGAGCCAACCTGGCCCTGGATTTTGTCACTGGTCTGCCACCATCCAAGGGTAATACAACAGTGCTAAGTTGCCATCGGCTAAAGAGACAGCTGAGATTGTGTTTAATCCTTCGTGTGTTTTGCCTTCATGGGTTCCCAAAGGACATAGTGTCAGACAGCGGATTGGAAATTGTGGTTTTGGAAAGAGCTGTGGACTCATTGGGGCTACAGTCAGCGTCTTACTGGGTTACCACCAATACTACACTATATTACTGTCCAATAGACAGACAGGCGGAGTGGTTAAAGTACCAGTCTCCAGTGTTTCCAGCTGCGGAGAAGGAAATAATGGTCCCTTCGCCGCATGCTCTGCAGTCTAGACAGGCTGAGAAGGTCAGCGAATTACCACAGAAGACCAGCACTGGAGTACCAGTCCAGCCAGAGGGTCTGGCTGTTGTCATGTTGTCTTGCAATTTCCTGTAAATCAATTGTGTCCCTTTCAGCCATATTAGTTTCTGCCCTCCTGTTTCCAGCATGTTGGCCGCACCCCTGATAATTTTCACCTTTTCCCCATTTCCTTATGTAATAATAGTCTATGTTTCCCCCAGTCTTGTGCCAGTATGACTTGTGTTACATCCACTAAGCTACCAGCCATCTCTTGTCATCAATCCCAGTGTTTTGTCAGGTTGAGTGTTAGTCTTGTTCTGTTTTGAGCTGTCTTTTTTTTGCCATGTTTTAGTACTCTTAGTGTAGTCAGTGTTTGCGTCTTTAGTTTATTCATCACCGTTGGTTACTGTGTAAATGGCTGTATTAGTAATATATTTATCTAACTTAATACCACAATAAGATTATGTTGACGCAGACCTTATGAGTGCATATTTGTATCTTTATAAGGAGCATTTAATAGCAGATTGTTTACCATGAGTAATGTCAGGAAGGCTGGCTACGCTCAGCAGGAGCAGGATGAGTATCAGAGTCTTCATTATTCTGGAAAACAACACAAAAGGATGACAGAAAGAGTTTTTGTCTCTCATCCAAATGTCACAGTTAAACATGGAGTTTACACTTACAGTTAAGAAACAGCATTCTCATGGACCTTTCCAGAACATTTCTCACCTGGCTGACCCCTGACCTGCTGCCTGTCTCTGACTCTCCTGCTTATCTTAGCTGTGTTCAGGGTGCCTGTCTGGCCTGCCTGCCTCCTTGTTGCCAGCTCAGCCCGTCCATTGACCACAGATGATCATAAAGTGCCTATAGTGCTGCAGCAAATAACTATTCTAAAACCATGACAATTGTGGAATAACTAATTAACAGTCAGGACTCTTAACCATTTGTCCAGTTAACAGATTTCTTTTCCTGTAATGAGTGGTACATACTGCAACAGTAAAATATTTGAATTCTGTTACAATTACAATATTTAAAATCCTGATACCTGCGAGGGCTCCATTTTTGGGGAGAGCCCAAACGCACGACTCGGGAGAGAGGTACTGGGTGCAACCAAAAGGATGTTTATTGAGCACAGATGTCAATACTGAGAGCACAGTGTTCCAGCAGGGAGATGGAAAGACAGATGAGTGCCAGGGGGAGCCTGCTCTAAACTGCTCTCAGCTATAAAGGGGGATAAATCAAAACCACTCACCACATTAACCAAATACCTGAGAATATAAAGAAGCTTTCTAATAAGGCTACAAAAATTTTGTATAACCTAAATTTATCATAAAGAAGGGGGAAACTAAGGGGAGAAAACTAAAGACGCTAGTGTCAGGTACAATAGGATACTAAGCTAAGCTCGATGGGCTGTGAAACAAATCAAACAAAAGAAACACCTGCCACTCATGCACAATGAGGAGGGACTGAAAAGACTACAAAATTACAAAACAAAACTCTCACTCTACACTAGAGGGGGTAACTATACTGCTAGGGTCAACTCACACTGAGGATCAACTAGGAAATACAAACTACCAGGGTCTACTTGCAAAGATGATCAACTGAGAAAACTGGAACCCAAAAACAGGCACTATGGCTATGAAACTTACAAACAAAAAGCACACTGGAGAATCAGGGATTGCTGGAACACTGGAACCTGGAAACAGGACTCCAGACAGGACTCGAGACAGACGTAGGAACATGACGATCTTGCGGCAAACAACCAAATGACAAGACTATTTATGCATGAGGTAAGGGGACACAAGTGGAAACAATTAGGAAGGGGTTTCATAATCACAGACGTGGGAAACACAGGGGCAGGAAGCAAAGCGATCTGAAACGAGAGGGAGAAAGGGTTACTTTCAAAATTCAACAGGAAGAGACAAGACAACATGCAGGCACAAAACAAAAATGGTAAACTTAACAAAACCAGACAGACGGAGCATGACAATAATAAAACAATAAATTCCTTGATGTTTGTCTATAAAAAAACTTTTGTCGTTTAACCAAAGAACCCAACACTCAATTGTCATCAAAATACAAGCTCATAAACAAAATATTTAAAAATCTATCTGATGATAAATCAACAGGATGATGACTCTGACCAGACATCTGATGCCATCTTTTTGACATTTATTGATACTCATTCTTTTCAAAACTATTCATAATAAAAACAAATCATAATAAATTCTCTATTTCTGTAATCTCACCTTCAGCAGCTTCTGCTCAAATCCCCTGTATCACACACCCATCCACCTGCACTTTATATCCTGACACTCTCTGCCCTGAGTATGTTGACATCAGAGGTTACTTCAGGTAAATACCCACAAGCTGTGTAAGTATGAAAAAACATCTTTCCTAAAACCTTCCTGTTTTTCCAGTCTGTTGTATTGAATTGTTTTTTAATATTGAGATTCCATTTTGCGCTGTTGCTGCAAAGTGATTTCCCAGCATGGTATCAATAAACCAATTCTATTCTATTATATTATTAATACAACAGTAACATAAATTGATAAGCTATAGGCTAAATATATTGACTTAAGTTTATACACTATCAATATATAAGAGACAATACATCAGAGACAGAGATTCCTCTCTGATGAGTAGCAGCTTATGTCAACTGAGCCACAAAGTTTTATTTCAACAACATATCCACCTTCGAGAGAAGCACGAACTTCCTCTTGTTTTGCCTATTTTTTCTTTTATGACATGACAACTCTTTGCTCTGCAGTGCTGCCCCTGCACCCCTCTGATTGGTCAGATGTTGAGTGCTGTCAACCACTGCAGCAACTCATGCACAGTAAGACTGCAAGTCTCTCCTCTCCTTCCTCAAGCTGATTTGGTGCTGTATGTGCCACATACCTCACAGTTGCACATATGCACATCCTTGCACATTTGCTCAAATGCGTCCCCTCGCACATAATGTGGCCTTCCATCCAGGATGAGGCCCTACAAAGAGCTCGAGTTCTGTGTTTAGGCTCTGTAGTGGTGTGGCTGCAGAGTGCAACCAAGATAACATCTCTCTATTTTCTCCTCCCCAAAACATCTCTCAGAGGTCCATGACATCTTTATAATAATAGTACTACCTTAGGACCAATGGAAGAATTTCAGGAAAGGACTCTCTGGGGCCAGCATTTGGTTTATCCTTTCTGGGCAACTGTAGAAACATGGGAGAGCAACATGACAGACCTCATGAGGAGAACCTGTTCCCTATGTACATATGAGGGGCTCATTCTATGCTTACAGAATGCTTCACACTGTTCTCTTAAAGCTGGGGTGGATGCAGTTCATTTCCCTGAAGGGCAACATGAGAAACTGAAAAAATAAAAGAAAAATAATTCTTCAGACGCATTCTACATTCACAGCCTGTCCAACTAAATGACCAATGGGTGGGTCTCTTCCTTTTTTTCATGTTTGTCTTTTTCTTTAAAGTCTTGAATTGAATTGAACAGAGCAGAATAAAGAACCATGAAGATAACTCATCAAAAATAATGAGTTAAAAAAATCCATGTGCCAACTGTTATGTTGTAACTCTTGTTTACTAGAAACAGACTAGTACTGCAAGGGCAGTGGCGGATCATTTTGTGCCTTAGTTACTGTGGGTAAAGAGGGATTGATGAAGTAATTTGTGGGTGTGCTAGCTTCAGGGGTAACTGAAAGTGAAGGCAAACAGGTTGAGTAATATGTGATTAAGCCAAAGGTGAATACATTTTTCAAATTATGTTCTGTGTTTGAACTGCAGCTTTTCTTCTCCGCTTGGTTTGACTTTCCATTAGCAGTGATGCCACTAACACGTTACATAGTTACGTTACATAGTATCGCGTAGCATAGCAATGTTACATACGCGTTACTGCAATAAATCCATTTTTTTCAATAGCATGTAATCTAACGTGCTACTATTTCCAAACCAGTAATTAGATTTAAGTTACATGTCCAGGTCACTGTGTGCATTACTCTCTGTCTCATTTTCCTGAAACTAAAAAAAGGAAATACTATGAGTTGTTTTATTTACAGTGTAAGAAATGAACAAGTAATTTCGTAGCGCAAATAAGAATAAATGGGCTGCAGTTTGTCTTTCGACTTACAAAATCTGCAATAGGACTGATCTGAGTTGTCAGGTGACAGTGTATATCTCAAAATACCTGTCAATCAAAATGGGATTCAGCCTTTCGATTGATCCTCCAATCATCATGCGGAAGCTCAGCGCCTAGGCCAGCCGAGGTCTGCCCACAGCTCCATTCACCCCCAGAGACGCTGAGCGTCCGAGGGCGAGATAAAATCATGGCATTTATCCAATGACCATTGATTTTAGAGGCAATGAAAAAAACTGTTCCATGCAGTCCCATTGAAGTGCATGGACACTCAGCTTCATAAGAAAACGGAACTACGGGAATGTATGAGAAGTTAACGATTCAGTAGATTTGTGACAAGTAGCTGATTCTGAACGAACTTGTCTTTGACATGAACGTGTTCTAATGTATTTGTAGTCAATGTAATAACACAATTAACACAACCGTAAATATTTCACCATTTAATTTTTGACATTTTAGGGCAAGCTAAGCTTCCCTTGCAGTCTTAAGTCCAAATTACACTGCACGCGTAACGGCAGCGCAGCGTTTCTCGCGTGTATTACGGAAGTATTGCTTGCAACATCAATTTACACCGGGAGTGTTTAACGGCGTAGCACTGCATGTGAGACTGGTCTACACTCTCACAAGATTCTCAACATAACGTAGTGAACTTCCTGTTTACTATGCACAGCCGCTCATTACTTCACAGCTGATCTCTCCCTTATTCTTCCTTTGTCCGTTTTTGGCAAGTTTTTGAAACTCATTCAATTGCACAGATAGGCTACAGTAGAATTTACTCACCGTCAACTCCACCCACTTCTGCAATTTCTCTCCATGCATTCTCCTTTCTGTTGCTGTCTTTATAAAAGGCATGTTGGACATAACAAATATTGGTGTGTCTCTCCACTTCAACGATGAATCTTTCCTCATACATTATTTGCCCTTCCGCCGGTTGTGCTGCTAAGATGAAGTAGCCGGAGTTCACTCATGACATTTAATTTTGAAAATCCACCGGAAACTCTTATGCTGCTTGACTTCCTGTCTGCTCAATCTAGTTAGTGGAGATTGTCGCGTTTCGGCCACGACACGGCTTGGAAATAGAACCAGCGCGTACCTCTCAGGAAGTCGTGCGTGATACACTCTAGGAACGCTGCAGTTACGTTGCAGTTACGTAAATTAACTCATTGACTTTAATGAAAGCGGTTCACAGTGGCTGTCACTTCGCTGCCATTACGCGCGCGGTGTAAATTGGGCTTTAGAGAAATCGCCTCTGAATGAGATATACTATGTCATGTTAGAGAGCTAGCAAGAGAGCTAGCAAGTATAGTGCAAGTCAACAATCAAAACAATACAACATTATATAAAAATCTACGAAAAAAAATAACAGTATAAATATGCAAACAAAAGTATGCAAACATAAGACTACACAAAGCTGCCAAGTAAGTTTCAAAGTGGCATGCTGATAAAATGACCAAGTAGTTTAAAAAAGATAGAGAGATTTGATTTTAACTTTACTGTTTGTACATCACATGGACAGTCTCTTCACAAATGAAACAAATTTAATTTGAAACAATTTAAAACCAATGGCCGGTTTCACACTATTTTGCCAGGCCGGGTCAGGGCCATTAGGGGGCCACAAGCCCGATGCCCCGCAACCGTTTGTGTTCACACTGTCGGGCTACTAGCCCCGCCAGTTTAGGTCCCCGTTTGTAAAAATGTCACTGACACCACGCAATATAAAACAGGATAGGTTTGATAAGTTTGATAGAGGAAGAAAGAAGAAAGCTGTTACGAAGGCTACATGCAGGATGACGGATGACGGCAAAGCGCAATCAAATTACAACAGGAATGATGACTGAGAGCCAAGGCATGGAAACACAAAAGAACTGAGCTATGTAAACCATAAAACAATCTGTTCATAATGCCAGCTATACACAAGGCTGTATAAAAGATAGCTCACTAACCGATAGGTTATTTGTTTATATTGATAGTAGGCTATGCAGCTAACAGCAAACATAGGACAAACTTGGCATTACTGCTTTACTTGGCATGGAACTGACCTAGTTTTTTCCTTTTCTTTGACACCACTTCTAGCCCTGCTTTGGCCCATGGTTTAGGTGGGGCCAGAAATTGTGAGCCATTAGCACCAAGACGGCCCGGAGGCGGCCCGCAGTTAGCACCTGGCCATGCAGCGTGAAAGCATTTAGCACCTGCAAGCCTGGGATGGCTTGGCTTTGGCTCGATAGTATGAAACTGGCTAATGAGAATCAATTAAAATCAGCCTTCATTAAAGAATAAATAAACCACCTTACATGAGCACATCTCAATAAAAGAGCTGACCCACTGTCCAGATCTGCCTAAAAGACCCCAGGTCTGGTAGAATGAGTGGTCTACAAACAGTCTGGGCCAGATCAGGTTCTTTAGCGCAGCGACCACACCTGGCTCTCCACTAGAGATGCACCGATCCAGTTTTTTCTGATCCAGTCCCAATACCAATACCTGGGCTGAGCGCATCGGTCGATATCCGATACCGATCCGATACTACTGATGAATGAATGACCTGTATACCTTGCCATGTGAGCAAAGGCATCAGGCTTGACATAAACATTTAGCTTTGTTAAAAAAAGTAACAAATTAACACAGATATAAATGTGCTTAATTTATTTATTAACAAACATCCTGTTTTTAAAGCTGGACAGAGAAACAGAACTTTTTTATTATTGTCATTAATTATTTCAAGGTTTCAGTACTTCTCATGATTAAATTGAATATATGAAAACATAATACACAGTTATAAAAGACAGAAGCATTGCATAAACAGTTGGAGTTCAATTTCAATAGTCAGTACTCATAGCAGACACACCCCTCTTATGTAGTACTGTCCATAGTTGTTTACGCTGCACTGCTGACTTGATTTTATTCAGCAATAGCTGCAAATCTCATTAAGCTGAACACTGTGTCGCCAATTTGGGCACAATTTATGCCAAAGGACAAGGAGTAATTGGCGGGATTGCGGTGATTGTGAGGGGTAGTGGAGGGTAGAGGATATGGAGGGGTGGATTTGCCTTATTACGGAGGGAGCGGGTTTGCGGTGATCAGTGAAGATAGCGGGGGAGCGGATTTGTTAATTAGCTTAATTGCACAGCCCTACACTGTGTGGTGAAGTAACTGGCGTTGCAAACAGAATTGAAGTGACTGGATCGGTGTGCTGGATCGTCCTCATTCATCAGATAGCTGATCCAGCTAAATAGTCAATATCAGAGCCGATATCCGATCCCGGTATCGGATCGTTGCATCTCTACTCTCCACCCTCCTCCACCTCCCTCCTGCGGCTCAAGTACATCACCATCTTGGCCTGCCTTAAAGCTAAGTTGAAAAGCTGGGTCTTGTGCTTGTGCTGGTGAGTGTATTTAAAATCACAGATAAAAAGCTGCCTGTTAAAAAAATCCCTTTAAACCTGGTAAAAACATTTGTTAAAAACAGAAACAGTGCAGATAATTGAGGACACCCATAAAACCACATTGCCTCTCTCTGTCCACAGAAAGGACACTTGTCTTCCATTGCAGTGTTGATAACTGAAATAAAATTTACGGCTACGACGCCATGGAGGATCCTCAACTGTATGTCTGCATGTCTTTTTGAGAGGGGAGGTTTATACAAGGACCTCCATGCTGGTCTGGAATCAGGGTCCAGACCCAGGTGCTTCCTCCACACAGTGTCCTGTCTCTTATCCAGCTTTGTTCTGTTCAGAGTCTTTACCAGTAGTTTATTAAAGGTCTTTCCACATCCTCACTGGGAGACCAGGGGGACAGGCTCCAACAGAGGACCACTACAGTCCTGGTCGTCCGGTGCCAGGTAGCTTATGGGGTATGGGACCTGTGGATCAGGAACCAATGATGCGCTGGTGACATGTTCTAAAAACATTCTAAAATTTGTGAGTCTGTGTCTCCAGTAGAGCAACAGTTTTTGGGTGACTCGACTGGACCTGATCCCAAGCCGAGCAGCCAAACCAGCAGGTTCGTCTAGCTGGGTGCCTGCCAGATCCAGAACATGGCCCAGTGTGAAGACCCTTGCTTTCTGGAGCAGCCGAAACAGATTGGCACTTGCCCAGCTGGGAGAGTCCAGGATGGTCCCTCACAGGACCAGTTCTTGCAGGAGCCAGTGCAGGGAGTCCACCCACTCCAGCCTCTGTTTTTTGTTCCATAGAGTAAATTCACTCTTATAAAAACCGGGCAGATGAGATATGCTCATGTTTCTGGTGTCCATTAAAACAGGTTAAAATCCAGGCCCAGATTATTAAAATGCTGCAGGATGCACTGAGCCAAAGGTCTCCACAGAGTGTCCCTTGGTCTGGAGGAACTGGAGGCAGAAGGCAGCGCCTCTACCGGCCAGGTGGACCAGGCCCTGCCCCCTCTGCTCCTCTTTAGACAGCAACAAGACACTCTGTGGGACCCAGTGCATACTGCTCCTGTATTTATAATCAATGACTCTTAAGTCATTGATTATAAATCATGAATTGTCATAAAATGTGAAGGAGAGTGATGACACTCAGCTTCAGTAATAACCCACTATTAATTTTAATAGTAGAAATTATCGGGGTGCCATGCAGTTTTGTTAAAACAGAGAAAACTCCTCAATTTAACATTAATTAATAGCCTCTTCATCTCAGGGAGCTATGGAGTTCTTGGACCCAGTGTACAGGGATTCAATTTGCTTTATATACACACACAAATCAAATAACCAGGTTCTTTATAAATGAGATGTTTATTTGACAAACTACATGACCAAACTGCTATCAAAAAATAATGAATAATAAAAGATTAATTAGAATAGAAAATAGGAAAAAATAGAATGCAGGAAGATTGATGGATGAATAAAAGGCATTAATTCAATGTGACCATAATAGAATAACCCCCTCTTGGGTCTGGCCTTGATGTGGCGAGGGGGCTTGTGCGTTCCAGTAACCCTGGAGAGCGATACCGTTGGGAGCTTGCTCCTGGTAGGATCACCCTTGGTGGGCCGGTCTTCATGGTACGCTCCAGACCAACAAAGACTCCAGCGTGTCTCTGTGAGGTGGCAGCCCCACCAACCGACTATCCTGCGGAGGGCTAACAACCCACCCAGGAGAAACCCCTTTTATTACGAAACTGATCAGAAAAAGAAGCCGGACTGCCCAACACGGTAAACGGACCCCAGCCTGCCCCGACCATCGAGTACAGATCAACCTTTGTCATAGGACCCGTGTTGCCACACAGAATGTCCAGACACTCCTTTGTCACGGAGCTGCCACCCTGCTGTCCCGAGAGCTCTATAACATCACTCTGGCAGGGCTCAACGAAGCTCGATGGCAAGGCAATGGTGAAACAACAGCAGGCGACCATTGCTAGATATGGACAGGTCTTTATGGCATTGCATTTGTCATCCCAAAGGCCCTCGGTAAGTCCCTCACCAGCTGGACACCCCTGAGTGACAGACTATTGTCTGCCCACTTTCTTCACCAACACAGCAAGTTGGCAGTAATTGTTGCCTATGCCCCCAGTGATGTCGCTGATGAGGATGTGAAGGATGCCTTCTTTGACCAACTCCATCAGGCTGCTGGCCAAGCACCACCACAGGATCGCAACCATCTTCACCGAAGCCAATGCCACTCTGTCCAGCAGTGATCGGCCCACCAGCTCACATGTCAGCACAACTTTTGCTGACAGGTCCACAAACGATAATGGTAACCGCCTTCTCCTTCTCTGCCACCACAGCAACCTCTGCGTCACTGTTTTCTCGGAAACCCATCCATCACTGGACATGGTACAGCCCAGACAGCAGAAGCAGGAAGGCGCTGGACCACATCCTCATCTCCTGACGCTGGAAGTCATTTGTCACCAACTACCGCGTGTACAGAGGAGCAGTGCTTGGCAACACCAACCATCGTCTGCTGGTGGCCCAGCTTAAGCTAAAACTGTGAGCCAACCAGCTTACCAAGACTCAGCCTCACCTGGACTCTTCCCTACTTGGCAACCCTAACATCGCCACATATTTCAGTTGCTCCATCCGCCACACCTTCAATGCCCTGGCTATTGACAAAGTGACCGACGGGCAGACCTTCAAGGAAAGTGTCATCCAGTCAGCTCGCAATGTCCTCGGACACCCACGATCCTCCCCGAAAAAGCCTTGGATATCGGAGAGGACACTCAATATCATAGACCGGCGGCATGAGGCCCAGCTCCGTAGCGACCTGACAGAGTATCTGCAACTGAACCGCCACCATAATGTGGCTATAAGTTTGCTGTGCCAAGACCGTAATGGCTCACACACTAAGACAGCCCTGGTGAAAGATTCTGATGGCAACCTTATAACAACCGAAGCCGACTGCCTCAAGCGCTGGAAAGAGCACATCAGCCTCCTTTTGCGGCACAGTACCACCCCAGCTGATCCCACCATCCTTGTCGCCGCAAATGCTGCAACCCTCAGTGACGCCTGCAGTACAGACCCTCTCACATTCAAGAAAGTCAGAGCCGCTCTGAAAACTTAATAACAGGAAAGCCCCCGGCATCTGTGTAGTAACTGCTGAGATGCTAAAATCAGGCGGTGATAGCATCGTCAAGTGGCTCATCACATATTCAACCAGGTGTGGGAGACAGAGGCTACCCAGCCACTAGACCAGAGGAGTCATCCTACCCTTCTGGAAACTCAAGGGTGACAGACTCGTCTGCGGCAACCATAGGGGCATCACCCTTCTCTCCAACCCTGGCAAGCTCTTTACCAGGCTCTTGCTCACTCATGCTCTCCCAGCCGTTAGAAGCAGCCGCCATCCTCAGCAGGCTGGATTCATGCCTAACCGCTCCACAACAGATCACATCTCTGCCTGATAGAGTAGACCTATGAATTCAGTAAAGACCACCATCTGTATATTGGGTTCATAGATCTGAAGTCTGCTTTTGACACTGTCTGCCATATTTCACTGTGGAATATCCTACAGGCCCTTGGGGCACCACCTCAGATTGTTGCCCTGCTCAAACTGCATCAACGGCACAGACTCTGACTGGTTTCCCATCTCCAGTGGCATTCGCCAGGGCTGAGTGGCTGCTCCTGACCTCTTCAACTGCATCATTGACTGCCTGTCCAGGGTTTGTGAGCGTGTCCCCGGAGTGTCCTTTGGCAACTACCACCTGACTGACCTGAAGTACGCCAATGATACCATCCCGCTCAGCACATCCTACAACCAGCTGAGAGACGCTCTGGGCATATACTGAGCCCATCAATAACTTTATATGCTGGATGATGGTGACCTAAAACCAGAGATTATCTTCAGAAGAGCCTTGGCAGCATTGGCTCTGCAGACCCTCTGGAAACCACTCTGGTGGCACCAGACCATCTCACGCAAGATGAAGCTTCAGATCTATAAATCAGCGGTACTCTCCATCTTGCTCTTCAGCTTGGAAACTTGGCCTTTAAATAAGACTCTGGCCGCAAGACTAGATGGCTTTGACAGCAGAGCTCTCAAAACCATTGAGAACATCAGGTGGCCCCAGCGGATCTCCAATGAAGCACTTAGAGCTAGCATGCACCAGCCCAGAGCATCTTGCCTGGTCGCGCAGTTGCACCCACTGGCTTGGCCATGTCCTCCACCTTCCTCCTCACCATCCAACAAGAGCCATTCTTCAGTTTGGCCCAAGGGCTGCAGGCTGGAAATGACCATGAGGCAAGCCCCACACCCAATGGCTCAACGTCATTGTGGGTGACCGCCAACAACACAGAGTTGCTGTCAAGGATGTAGAACAGCTCGTCCAAGACAGCCAGTGCTGGAAACAACTGGTTCAACTGATTGGCTCAAAGCACAGAGACGGGACGCACCCCCCTTCGCAAGAGCCCTAAGAAGATGAAGATAATAGAAAAAATGATTAGACAAAGGCAAGACTGATGAATGAATAAATGATATTAATTCTGTTATGCCAGCTAATGTCAGGTCGTCTGTTGTTTATCATTTATTGTCCTGTCATGTTTTATTTTGAAGGTAACTGTTTTGCCTCTCGTTTCAGCCACCTCACTTCCTGCCCTTGTGTTTTCTGCATCTGGTTGATTGTGTGCCCCACCCCTGATTGTCTCCAGCTGTTCCCCGTTACCTTAGTGTAGTCAGCCTGTTTTTTGTTTGTACCTTTCAATAACCCTCACCTTTTGTGAGTGGTTGTTAGTTAGAATTTAGTATTTCCCTTCCATGTGAAGTTCCATGTGAAACCCTTAGTTTAAAGACAGTAGAGTAGGTTCCTTTCCAGTGAAGAATTTTTTTGTTTATAGTCAGTTTATGCTTGTAGGTCTGTGTGTTATTATTTTCCTTCCTTGAGAAGCACTTTTATTTTGATAGTCTAGATATTTTGTCAGGTTAGAGTTTTCCCTTCCGTTGGAAGCATCTTTATTTGTTTGGTTTCATTTAAGTGGTAGCTAGTAGTTGTTCCCTTGCTTGTTCAGTGATTTTTTTTTTTGTTTTGTTGTTTGTTGTTGTTAAATAGTCTTTATTTTACTTTGAATTTTTTTTTGTGGAGTTGTGCTTTTGGGTCCAGCCTGCTGAGATCTGACAAATTCAATGTGATCTGTTAGATTCAGTGATTGATATCTATTAACCAAATTAAGAGTTGTACTGTTGTTCACAACATCTAGTTAAGGGTTTGTGCACAGTTCAGCAGTTCAGAGTTTAAGAGGCATCAGAGAAGGCTGTGGAACACTTTAATATTGTGAATCTAAGTTTTAGTATTTTATTATTCAGTATTATGCAGTTTTTTTTAGATCAGCTCTAAATTTGGTCAATTAATTCAGTATCTAATCATCAAAGTCTGTAATATCTGAAGATGTATGTGTATCATATCACCGCTTGTTGATAGATGGAAGGTGTTGCTAAGGAGTGGCTACAGGTTCTGTCTGGGCCTCGGTTAGTTGGATCTGCTGGATCCCACGGAGGCGACTTCGACTTGAGTCGCTTCACCACCAGTGACTCTCTCTCTTGGACATCTGTGGTCATCTTTGGATTTGACTAATTAAATTGAAATTTATCAACAAATTAAACAACACAAATGAAACATGAATTCAGGTTTCTGTAACAGCAAAACACTGCAGGGACAGACCGAGGAGGAGATCCATGCACTGAAGAAGGACACAAGAAATAACAGAGACAGTAACGTTGACTGTAAGTTCTGTGGCAGAACACACGAGAGACATAAGAATAAATGTCCAGCCTATGGAAAAAAGTGTAAGAAATGTGGAAAAGAAAATCTCTTTGCAGTGAAATGCAAAACAAGAGGGAAAGCAGTGAGAAGAGCAAGCGAGTACATGCAGTAACAGAACATGACAGCAAAACCTATGAGGACATCATGATGGTAACAGCAAAAGATGGGGACAAAGAGGCAGTGAGCCAAGTTGGAGAGAACCACAATCAAAGCCGACAACTTTTTGCAAGAGTGTTGGTTGACAAGAAGCTGGTTGATTTCCAGATAGACTGTGGACACAGACATGAAGCTGGAGAACACAGAGAAGGTGTTAGTGATGTATAACAAAACCAAACTGCATCCACTAGGTAAATGCATGGTCAAGATCAGAAACCCGAGGAACAACAAACTCTACAGATTCAAGTTTCAAGTAGTAGACCAGCATGACAGGATCCCTCTACTTGGCAGAAAGGCAAGTGAAGCCATGCAGCTAATCAAAGTGCAGTATGAAAACATCCTGAAGATCGACAGCATAGTGAAGACTGAACAGAGCACAATGTTGAAAGAAAGCTGTGACGAACAAATGACAAAGGAAAAAATCAAAACAGAGTTTGCGGACATATTCATGGGAGATGGATGCTTGGAGGGTGAACACAGGATCGAAATAGACAATAGTGTTCCTCCAGTGAAACTGCCAAAGCGCAGAGTGCCAGTTGCAATGATGGCACCGCTCAAGGAAGAACTAAAGAATCTGGAGAAAAGAGGAATCATCACAGCTGTGGAGAGAAGCACAGACTGGATAAGCAGCATGATTTCAGTCACAAAACCAAATGGACAACCACGGATCTGCATAGATCCAAAACCCCTGAATAGAGCACTTAAAAGAAGCCACTTTCCTCTCCCTAAAATTGATGATATCCTCCCTGAGTTGTCAAAGGCGAAAGTAGTCACGGTTTGTGATGTGAAGCATGATTTTTGGCACATCAAACTAGATGAGGAGTCGAGCTACCTCACCACTTTCGCCACCGCTTTTGGCCGATACCGTTGGCTAAGAAGCCGATGGGAATAAGTTCGGCACCAGAAGTCTTCCAGAGGAGGCTCATACAAGCACTCGAGGGCCTACATGGAGCGTACATCATAGCTGACTATGTGCTGATCACAGGGGAAGGAAAAACACAGGGAGAGGCAAACAAAGACCATGATCAAAAGCTGAGACACTACTTAACTCGGTGCATGGAATGGAATGCGTGTCAACCCAGGAAAAGTGAAAGCAGTTGTTGAAATGCCGAGGCCAACAGATGTCAAAGGAGTCCAGAGACTGGTTGGTATGGTAAACTATCTGTCAAAGTTCTATAATCACTTGTCAGAGACAGCTGACTCACAAAGAGAATATGTGGGAGTGGAGTGAAATACAAGAAGATGCATTTCAAAGGTTAAAACACAAGTTAACCAATGCTCCACTGCTAAAGTACTACAGTCAAGAGGAGGAAATGACACTCCAGTGTGTCGCTGCGCATCGGAAACAGGACTGGGAGCAGCACTGATGCAGAGTGGTAAGCCAGTGGCATTTGGGAGCAAGGCACTCACACAGACAGAGAGAGGTTATGCCCAAATTGAGAAGGAATGTTTAGCCATTGTGTTTGGGATGGAAAAGTTTCATCAATACACATACGGAAGAAAAGTGACAGTACAGAGCGACCACAAGCCACTGGAGAACATACACAGGAAGCCACTACTTAATGCACCAAAGAGACTGCAGAGGATGCTCCTCAGACTGCAGAAATATGATATCAACGTCATCTATGTACCTGGCCGTGAGATGGTCCAAGCAGACACACTGAGCAGAGCATACATAACAGACTGCGCTAAGGTAAAAGCTGAAACAGAGATCGAAACTGTTAACATGGTTGACTACTTACCCATCTCTGCTGAGAGACTCAATTCGAGCAGCTGCGAATGTTGATGTAAGACTACAGAGGGTGAAGGAGATGATACTGTTGTAGTATTTGTGGGGGAAAAAAATGATACATGGAGACAGAGCCACGGTGAGTCCTCTTTTACTTCGAAGTTGCTCTACTACTCTTACAGGAGTCCTCCATAAGCTACCATAAGTGCACTAATATTAAGAGCTGGCGTTACGGTACAGGATATTTCCTGTCAATCACTACACTCCTTCCCTTTAGATTTAACCCTGATGACTAAACAAACAGCCTGTGATAACAGTCAACGCAGCGCTTAGATTGCTAACATTTACTTACCCTAAAGGTCTTCATTAACATTACTGGAAGCATTCTGAACTCTGAACTTGCTTACTTAACTATTATCTCTACATCATAATTAGAGATTGAGCTGTACGCTGCCTTTCAGGATAGCGGCATACTGGTTGAACAACTTGGGGTGGACCAGCAGCAGCATCTTGTTGTTCTGTCTCCTCTTCTTGTTCCTCAGGATACGCTGCGTAGTCCATGACATCTTCACTATCCTTTCTGCTTGGCAAGCTGGAAGCTTTGGATGCACGCAGGTGATCCACATGCACTTTGACTTGACGATGACCAACCTGAACATCATAGGTCAGAGGTCCTCTTTGTTTCAGAATCATTCCTGGTATCCACAGCTTCTTTGGATGTCTGAAGTCGCGAACTAACACCCTCTCCCCGAGACTGAATGTCCGGACTGTCTTTACGTGCCTGTCGTGAGCCTTCTTCTGCTGTAACTGATGTTTGGCCACTACGGCAGACATGTCAGGCTTCACTAGTGACAGACGAGTGCGTGGTTGTCTCTTTAGAAATATTTCAGCTGGAGTGCATTCGGTGACTGTGTGAGGAGTGTTTCTGTAGGTGAACAGGAACCTAGCAAGACGGTACTGTGGTGACTTAATCACTCTGCCTGGCATGTGAGTACCCCTTCGGGCCATTAGTGACACTCTGGTGTATTCATCCCTATGTGGGGGGAGGTGTGTGACTGGACGATCGTACTGGTAGTGATTTTGTGTCCTCCAGGTGGCTTCCAGGACGCTGGAAAAGCCGAGGCACCAGAGAAACCTGACGCCGCCGCGAGCCTCCTCCTCTGGACCCCGTGTGACACAACTGTCCTGGTCTGAAAGTCATTTGAGAGACTTCTTTTATGAAATGGAGACTTCTCTTTTAATGGACACAAATCCAATTATCTCCTTAACTCTCGTCTAGAGTGTTTTATCATTTTTATGGTTGTCTCTTGTAAAAGAATAATTTGCAATAAATAATTGTGTGCACCGGCACCTGTCACCTTGCCTTCTGTTTGTAAAATGTCACCACAGTGTGCTCCCCATCAGAACCTGTCCTATTCAATAATTATCTCCCTTCATTGTTGCTTACACTCCCCACCCTTTACACACTCATCCCACAATAAATGTTAATGTGTTACATTAGGCTGTATCAGAGCAGAAGAAGAGAAGAAGAATTTGTGTTAGGGTCTGCATACCATAAATGCAATGCAGCTATAAAAACATGTTCAGTGCCTTGTTACAGCCTGGTGTCATAATCTCAGTGTTCTCCCCACTCTTTGGGGGAAAAAAAAGAGATCACAGGATGTGACCTGGACTCATAAGCCAGTCAAACGTATTGTTTCTCGTGTTCAGACATGATCTAAGTCTTAGCACTTGCATAGATGGAGGTCCTGAAAAACACTGATAAATGATACATGCTTTCATTATCAGTTCGGTTCATTATTTAATCACCATATCACTACATCTGAGTCCTCAAGTATATTGAGATGATACATTCAATTGAGAGCTAATGGAATTTATCCTTACATTTGGCTACATCACTATCAGTTAAACATCTAGTGTAGTCCAGAAGTAAACATTAAAGTTAAAGTTGACAAATAATGGTCTGATAGGAAAAATTTCTGTTGGTAGACTGATAAATGCTGACCAGGTCGAGGGTATGGTTAAAACAAGTGAGTTGGTTCCTGAACATTCGGACAGAAGCCAATTGAGTCTAACAGTGAGATAAAAGCAGTACCAATGCTGTCACTATCAACGTCCACATGAATATTAAAGTCCATCCATCCATCCATCCATTTTTTTACCGCTTATCCTCACATAGGGTCATGGGGGGGCTGGAGCCTATCCCAGCCCAATATTAAAGTCACCTACAATAATTACTTTATCAGTTCTCAGGAATAAACTTGAAAAAAAATGAGAGAATTCAGATTCTAAGAAATTCAGAATATGGACATGGAGCACAGTACACAATAATAAATAAATGGGTTTCTCTGTTTGCCAGGTAAGGTGAGAAAGACTGAGAACCAGGCTTTCAAAAGACTTATAGGTTAATTTAGGTTTAGGATTGATCAATAGACTAGAATCAAAAATGGCTACAACCTGAAAGAAAAAATGGGTGGCTTTCCTCTCCTAAAGGACACTTTAGGTAGTACTAAACTGCTTTCCTCTCCCAGATAGGGAGTACTAAATTGTAGCTTTCCTCTCCTAAAAGTCAATTTAAGTAGTACTCCGGATACAACTTGATATACCTTTCACCCACTTTCCTGCGTGGTCATAGTTGAGAGGGAGAGAAGACGAGGAACTCGAGGAATTTCTCAGTTGAACCTTTATTTTAATGATAACAGTGAATCAAGAAATAATAACACATCTGATTTCTGATACGCACACCCCAGCAAATACACTCAACAAAAATATAAACACAACACTTTTGTTTTTGCTCCCATTTTTTATGAGATGAACTCAAAGATCGAAGACATTTTCCACATACACAATATCACCATTTCTCTCAAATATTGTTCACAAACCAGTCTAAATCTGTGATAATGAGCACTTTTCCTTTGCTGAGATAATCCATCCCACCTCACAGGTGTGCCATATCAAGATGCTGATTAGACACCATGATTAGTGCACAGGTGTGCCTTAGACTGCCCACAATAAAAGGCCACTCTGAAAGGTGCAGTTTTATTACACAGCACAATGCCACAGATGTCGCAAGATTTGAGGGAGCATGCAATTGGCATACTGACAGGAATGTCAAACAGCTGTTGTTCGTGTATTGAATGTTCATTTCTCTACCATAAGCCATCTCCAAAGGTGTTTCAGAGAATTTGGCAATACATCCAACCAGCCTCATAACCGCAGACCATGTGTAACCACACCAGCCCAGGACCTCCACATCCAGCATGTTCACCTCCAAGATCGTCTGAGACCAGCCACTCGGACAGCTGCTGAAACAATCGGCTTGCATAACCAACGAATTTCTGCACAAACTGTCAGAATCCGTCTCAGGGAAGCTTGTCTGCATGCTCGTCATCCTCATCGGGATCTCGACCTGACTCCAGTTCGTCGTCGTAACCGACTTGAGTGGGCAAATGCTCACATTCGATGGTGTCTGGCACGTTGGAGAGGTGTTCTTTTCACGGATGAATCCCAGTTTACACTGTTCAGGGCAGATGGCAGACAGCGTGTGTGGCGTGGTGTGGGTGAGCGGTTTTCTGATGTCAGTGTTGTGGATCGAGTGGCCCTTGGTGGCGGTGGGGTTATGGTATGGGCAGGCGTCTGTTATGGACGAAGACAGGAGCATTTTATTGATGGCAATTTGAATGCACAGAGATACCGTGACGAGATCCTGAGGCCCATTCTTGTGCCATACATCCAAGAACATCACCTCATGTTGCAGCAGGAAAATGCACGGCCCCATGTTGCAAGGATCTGTACACAATTCTTGGAAGCTGAAAACGTCCCAGTTCTTGCATGGCCAGCATACTCACCGGACATGTCACCCATTGAGCATGTTTGGGATGCTCTGGATCGGCGTATATGACAGTGTGTACCAGTTCCTGTCAATATCCAGCAATTTCGCACAGCCATTGAAGAGGAGTGGACCAACATTCCACAGGCCACAATCGACAACCTGATCAACTCTATGCAAAGGAGGTGTGTTGCACTGCATGAGGCAAATGGTGGTCACACCAGATACTGACTGGTTTTCTGAGGTCCGGGTGGTGTGTAAACAGCAAGGTGGAGCAGCATTTAAACATATGCATGACACAGCTGATGCCTTACAAAGCATTGTTGAAAATTATGAAGAAAACTTAAGAAAGCAATGCCATTTTAAACAAAGTTTAATATTGCAGGTTTCATTTGTACATAACAACATTTATTATTTTTGACTTCACATGGAAGTCACTTTATACTGCTACAGTATTGATAGTATACTACTGGCTGTTTCTTACTGATATTACAACTCTGTTTAGATAATTACATTTATTATAATCATCATTACCTGTTGATATACATACATATATATACACACACGTATATATTCTACTAACAAGTTGTTCTCCTGCTCCTCTGTTTTATTTGTCCTAGGTTATTTTTTTTTTTTATACTTTATTGTCATTTTTACATTCAATTCAATGGTTAAACATGCTGCCACAGCAGCATAGACAAAATCGCAGACACATTGCAGTAGTTAGAAAAAAGCAGTAGTGACATAATAGTATAATAATAAAATAGAATAAAATATTTACATATTTACAAAGAACTAAATACAATGGAATAAACAATATATATTTACTTGTATAAATGAAACTGTTGATTAAATAATTATTATTGTGGCAGTGCAATTTTTTCTGTGCAAAGTGATAGTGCATGAAAAAAACAGTGACAACAATAACAGTGATGGTGATGAGTCCAGATTGTGTTAACATCAGCCAGTGATGTTGATGTTGTAGAGTTTTATTGCTGATGGTATGAATGAGCTGCGGTAGCGCTCCTTCTTGCAGGGTGGAGGTCTCAGTCTGCAGCTGAAGGAGCTGCTTAAAGCCTCCACAGTCCCATGCAGAGGGTGAGAGGGGTTGTCCATGATGGATGTGAACTTAGCTAACATCCTCCTCTCACCCACCTCCTCTATGGAGTCCAGGGATCAGTCCAGGACAGAGCTGTCCTCCTGACCAGCCTGTTCAGTCTCTTCCTGTCCCTCTCTGTGCTCCCTGCTCCACAGCAGACCGCTGCATAAAACACTGCAGACACCAACACAGTGTCATAAATGATCCTTAGCAGAGTCCTGCAAACTCCAAAGGACCTCAGTCTCCTCAGCAGGTGGAGATGACTTTGGCCCTCCTTGTACAGAACATCTGTGTTGTGGGTCCAGTCCAGTTTATTGTTGAGATGAAGTCTTGGGTGTCTTCCTCCTGCGGAAGTCAACGACCATCTCCTTGGTCTTACTGGCGTTGAGCTGAAGGTGGTTATGCTCACACCAGTCGACAAAGTCAGTGATGACGGTCCTGTACTCCCGATCATCCCCCTTGGACACACATCCAACAATAGCTGTGTCGTCGGAGAACTTCTGGAGGTGACAGCTCCCAGAGTTGTGGCTGAAGTCTGATGTGTACAGGGTGAAGAGAAAGGGGGAGAGCACTGTCCCCTGTGGGGCCCCTGTGCTGCAGACTACCATGTCCGACACACAGTCCTGAAGCCTCACGTACTGTGGTCTGTCTGTGAGGTAGTCAATGGTCCATGCAGGCAGGTGACAGTCTATGCCCGCACTTTCAAGCTTCCCCCTGAGCAGAGAAGGCTGGATCATGTTGAAAGCACTGGAGAAATCAAAGAACATGATCCTCACAGTGCTGCCAATGTTCTCCAGGTGAGTCAGTGATCTGTGCAGCAAGTAGATTGTTTGGTTGGTAGGCAAATTACAGTGGGTCCAGATGTGAGCTCACCATGGGGCAGAGATTTCTCAACACGATCCTTTCCAGGGTCTTCATCAGGTGAGAAGTGAAGGACAGAAGGACTTTCTGTAGTCTAAAAGCATTAAAGAGACTTGAGAATTACATAATTTGACTGGAGTAGAGCAACCTTTTGTGGAGGGAGTTACTGATAGTTGTGTATCTCCAAAAATTCATGTTTCTTTTTAGTTTTTTGTCCAGGTTTGAGTCCCTCCACTTCCAACTGAACTGCTAGTGATAGTGATGGAAGTGACAGTGTCCACCTCATGTGGCGTGGTGTCACCCTCCGCTCCCCAGACTTCCACCACTCAGGCCAACCTGGCAGCAAAGCCGAGAGACAGCAGAAAGCCCACATCCACAACTCCTGCCTTCCTCTCCAACCTGGGCAGGGCCACCCTGCGGGGGATTCGCGAGTGTCCGCAGTGTGGCATCTACAACGGCACCCGGGGACTGAGCTGCAAGAACAAAGCATGCGGGATCTCCCTCAGAAATGCTTCTTCAGCAGCCGTCAGGAACAGCAAGAAATGTGCAGTGGAGGTGGTTAAAGTGGTAATAAATAGTGACGAGGGAGCGGGCAAAGAGCGAGAGGGCAGAGGCAGCGTCCTGGGTAGTGGCCCAGGTGGAGGAGTGCAGGTGTTTTCAGTCTGTCATAAAGGAAGAGGTGCCACGGCGACGCAGCTGGGCTTCGTTGAGCTCATCCCCACAGATACAGCCATAGCAACAGGCGACGGCGCCACCCTGCTTACCCGCATCAACCTGGGACTCTGCTTTCTGCCGTCATGTAGGTCCTCAGACAGCCTGTGTGTCCACATCAAGCAGGCGATAGAGTGTTGGAGCCACACGACGCTGCTCACCTTAAAGAGCTCTGTCCTGGAGGGTTTGCAGGCCTCCATTCAAGCCAGGGAGGACCTGTGACTGGTTGTGTTTAACACATTTCTTGATTTTCTGTCTTCCAGCTGTGCAGCAAAACACCACCAGTAGAGTAGTGAGTCCCAGTGAGAAGCCTCTGCACGAGGCTGAACCTGTCAACACTCATCATAAAACCAAGAAACTTCGCCTGGACGAATCCCTCTCTGGTGGTTACATCATAATAATCACCTGAAATATGTCTTATCTCTCATTAATGTAGGCCAATTCTCTAAAACATCTTTGTATGAATCTTCCACTGTCCTACTTTCTCCGTCTATCTTTTTCTTTCACTGTGTCTTTCTTGAACTCCCTGCTGCCATAGCCCCCTCAGTGGCCTCTGTCTGTGGGGTGGGGAAGGAGGGCGTGTCAGCCTCCAGCCTGAGGAAAGCTGGTCAGAGGAAAGCCCCTGGTGCTGGTGGGCTAAAGGCTCCAGGTGCTGCCTGTCTGCCCTCCACTCCTTGCCTTTTTATCCTCCTGTTTCTTAAATCTGTCTGTTTAAAGAGCTGTCTATCTTTGTCATCCCTCTGTCTAATCCTGCAGTGCTAATCATGCAGCACTATTGGAAGGAGCAGTAACAGCAGTGGACACAGAGCATTTCTAGCATTGAATTTGACAGTCATTTGCAGGCCATTTTAGTTAAAGTTGACAGGCAAAAAACTTTGCAGACTTTAAAGAGTGACTATGTGGTTAGTAGGTAGTCCATCTAGCAACAAAAAGATGATAATGAATGTGCCTGTGTTTATGTCTCAGGGAGTACGCAGGCTGTGGATGAGCGTACAGTGATGATGGGCTTCCAGCAGTGGCTGGCCAGCGTCACAGAGAGGATCCACCAGACACCACATTTCACCGCATGCAGTTTATGAGTTTTAAGAGATGAATAGTTTGATATTTTGGTAATTAAGTTCATTTGCTTGCCTGTATGGTAAGGCTACAGCCAGCAGCTCGTTAGCTTAGCATAAAGACTGGAACCAGATGGAAACAGCTAGCCTAGCTCTGTCCAGTGGTAACAAAATCCAGTTACCAGCACCCCTGAAGCTCACTAATTAATTAACTACTAAGTATGTGCCTCAGATAGAAAAAAACTGTAGCTATAAAAAATAGTCAAAGTTGTAATAAACTATAAATGATTTGATTATGTGATGTAATTCTGAGAATGTAATGGCACAGTGTCTTTATTATTAATTAATCAGGACTTTATTAGGTTGTTATAAACCTCTTGGCAGGTTTATATCCAAAGTTGACTTATTAAAAAGACTTGATGGTTTAATGGAGAGGAAGAACCCTTCAACATTAATTTAGTAACTATTATTAATTAAAGGTTCTTCTAATACAATAATGATTCAAATCTGGAGGACTAATGCTTTATAGATTCATTTACACCAAAAGTCTTTGTTCTTCTGACTGATCTTGTTTCCTTTGACCATTTCCAGTCTGTATGCTGAGGTACGCTAACTATTTGCTCTCTGAAGTCTTATATTTACCTTACAGGCATGAGAGTGGATGAATCTTATCATCTAACTCTTGATTAGAAAGAGAAGATTTCCCAAAACTGCCAACCCAGTTGCTCAGCACAGTTACAGTATATACAGCGTTATTAAATGAACTCACATCTGTTAAACCTGGTTTTGGTTGCTTGATGCTCACAGTAAAATGTGTTTTGCTGTTTTTCCATCAGGGGAAACCTCAACCTCTGGTGTTCCACATCCCCCAGGAGTTCTTCAACGCTCTGCAGCATCGCCTGTCACTGGGCTCTAAGAAGAGGAGGCTGCCCAACTTCACAACAGGTGGAGCAACATCATTTACTAAAGCACATTAATTATGTAGCTAGACCTCATTAATTATGCCATTTCTGTCACATTTACGTACCTGAAAAGCTTCAAAGGATTGTGCTGCATCACACCCAGATATCCCAGAGAAACACTGAGATGGAAAGTAACTAAAGACAATCAAGTACTGTGTGTTAATACATTTTGAGGTTTACTGCTTTTATTTGACAGTAGTTACTTTTCCAAACAAATGATAATCATATTATGTACAATGCTGTTAAATGTTGAACCATAACAAATAATGCAAATTTGTGTAGCAGATTTTTTTTGTTCCCAACCCTCATTATCTTTCAGATCATCATGTCACATTTACATTGAGGCCCTTTCATGGTTTGGAAACACTGGACTAAACTTCTTAACTGCATATAAAGTAATTCAAACTAGCTCCACTAGATATAGTTTTAAAATACTGCCTCACACTGACACAGCAATATTAACAGTCAAATAATGTCACATTTAACAATATATCAGTCACAATGTCAAATTACTTTTACTTTGACACTGAGAACATTTTGCTTTAGTTACTTTAACATTGTTATATTAGTACTTTTTAAAAAGTAAATTATCCACATACTGGCTAAACAAACCATGAATATGAACTCTTTCTCTCTGTTTCTATCTCTCTATCTCTTGTTTATGTGGACATCAGCGTTTGTGAGAAATGATGGGCTTCCTCTCGGCTCTTTCTCCAAGTACACCTGGCACATCACAAATCCCATGCAAGTCAAACGCATCTTTGACACATCAGAGGTAAGCACACATTTTCGTCTGCCTCTCTTTTACAGTTTCTCACTAAAAC